>JADLZN010007387.1:0-110912 GCA_018155175.1 Sinocyclocheilus anophthalmus | reverse complement strand
TGCACACAGGCTGGTGAATAGCAGGAGTTGCTCTCAGCTTTGGGGAGGGTTGTGCATAACTGGGGCAAGGGAGGCCTAGCTGTGCCTACAGCTGGGACTGTAGCAGTTAACACTCTTAATGCACCATTAACACAAACTATAACATTTGACTGAACCTGCCACGCACTCCTACACATCACGCTGTCTGGCCCATTAACACAACTATAACATTACAATGAAGAGTTTCACACACAAACACACTATTACACACAGTGTAACCATTACCACAAGCTGTAACATTAGGCTTCACCAGTCGTAATGACTGCACTAAACCAATAGTGGAGAATGAGCATGCCAAACTGTGATGTGGCTGTTTGACTTTGTATAACCTGTATATCTGGTTGAAAGTAATATGCAAAGTTTGCCATTTATTTTAGTTCCATTTATTACTATAACATTCTATACAACAGTTAGCAATTTGACTTTTCAATGACTCCTTCTAGATTATTATTTATTGTCATTGTACTTACATCCAACGAAATTATAGATTTGCCAGCGTATCCAGCTAAAGATAATTTAAACAATTAATAAGGAATAATTAAATAAATACCATATTACACAAGGGAAAAAATAAATAATAATAATTTTACACCGTGCTGAGTGAAATAAAGTGCTCAATGCTCAATATAATTACACATTACTGGTTCTTCTTACATGTCAAGAATGTATTTTCATTTCAGTGTTCAGTATGGTTATAGCTTTAGGATAAAAACTGTTCATGAATCTTGTGGTATGTGTTTTGATAGACCTGTAACGTTTCCCAGATACGAGTCCTTCAGAATATTGTGTATTTTCTGCAGACATTGGGATGTAAAAATATCGTAAAGGGCAGGCAGCTGTTGTTTTGTGATGATGTTCTGATAACACATGAAACCACCATGTAGCTGAGCTATACAGGTAGAGCTGGGGGGGAAGGTGGAGTATATTGGAGGGGGGAAGGTGGCGGGGAGGAAGGAGGGGAGAGGGAAGGTGGGGGGAGGAGGAGAGGGGAGAGGGGAAGAGGAAGGTGGAGTGTGGGGAAGGTGAAATGTGCTGCAACTGCTACAGCAAGCAGTGCTACAGCTAGTCTCGCTTAGCCAGACCTTCAGACTGACGGCAAAAGGTCTGGGCACCTTGACCACTTTGAATGGTCAAGACCTGCCCAAGAGACCATATGACTGACAGGTAAATCAACCAATCATGGTTTGTTTTGTGCCGCGTCATGTTTAGGGGCATGGAAATGTCTCCACAATAACAGACCGGTGTGTAAAACTATCGGACTTATTTTAAAGATTCTGTGCCGTGAACTTTAAATATTTCTTTCTTCTTCCATGAGGGGTTTGGCATCCCAGCATCTATGTTTTCATGCGGAACGGTAACACATATTTACTGGAAATCATGTATAACTTAATAAATCCAATGACGACTTTGAAACTCCTGAAGTGTTTCCAGTTTTGTGTGCCATATACATCAGACATTCAACCAACAGTCTGTGGACGTCTGAGGCTGAGACTACACTATAGCTAGCCGAGTATTTGAATGTTGTTGCTCATTGGCTGCTGATACGAAAATAACCTATCAGCTGCACTGTGTGAATAATGATGTCATTAGGTAAGACTGCCATCTAGATTTTCATGACAGAACTTTGGATTTAAGACTTTATTCAGCAAAGAAGTATAGAAAATTTCTTAGGTACACTTTTCCATAAAAAGAAATTGAATGGTAAATGGCACTGTGGAGCTCCAAAAATGACTAAACTCAACCACAAATGTATCATAAAGATGGTCCATAAAAGAGTCATTTTATGCTATATTGCAAGTCTTCTGAAGAAAGGAAGTTAAAAGTTATTTACTCAAAATCATTTGAGAACCAGTGCAAGTTGGAATCCCTGACATCACACACAGCATGACATAGTGCTGGGCGGTATGACCAAAAATTTGTATCACGGTATTTTTCAAAATTATACCGGTTTCACGGTACATGACGGTAATTTTTTTTCATGCATGAGACGGGTGTTAACCATATTTTCTACTGATTGAGAGAGGAAATACTGCAGTATATTGACTTAGAATGCCCTATTTTACTGTCATGATGAGTGAATATTGTCAAAAAATACCACACTAAATACTACCCCTTTTAATACATGTTAACCAGGAGTCACTCTCATTTATAATCACGGCATCGTCTGATAAAATCAACATGCATCTACACTAAAGAGCGGCTATGCGGTTGTTTTAGCTAATTACTTTTTTGTCTCATGCAGCGCACTACCTGCGTCTGAGTAACAAATAAAAAAAATGTAAAAAAAGTGCATGTGATATTAACAGATGAACTACGCTCATATTTATAATTCCAAACAATCAGTAAGCGACAGGTGCTAGGAAACATTGTTTTGTACTCGTTTATTGACGAGTCGCCTGCGGTGCGGCCAACTGAATGTGCTGCTTCTCTGCCGCTCACTGCACAGAACAGACGCCGAGAGAGGTGACTGTACAATCTGTATTGTTAAAAAAGCGCTATATAAAAAAATAAATAAAGGTGACACTTCT
The DNA here is from genome assembly GCA_018155175.1 of Sinocyclocheilus anophthalmus. NCBI lineage: Eukaryota > Metazoa > Chordata > Actinopteri > Cypriniformes > Cyprinidae > Sinocyclocheilus > Sinocyclocheilus anophthalmus. Next base: position 108,345 of record JADLZN010007387.1, on the reverse strand, counting down.
CCGGGAAAGTCAGACCTCGCGTTCGCGGGACAGCACTGGCGAAATCTTCCAACTGAACCATAGCTAAGGTTTAACCAAAAAAGTAGCTAGGTTTGTCAGTATGAATATTCTATGGAAGAAATCCGCTAAAAGGGTCTGAAAGTTGCTAAATCTAGTGCTAAGGCGCGCAGTGTGGTGCGATGTGTGAGCTGATGGCAGGGGGCGGTGGATATTTGTGGCGGTCAATGTGGATATTGTGGATGAGTTCTTCTGTGTCATCACATTCTATTAGTTCTACAGCTTCAGTTTCGGAACTTTCACGCTTAGTAACACATACAGCTGTTCCCTCACCACAGTGCAACAGTGAAAAGGGAACCCCTTTCAAACAGTGTCGCGTCCAGAACGTTGTTTAAGTGATATACACCGGTATTTAAAAAATTCATATCATAACAAAAATAAACACCGGTATTCGGTATGAACCGATATACCACCCAGCACTAGCATGACACCCAAATTGTTTAAATATACCTGGATGCAACCAATGTATTAAATTTGGCTAAAGTAGTCATTTTATCTGTCTATAGTCAGTACAGACTCAGTACAGTACCCAGACTCACAAACTGAATGAGTTATTTTCAAAAATGATGAATAAAGAGAACAGAATCCATTCCCTTGCACTAAAGGTCTCCTCATTGCTTCTTTACTGCATTGTCACATTGGAACATTGTGAATTGCACTGAAAGGTAGAACGGCTTTAGAAGCTACCTTGAGTGGAAAAGCAGGTAATAGACTGAAACACTGCAGATTCAGAGTTCATTCTTTCAGTTTTGATGTGTTTTATCCATCCAAGCTCTTGATGTCCTGTAGTGAATAGAACAAATTATATAATGGTAATCCAGAGGATAGAAAAAGCAGACAGAAAATGGGTTGATTAAGGAGAAGGATAGATAGAAAGAATAAATAAACCAAATGAAAAGGGATGTATAGAGACCAGAGATCGTCAAAACCATGTTTCAGCCAGGGCGCCTCGGTGAAACCACCCCCGTATTTGATCATGTTTATTGTCTGAAACCATCTGCAGCTGATAACCCTTGACTGAACAAGCTGTTAGTCAGCCCGAGAGGGAGTTGAGAAAGAAATCAGCCATGCTATAAAATGACTCCTTCAGTCAGTATATGCTTCCTCCACAGATCACACTAATTGCAAATGACCGCTTTTAAATAAAAAAAATGCACAGCCTCATGTTATAACGTCATACTTATTTGCTCTTTTTCTTCATGCCCAATGAAATTGATAAACAACCAATTTTATCTAGCCATACACTACATATTCTCTCTGAAAAGTTCTGATTGGACCAGCATTTGAGCTTAGCTGGTTTTCTACTGGTTAGACTAGTCGACCAGGATGTTCTTTTTTTGGAGAGGCTGGTTGACTAAGAAAGTCTTGATGGAAACACCAGCATCTAGAACTGGGGACCATCGTCTAAGAAAAACACCTGAAGAACTTTTCTTCTGAAAGGGATAGTTCACTTCAAATTCTGTCCTTAATTTCTCACCCTCATGTCATTTCAAACCTGTAAGAATTTTTTTCATCTTCGGAACACAAATTAAGATGAAAGATTGTTGAATAAAGTCATTCTCTTTGTTTTCTTTGCACACAAAATGTATACATGTAGCTTCGCAAAATAAAGGTTGAACCACTGATGTCACATAGACTATTTTAACAGTGTCCTTACTACTTTCTGGGCCTTGAACGTGGTAGTTACCTTGCTGTATATGGGAGGGTCAGAGAGCCCTTATATTTCATCAAAAATATCTTAAATTTGTGTTCCGAAGATGAACAAAGGTCTTACAGGTTTGGAATGACACAAGGGGATTTTTGGGTGAACTATCTCTTTGACAAAAATAAAAAGGACTGAGAAGCCTTTTAAAGAACATTTGCCTTTCTGAACAAAAAATGTTAAACCTAGCATTTTTGTCACTCAAGCAAGTCTACATGGCCTTTTAAAACATGTTTAGAGAGGAGATTTGCTGCTCAAGCAACCTGCATTCGCTTTACTTAAGTTGCAATTTACTTTATGACAGTAAATATACTGTATGATAGAACAACTGCAAGCTCAAGCGATGTCTCACAATCAATGCTAGACAAGAACAAGAACTGATTGCATACCTTTGTCAGAGAGGGTGTTGCTCAGAGAAAGGTAGTTATTAGCGACACAGCTCTTTCGCACGCACTCTTGGTGATAGTCAAGATGGGAATTTTCATTATGGGCAGGGAAGCGGGGGATAAGCAGTGCAAAATTGAAAAATCAACTCAATAGCTTCAGAAGTGTTATCAGGAGAGGCTGGCTTAAATCTGCATGCTAATAAGCAAGTATTGCCAGGAGGGTATCACTTCCAGTGGATCGCCATGGGAGCAGAAAACATGGGACCAGAGATAAGCATCTCTCCCAACACACTTGGTGCAGGGGTATTCTTAAGCCTGGTGCTGTCCGGGGCCCTTTGAAGACCACTGAGCGGAAGAAGCTTTTACAGAGTTGTTTCTGAGCAACAGGGGACGGAAGGCTAGAACGGTGCTGCCTGCTTTGAAAAGACTTTGACTGTGCAGACAACAGTTTTAGCAGCTTTGTTGATTGGCACATAAGTGTTCAACAAAAATAAAATGGGTGGACAGATTTGATATTTTTGACATTATAAATGACCGATCTTGAGATCAGTGTATATTCTTTACAGGTTAATGAAGTTCAAAGCTTTGTATAATTCAATGAATTCCATAAGGTGTGAATGTAGTCAGCTGCATTCGTCACCCACAGAGTGGGTGTTGGCGTAGCCCCAAAAATAGACCTTCCTCAACAAGGAGCAATCTGCCATTTCAAGTCCGTGTGCGCCTGCAAGCTTGTCAGTCTCACTTCCATCAGCGTGCATTTGTGTCACATTGTGACACGTTGCATCTTTCTCTCATGCCACTGTAATGTCCACCAGCCATGCCGATCTGGCAACCCGCGGCTCGGGCATGTCGTTCAGATTCCACGCTCTGTTCTGTCAATCCTGCTGTATATTTCACCATTGCTAATCTGTAGACTATGTAAATAGAAATCTTACTTCAGAAGCCCATGCTGGGAACTTATTGACCTTCGTGCCCTTGTCGCAACCTTCTGGTCCAGCTGGCTGAGATTGACCGTTGCTGGGTTGTGTGGAGCAAGAGCCTGGAGCAGCCAGCTCAGCAGATCTCAGGTGCTGACAGGCTGCATAAACACACTGTGAAAAGCTGCCTGCCCTGAAAGCCACAGACAAGCTCAGCGAAAAAGAAAAAGGAAACAACAGCGCAGTGGAAATGAGGTGTATATTTCACAGCTGTTACCAAGGGCAGGCAACCTATGTGCCAGCATGCAGCAGCACCTGAATGAGAGAAACACTTTGAGAGGTCAGAGGCGAACTCTACATTTGAGTTTCTTAAAGTGACTTAAATGGCATCCGGCTCACTAAATAACCATCAAAGAGAAAACATTATATTAATTACAAAATGCCCAAAGCCAGTTTTACCACACAATGCCATATGGAGGAGTAGTTAATCCCCCCCCCCCCCGAAAAAAAAAAAAAAAAAGTATAATTTACTAACCCTCATTTCTTAACCTGTACGAGTTTTTCGTCTGTGGAACACAAAAGGAAAACTTTTGCAGAATGTCCAATCTGCTGTATTCCATAAAATGTAAGCATACCATGACCAAAAAAAGCACTATTTCAAAGCTAAACAATAGCTTTGTGTGACCTGTTGTTCTTGAATGTTTCATCATGATCAATATTGAATGTTATGGACAATGTGTACGAACCCACATGAGATTTTTTTAGACATAGCAATCATATATTTTCAGAATACTTGGAATATATTCATTATATATAAAAAAAAGAGTGTCTAGATTACTGATAAATTACCCTTTTTTGTTTGTTTTCCACAGTTCAAAGAAAGTTTAATGGATTTAGAATGACACACAAATTATGTTTTGGGGTAACTAATTCCTTTAAAACAGTCTCTTTTTTTATCGTGAATCTCTTTAAATGACTCAAACGAATACACCATTTAAACAAAAAGCATATTAATATCCCTGACCTTCTGCCGTTTAGGTCAGCCTGAGGTGTTAACTCTGTGAATTCTCATCAGATACATCCTCTACTTGCTCTTGGGAGACAAACCAGTGTGTTTACTGGTGTAATCGAATTTGAAATGGAGGCTGTTTGCAGATGGTCAATGTGGGAGGGGATGTTTTCTAGTGCACACAATGCTGTTTGACTCTCATACACAAAATAGAAAGTAATCACTCCTCATCTAGTTAATCCCATAATTATGCACATGGACACTAATTTCCCAGCAGGGAGAACACTGTGTGCCTGGCTCATCTCTCTCTTTCCCTTTCTGTTCTCTTACTGTTTATTTACTACACTAGAGCAATCACACTGAATGTTAAGCAAACAAACTATATAATATAGCCCCAAGCTTGTTTTACATGTGTACTAGCTATAGCAGTTCAGGAAATGCTTGAGGTAGTGCCACAGCACTTCTATTAGCTGTGATACATCAGGGAATAAATATGGAACTATAAGACTGTTTACCAAAATCTAGTGAACTGCCTACGCAGGAAGCATTTTAGGCATTATAGGTAGACTCCCAATTTGAAGGCTGCAAAGAAATTAAGCAGCATGATTATGATACCTTCTGAATTCTAGGACATTAGGACTTGGAACACTGACAAATCATTCATATTACCACTATACATTTAAATGTAGATTTTCAACAATATGGGAAATTTCAACCTCTCACATGAGATGGAGCAGTTTTAATCCTGAATCCACCAGTGTTTATTTCTATGTGCCCAGTGCCGCTTGATAATTTCTCAGAGGTGTGCGGAATATATTGTGAACTCTTTGTACTTCAAGCCACAGGTCTGTATACTTTTGAGCAGGCAAGGCTATGCTTGACATGATCCTATTTTGAATGACTCCTTCCAATAATAAGACCATTCGTCTTGTGCTGAAGGTGGGGATCGTTAGTTATCATAAGATGGATGTGACAGATACAGGCTACACTTTGCTGAAAACATCCTGTCAGGCATTCAGTGCCTTTCCCCTCTTTGCACCAAATCAGCGTGCATTTGCAGCTAAAAGAGCTTCTAAATACCAATAATGTCATATTTCAAGTCAGGCAGACAGAATGAATCGGGAGAAATGCTCTGATTATAGCCAGAAGGGTGCAACTCCACCCTGGTTGGCATATTTCTACGAAGAAGAGACAGGATGTTGCTGGAAAAATGATTGTTTCAGTGCTCGTAATATGGCAAGGACACGGCCCCCCTGCCGCGTAATGGCACATGGCAAGCCAAATACTTCAATGAAGTTGTATTTTAGAGGGCATGTTTGCTGCCATCAAATCATACTGTGGAGGAAACTGCAGCAACATTAGATTAGATTATGTAGCTCATGCATTTCCTCAAACAAGACATTATCTAATTCATTCTGAGAGTACATCCTTCTTCCTTCAAGATGTGCATGCTGGAAATTGAGCTTGTCTTTGAAATAATCTTTTTAACAATCTAGGTGGAGAATTGGAAGACGAATCTGACTCTTTTTATAGATTTTTTACATCAGTGCAGTCGCGTCTATCTGAATGACACCCCCCTCAACCCACACACACATCCACCCCTCCCTCTACCACAATTCTATAAATAAACCTGAAGCAGCTCTGCCTTTATAGGTCAGCTGAACTACAAAGTGCATCTTTTTTCTCTCATGTGTACAGAGTGAAATTCCTTGAGGTGAATCAATACATAATTCCAATAACTAGTAACTGGTTACCACAACCTCGTACAAGGGATTGCTGTTGCCATGGCAACAAAAGATCTTGGTGTAAAGACCATAAGAAAATGTATGCACAGCCATAATTCTGTTTGTGACGTATTCAAGTAAACACTTTTTTATTATGGGCTCCCCAGGCATGGCTCAGATAGAAGCAGATAAAAGAGTGACACTTTGCTAAAGAGAAGCTCAAAGTTGTGCTTCTAAAGTGACGAATCATTCACACAGAAAAACAAGATCTGTAAACATTGCAAGAGGAGATAAGCCAGCAGCAGATCTGTCTGACAGTCCTCCCCACCCCAAATAGAGAGGAGAAGAACGGCAATGGAAGCATTAACATTTAAAATATAAACACTTATTTTTAGATATATCTATCTATTATATATTCTCTATCTATCTATCTATCTATCGGATCTGTCTGTCTGTCGTCTGTTTCTTTGGGGCTGTCTGTCTATCTAGGTGTAGCGAAGCTAAACCAATGCCGGACATTCGGGAGTTTTGTAGTGATATTATTTGAGAAAAATTGCTTTGCCTACAATTTTCTGTCGATTTCCTCTTTGATAGATGCTTTTACCAATTTCTAGGGGTTTGCCGCTAGCAGAGGCTTTCTCACTTACACCCACATACAAGCCACATTACAGGGGTTGTCAAGTCTGAAAGTACCATTTACATTAGTAAACAGAAATACTATTTGTTGAATAGATCTATATCCAATGACAACCATAAACAAATAAATAGAATGACCTTAATGTGTTCTTCTTCCACAATATAACCCCGGGTTTGTTCGGTTTGGACTGCTGGAGCGCACACAAAGCCCTGGCGGTGACTCATGTTTATTAGTTCCTCTCTGCTGACTGGGTGTTCCAATACTCCCAGTCCACCCTGCATTGTGTGCAGTGAAACGTGACGCCGGGTCACTTCCCCCTTCCATCCCCGGCTGCCAGCTCAACTGTGCTGCCTGCAGCCTCATGTCTCCCAGCATGCTTCAGTGGCCATAAACACACATGTGGCCAAACAGAGATGCTACAGAAGTAAATACAAGCTCAGAGGGATTTTATTTTCAGCATTTTTGTTTAGTGGTTCTGCAGAACGTTTAAGCTAAGGGGGGAATTTATAAATGTAACACTTTACAATAAGGTTGAATTTGTTACCATTAGGTATCACGAGCTAGAAAGGTAATGTGTAATATGAACTAAAAATTAGCAATACTTTTACAGTATTTATTCATTTGAGTTAATGTGCATTTCTACATTCATTAATACATTTTTTTTACAAATGAACATTCGATAATGTTACTGCAATACTGCAAATTGTTACCAATATTAAGTTTAAGATAAGCATTCAATGAATAGCTGATATTCATTGAACACAACCGACACAACCCTTTTATTTTGATAAAGAAATGATTTATTTTATTTTAATTATTCTGATTTATTATTACTAGTATTTTATTTTGTGTTTCTCTTTCAAAAAGGAATTATCCATGTGAGAATTTTTGCTTGTTCATGCAGACTGCTGTTTTGTATCCAAAAAAAAATCCTGCCAGGAATTTGCTAAAAGCTCCCGCATACAATGTAAGCCCGGGTGGCCATTGTCCTCAACCTCCAGATTACCTCTGATTTGCTACTGCGTTCAGTATCCTGGCATGGCACTGCAGCCATTGGCGATGGTGGAATGACAGCAGAAATGGCCATGTGGCGTAGGCTATGTCTCACCCTGCTTGTCCCCTCAGTCTGGTTATTCTCTCACTAAGCCCAATAGGAATGTCTTTCACATCCTTGGACTTTGCATGATGGTGTTTGATGAATGGACTGGCCCTCAAAAAAGGTAAATTTAAAAAAAAATTGGGCAAGGTGACACGGTAATCAGGCATGCACGGCATGTGAACAAATGTATAGTAGTTGTACTTCAGAAATTTAATGTGTTTGATTTTTCTCTAGTGTTGTATGTTTAAACATGCATATAATATTGTATCCCTATATTATAGTGCAGTGGTTCTCAAACCTCTCCATGAAGTACCCCCAGCACTGCACATTTTGTATGTCTCCCTATATCTGACACACCCAGATCTTGCAGTCTCCACTAATGAGCTGATGAGTTGAATCAGGTGTGATAGATGAGGGAGACAGTACAATAGGTGCAAGGCTGGGGGGACTCCAGGGGACAGGTTTGGAGAACCCTGTGAGAGTTGCATTTGGGAAATCCGAAAGATCGACCCTATTCAATAAGCATTGCAGAGTATATGCATTGATATGCTTGGCTAATGTCTGAATTCCGTGACTGTTATGAGAGCAGCTATGAGTGTGTATGTGTGTGTGCATGTCCCCAATAGACTGCATTATGCATAGTACACAGAATGGGTTGCCTGTAGCACTAATGCAAATTTCTGTCAAGGGCTCCATTAAAAGGTAAGGCTGGGCCCTCAACTGTGCCGCTTCAGCTCAAGGTTTTTCATGGCATTTATTATAGTCATGCCATACACACCCCTCGCATTTTCATTTCCTTATTGACCGCACTACTACCAGTGTTAGGCTCCTTTCGCACTGGCCGAATCCAGAGATTGTGGAACAGGTAGGTGAGCAACACTAGCCACTATCTCATCCTGTGCCTGGCACACGCGGTGCATCCTGGGTAATTCATTTCTCCCAGGGCTTTATCATCTCAGTTGGCAAGTGAATGATTTACACTGACAGCCAAGCCATGCCAAGACCCAGTGCTATGAGCTGTGGCTCTAGTTTAAACAAAACTGTTCTGAGCATGAACTGTTGGGTGAGTGTTAGATTAACAAGGGACAAAATTAATCAAATTTAATCTACAGCAATTGATTTATAGAGGCATAAATAATAAATTGGGTCAAAAAACAAGAAAGAAAGAAATCTGGGCAGCACGGCTTATTATATACTTTCCAGGACAATATGTGTCTGTATATGTTGTCTGACCAATGGCAAAAATAAAAATAAATAAAACTCTTAAAATGTCGCAATTCCATTTGGTGGCACGATTGACACAGAAATGACACATTTAAACCTTCAACTCAAGAGCTACATTACATACAGCTATTTTGTGCACTGATGTCAAACCCATATGTTATGAAAAATGATATCTTTTATTTTACACAAAATATTTTCAAAATAAAATGAATAATATTAATTCGAAATAAAATTATGTGTGCCACTAATGTGATATAAATTTACTTGTGAATATGGATTAATGTGGACATAATCTGAATACATCATGGACTGTAGCATTCTGTGTTGAAGCTGATGAATGCATGCTTTTGATTTTGATCTTTTTTGGTTATCTCTCCAGATGGAAAAGAGCTCGCGGGCAGATCCACAAGCGTTAGGAGTGACTCGGCCTGCCAGTAAGAGCTAAATGAGTGAGAACACTGGCCCTGAGGGAGCTGATTTTATCAAACTGTCATTGTGGCTAAAGTTTTTTTAGGAACAAAGCGGCACCTGAAAATCAGCCTCCACTCTGCAGGTGAAGGTGGCAGAGTGGATGAATAATGCATGAAATTTATCTGCTGCCGTTAATCATGATGAGATGGTGAGAGAAAGAGAAAGCGAGATGTGATGTGGCCTCAGGATGTTTTTCTTCTCATTTACTCATTTCTCTGCTCAGCTCAAGACACTGGATCCAGAGTCAAGGTCTTTAGAGAGGTAAAAAGCTTCTGATTGCTATTGAAATTTCCATCATTTACTCCTTACGTCATCTGGAGCGACATGAGGGTGAGGAAATTATGACAGAATTTTCATCTTTGGTTGAACTACCACAAGCTCCTGCAGAACTCACAAGGTTATAACTTCTTCACATACATCAAAACACAAGCTTTTTCAGATGACTTTAGGCCTTGTAAGTAAAAGGATATGACAACGCCAAGAAAAAATATATATATCCTATGTGACAACCTATATAAGCATACAGCATTCATGTGCAATCACAGGTCAGCAATTATAAAATAGGACATTTATAACAGCTGTGGGTGATAAGAAGGGTTGCTTCTTATTGACTTATGGCACAATGGAATCAAACGAGGCTTGTCAAATCATATAATGGATTTCTCTAATGTAATACAAAATTTACATTATGTAATGTGAATCTGCTTTCATAATCCAATACAATGAAGAATGTCTTTTTTTCAGTTGATGATCCACAAGTATGCATATAGGCAATATTTCTGGGTTAAAAATAGCTATACTGTCATATAAACTTACTCATACTCTAAATATCCTTTCGGAAATTGGTCAAGGGTGATACTGAAGAACACGTTCTGCCATCAGAAGATAAGATGGAGTAACGGGTCATGGAAAACTGCATTTAGGACATGTCTTGGCCTTTGTGTTTTAATGTGATCCACACCGCGATCATTTGACTGATAAGGCCTCACAAATGGCTGGCTTAGAGCCGTAATTACTCTCCACTCCCGCATAATCTTTCTCCCCAGCGAACATGTCAATGCCAGCAAGCAGAAGCATGCTCGCAAATGGAGGAAGAAAAAGGAGAACATTTAGAGATAAGAAGGGCTCCTTTCCTCTCATCGATACAGTCATGTCTCTTAAGATTTCAATCCATCACTGGGCTCTTAAGGAAGCACTCCCTTGCCTTTAATTAGGGCACAGTGACTGGAGGATCTTGACTTATTTGACATGCAGCTTTGAGCCATTGTAAATGCACAGCTATAAAAGCTACTGGAGACTGGAGGGTGTCAGAGATTAGAGATCCTACAATCGCAAGGTCATTAGTGTTATTTGGAGGTCAGGAAGTATGTGTAGAATGAAGCGATTTTGCTCAATGACCCATAAAGAAGTCAACATATGACTCATCTGATGGGTTGATGCACACTGTGTTAAACCTCTGTTAAACATTGAACTAATTACGCACAAGGTTGCCTACTTCATAGTCAACATCTTTTAAGCTTGTGGCTTATGTACAGGCTTCATATATTTATATACAGTACTATACGTATGAATAACATTCCTAACAAAAAATAATTACTCCTGAGACATGACTATATGTCTTGCATGCATAAGCCACTGCTTTTTAAATCTAATTAATGTGTGCAGGTGTTAAATAAGAATGTATAGCACAAAATTACTCTGGAGACATATGGCAACATGGCTTGCATACATTGCATCATTTTTAATCAAACTAATTAAGTGGAACATGGTTATGTTTGAAATAGAATGATAACAGACAACCAATACTGCCACAGTATGTAGTACATATATTTAATGTTCACAGAATGTGCATTTTCAGGCATGAATACCTGGATGATGTAAACAGAGCACATTGTATGAGATTACGTATCCCACAATGCAATGCGTTCAACTTCCATTTCCACTTCCTTTTTTGACTTGGACTATGCAAGTTTTTGTTAAAAATGAATAATAATAATTTTATTTTTATAGAATTAGAATTGTAAGTACACAATAAAAATAAAGGTGCTTAAAGATTCTTACAGCGATGCATAGAACAGGGGTGGCGAACGTCGGTCCTGGCAAGCCGCAGCCCTGCAGAGTTTAGCTTCAACCCTAATCAAACACACCTGAACAAGCTAATCAAGGTCTGAACGGTTATTAGGAAGCTACAGGCAGATGAGTTTTAATTAGGGTTAGAGCTGAACTTTGCAGGGCTGCGGCTCTCCAGGACCGGGCCGTTCGCCACGCTGGCCATAGAAGAACATTTTGGTCCACAAAGAACCATTCAGTCAAAGGTTTAAAGAACCATCTCTTTCTTACCTAATCTGAAGAAACTTCTTTCGCCACAAAGAACCTTTTGAGAAACAGAAAGGTTCTACAGATGTTAAAGGTTCTTTATGGAACCATTTAGACAAAAAGGTTCTTCCATGGCATCGTGAAGCACCTTTATTTCTAAGAGTGAAGTAGATGTGTATTAGCAGTGTATCCCACTCAACAAATATTATTAAACATTTTAGGTGACTGTAAGAGGAACAGCAGTAGGAAATCTATCTATTGGTTGAAGACACAAAGACTAACATGTTGGTGGCTGTTAACCAGGAACAGAGTAAGTTCATTGGCAGTGAAACAGGACCCTAAAAAAAGGGACCTGTAGTGCGCAGAATCATTAATGCTCAGAATCATCAGTGCCCTATTTACAAGTGGAGCGTTAAATAAAATGGAGCAAAAAAATAATGATGCTGGAGCAAAAAAAATAATAAAAAAAAATAATAAAAATAACATACAGTATATAAATAATATATATATATGATATATAAAGAATATCCACCAAACATTTTGCTGTTCTTTTCTATCGGTCTCATCTGTTAGACGCATTGGTTGCTCCACCTGTGAAACAAACCCAGTGAACACGCACCTGGACCTTTTGAGAGACGTTCTCAAGTGCAGCCGCTGAAAAATCAGTAAGCCGATTGTTTCAGATATAATCCATTGTCTTTTTTGCCATTGAATCTTCAGTCGACTGCACTGGTCAAGACCTGCAGAGCTCCTTGAGTAAGAGTGGTCAGAATGATCTGGTAGATTGTGGACAGCATATACAACATTAGATGCCCTCAGGGGAAGAGGAAACCAACCTCAACTTTAGTCTGCTCACAGACAGAGTGAAGGACACAGACAGAAGGAGAAAAGGAAGGAAAAGACAGTCGAGGAGGACTGAGAGCATCTCTTCATGGCGGTATGGAGGAGAAAAAACAGGAATGAATTTATCTGGCGGTTATTAACAGCCTGCTGAAATGCACTTAACTCATGCCTATTCAATTATGCTAATGTACACATGCAAATGACCACAGTCCACAACACCATGCTGTCTCAATTAGGTGACAGGCTTACAAGGGTTGGCTTTAGAGAGCAACTGGATTACTGTCCTGCTATCCGTCTACAAGAAAACAGCTTCTGACCTGTGATTATCGTCATGAGACATCAGCAGGGTGGGTTGACTCGCAGACTGAGAGGAGACGTTCTGTTTGCGTGCAACTGCATGTGTGGGAGACTGTGGACGTGCGTCTTCACATGTTATATTTACTGGTTCCCTTCAGCACTGCCACTTTTAGTCCAGCTTTTGAGGAGTTAGAGATATTCAAGGTCAGCTTATGTCATGTGCTTTTATTTTTCTTATTATACAGATCAAATTGAACAATTCTGGAAAACATGAGTCAAGCTCCACAACATAACATTTTTAAATGATTGAAGCTCAACATGCATTAAATTACTCCAGTCATCATTTCTGAATCGGTGGGAACTTTTAACTGCACAATAAATCTGAATCACTGGTCTACATTATTGCTTGGCTTTCATGTCTAGCACGTATTCACAATGTACCAAAAAATGAGGTATCAAAATCAATAGAGTGAATTGTCAGAAGCATGGTGAGTAATACATCATATTCAGTATGACCAAGGTCGGATTAATTACACCGGTTCTGAACGTGAAATACACCATGCTGGCTTAAAAGTAACAGCTTTAGCTCTGTGTGCAGCAATTTTAACTTACACAAGAGCATTTCATTATTTAGCATGTCCCATACATATGTGTGACCAACATGATATAGCTAACATGCTAAAGACATATGCACTACATAGTCGCCACAGTGATTGTCATCCTTCTTAGAGTATATAGAATGGCAGCATGAGTCAACATCAGTCGTCTCTGCGTTATGTAATGCTTGAAGGGCCCATCGTTTACAACAGCAAACTAATAAGATTGAAAAGTACATTATAGCTCAAACATCTGAAAATGTTTGCAACCACATTTTAAATTTTGGATGGCATTTTTTCTCCCAAGCATTAATTTCTGACCTTTTTGGTATGGAAAGAGCAAAAGGTAAATGTAGAGGAACTTGTATAGTGACAGAACGGACGCTGACATTGTCGCTGTCCTCTGAACAGTGAATCTGAAAGCAGCCCACTCACTGGGCTGCTTTCAGCGTGTCGCTGTCCGGTGCTGAAAGCATTGAAGCAGGTGGCGCTGTCCAAAAGCAAGAGGTGCTGAAAGCTGTGTGTCGTGGTGAAGAGTGTGGAAAAGCGTACTCTGTGGGCGGCTATGAGGCTCGTTTGCTCAGAGCTGTCAACAGTCTCCTCAGCACCTAAGAGGGTGTTTCTTGCATTTCATCTGGTGCATTTTCAAAATTGTTTATTTAGGTAAGCGTCAGACTGACGTCTGTGTCTATTGTCATATGCCATAAGCACTGCTAAGACAAGTCAAAAACAATGTAAAAAAAGGGTCAAAACAATGTAACCTTTAAAATCTTGAGATTTCAGTTTTCAGCTACAGGATCTTATTTGATATATACACAATTCTTATTAGCAGCATCCTTCTGGATCGGTTCCAATTTAACAGACATTCCAATCGGAATACTATAATTATACTCATTTATTTATTTACTTATTTATTTATTGTTGACTAGGATTCTATGCAGTCTTGCTTCTTTGAATGCAAGAGCAACCCCTGTGTGAAATCCCATTTGATTTTGGGTTGAACAGTAAACAGTAGAAAAGAGCAGATTAATTCATTCCTGGAACTATAATACAATTCTTAGCTTCCATAGCTGTACAGTATACACATGGTTAAGACTACACACAGTGCTGTGCTCCAATATGGCCATCTGCAGATATGTATTTTTTTCTCTCTATTTATTTATTTTTATTAAGATTTATGGCTTGAACCAGCTGCTTGGTAAGCGTATACACTAAGCAGACAATCATACAGCTAATTTTTGACAGCACGATAAATCCGTCAGATAATCCAAATCCGCAGCAAGAGAGAGATACAGAAAGAGAGAGAGTCTATAAAGGAGATTAAAAAGAGGAGATTGTGAGTGCCGAATCCCACATCGCTGATCATGTGACCTTAATTCCACTCTGTCATTTCTTCCCGCGGAGTGTGAGAGAGATGACCAATCACAAGGCGCAGTTTGTGAGCTCGTGAGGAGTGGGAGAAAAAAAAAAACATCCCGCTAATGGCAAGTGAAGCTCAGATACAGTCCAAAAAGGGGGAAGCACTCTTACAGACTCACACTTGTCACTGCAATGCATATGCACACAAACATGCAACTTCTCACATGCCATTTACACCTAGTTTTGTTTCAGTTTGGTGTTTCTTTTTCACAAAAGCATGTGGGTTTTCTCACTGCATGTCATTGATTTGTTCAATCAAGTATGTAACGGCATATTTACGACTCTTCACTGACTCCTACATGTTGACCCCTGTCCCCATCCATGTCTATGGTGGTTTTACAGCTCTGTAATGGTCCTGTTTTGTTCTACCTTCTGTCAAATATAAAGCTCATATAAATTACACAGCCGTTAGGAAAACAAAAACAGACATATCAATAGAGCTCTTGCCAGCATCACTCATTAACTATTGATGCTGTGTGAGATCTGGCGCCACAGCTGGATACACACACGCACACACAGATTGTTTATTTCTGCACTCATTGAGAATGGACTCAGTTCAAACCAGTCTCCATGGTACTGAACCAAACAAGAGGGGTGGCAGTTTAAACTCTAACTAAACCAAAGTGGTCAGTCGTACTGTGGTGCTTACAGCCATACAGAAATGAACATCTGTGATGCCTTCTGTACCACCTTAAAAGTACAAATTAATATTCAAAATAAAGGACTATGAAATAAATTGATGTAAAAAAAGCCTTTCGGGTAAAAAGAAAAGGAATCAGAGTGCAGTTGGCTTTGATTAAGAAAAGAAGAAGAAAAAAAAGAGACGGGTGGCATGCAGTGGCTTTTGAGGATTATGCCAGGCAGGAGAATGGAACCAAATGGAGAGAAGATGTTTGAAGCTCCGCAATAAGCCACTCTTACTCTCTTTCATGTTTTGAAATGAGGGAACAACTGTGCGTGTTAACCGCAATCCAGCAGCCCCTTTGTTCCTTCTTTAGATCATGAGCTAATGGAGGAAGGGGCTGAAAAATGGTGAAACCGGAAGAGATCCGTCAATTAGGTGTGGTTTGACATCACTGAGATTGTGAAAGGTGGGGAAAAATTATTGTACGGAAGGTGATAGCATCTTGAGGTTTGATCACTCCATACGTCAGGGGCTGCAAACTCCACTGGGAAAAAAGGGGCATGAAATGAGAGCTACGTGTGGGCATGTGGGTGAAGGGGTGTGTAGGGTACAATCACAAATAACAATTTCACCACTGTAATGACAGACAATCCTTGTTTCTCTGCCTGCTTACACTGTCTACTCTTTCAGAGAAAGCAGATAGTCCATCCTCTTAAATGCGCTGTGTAAACAATAGACTCTCTCCCTGCCCTCAAACAGACAGTTTTCAAAGAAAACGTCCAGGCAGGGCGAGAGACGCTTGGAGATGACCTCCTCATCGCCAGTGTCAGAATTAGTGAGAGCGGCAGTAGACGGCAGGAAGCTAGTGAAGTTATTCCTCCTGGAATCAGCCGTCACGAGGCACTGGAAGCAGTGTGCCTCACGCTCTAGTGAGAGCTATTATGGACTGTTTTCACTCAGTAATGAAATGCAAAAGCCTTTCACATGGCTGAGCATGTAATCACAACACATATGCATGCACATAGGGTATGTACTGTAGTGTAGTATTCTCATCATATGAGTGATGATATGAGTGATGAGAGTCAGATATTGCTATCTAAGCCATTTCAAGACTTTAAATCCCAAAGCAGCATCTAATTTGAAGTAGAATATTCTAAAACAGTTCAGTACAGAAGTTATACTTAACTAACACAAACACACAGAGAGAGAGGGAAACACTGTTCTCAGTACAGTCAAGTGTCCCTACCTGGCAGTCAGTAGTCACTCCTAGGTTTTTGTTCAGAGCTGGAAGGCAGGAAGAGCAGGAGGTGGAGGCTGAAATAGAATTGAGTGAAAACACCTCCGTTTGTCCTGTAGAAATATGGATGCCCTGTGCACACGCGTTCTCTCTCTCTCTTACACACGGCTCTGACACGCAGCACTGAATTTCTCTCTCTCGCAGCCTTCCTACTCGTCTTCCCGCCCACCTACCCGCGACACCCTCCCTTTTCCTATCTCTTTCTTTCACACACACTTTCATCTCTACTCGTCCACATGGCACTCTCTCTCTCTCTCTCTATCTCTCTCTCTCTCTCTCGCCGGCACTCACTGCATTCGTTGTTGACCACAAGCACTCTCTTGTACATACATTCGGTTTCTTTACTCGACAAACATTCTCTTCCTCTGCTTTTGTCTTTCACGAACAGGGATTAACATCTCTCTTTTTTACGTGACTAAGGCTATATTTGTAAAGGAATACCTGCTTATTATTAACTGTGCGCATACTGAAAGGTTCTCATCCAGTGGGATGCGACCTAAAATGCATCACAGGTCAGTTTCGATACGATCACAGACAGCCACATGATGTAAAATGCAAAAATCTAGGTCCTGAACCAAACCCATTATATCAATAAAATCTAGAACTATACATACATTTTGTGTGTATGTGTTTGCACACATACACATGCTGATGCTGCTCTACATTACAGGGGTTGACACACCAGTTCACAGCTGATAACGGATCGCATTGGGACTACAAATAGTCTAATTGTCTAATAATCTAATTGTTAGTATATATAAACATGCGCTAGATGAACGTCTTGGGTCATAAGACACATCCCACTACTTTTAAAAAAAGCAGTGAATAGAACAATTTGCTGTTTAACATGCAGTGCATCAGATACATAAAATGTCAGTTTAAAAGCAAAAGACCAATCAGAACGGAAGCACTCATCCCTTCCTAAGGCTGCCATTTCTTCCTGCTCTTTCCCCCCTCTCTCTCGTAGTGTAGATGCAGCCCACGTCCCCTTGAGGAGTCAGTCAAGGGTATTCCCAAAGAAACTGTATGCAAATGAACAGTGAGCCCGGAGCAGCTGCCAGGCCCCTCCCCTGGTCCAGATGCCCGGCCTGGGAGAGGAGTGGGGGGCGGAGCGGTGGCCTAAAGGGACTACAAAAAGCCACCGCAATAAACATAGCTTGAGCTCAGCTTGCCAACAAACCAATTTAGAACAGCATTAATGCTAATGATGAGTTTTTAAACACAGGCATTTTCTAAATCAGTTGATTCGTATATTTGTTGTGTTGAGTTTAGGCATTGTGATTTTTGGCATTACCAAATGGAGGGGTTGGAATGAGAATGGTTTGAAATGTTGTCAAGGTCATGCCCTTCAGTGAGAAACACTCATCACTGAGTCTGAATCTGCAAAATGGCGAAAAGGTAAAGGGGGGTGGAGTTACTGCAGGTTGAACACACTTACGCTACACACTTCAGAGCACTCAGGTCTGATTCATGGAATACCAAGATCACTCCCTTTGTGCTATATTAGTCTCTCTCTCTCTGTTTCTCTCTCCCTCTTGACCTCATTCTCTTCTCTTCTCTTTTTCACACTCCGTCTAATCCCGCTCTCATGCTGTGACGGTTCATTTTTCCGTTGTACGCGTGCGCTTCAGGCAGCAATATGTTCTATCTGACAGTTTACATTAGCAAAGCCTCTCAGCAATAGAATAAGCTGTTGGCCATTAATGACATCCACTCAGTTTCTGAACACACACAGATACAGGTCAGGTTTTTCTTTTTTGTGTACATTCTCAACACCTTAAATATTATTCTTTAACCTCTTTTTTCTATGTTGCAGTCGATGAGAAATGTCATTCATTTTACAACTAAAATGCAACATATAAGAGTGAAATAGGATATCCAACAAGAATACACTTAGACTTGATTTTGTCCATTAGGATTGGATTGTGATAAGTGGTTGTTAAAAAGCAGGGCTGTATTTCCCAAAAGCTTCGTAAGCCTAAGAAGTTCATAAAAACGATCGTACGACTGATCTTAACATTACGGTCTGTTTCCCAAAAGCATCATAACTTAAGTAGCACTTGAAAATCATGGTAGATCTACGAGTGGTCTGGAGTAATCGTAAAGCCCTAAGTGCATCGTAAGAAGACAGATTTATGCGGTCACCTGCAGGACAATCGGCAGATTGCACCTTTAACTTTATTCAAGTGCAATGTGATTATAATTTAAGGATTTGATTGTACTTTATTGTACACTTTATTACTCATTTTTTGTGGTTGTTTTATTAATTTATAAATGAAATAATTAAAAAGGGAAGAAAAACTTGAAATATATATCTAAATTAAATTAACAAAAAAAAATCATAATATGTAGGAAATATGCTTCAAAGACGGGGGGGTGGGGGGTCTGGTCAATGCGTGGCTGACTTGCACGATAACCAGCAATGTCTTGGGACCCAGAAATAAACTTCATAACTATAATATATATATTTTATATAACTTTATTATATACTATTATGTAAAGTGTAATAATATATTATATATATATATATATATATTATATCCTATTTGTCTGGAACGCAGCATTAGGTTAAAATTTCAATAAACGAGCGTGTACTACAGTTACGGGCAATTCTATAAATTGACATTTCAGCACTTGACAAACTGATAGCGACTCCTAAGTAGCACTTAAAGCACGGCTACATGCGATTGTGTTAAGTGCATTTTTGGGAAACACACGTGAAACAACAACGAACAATCGTAAAATGATTCGTAGAAAACTCTCTTAAGCACTAAGATCAATCGTTATCGAGAAACGCAGCCCAGAACAGTGCCAGACAGAACGTATTGTAAGTTCTGTCATGACAACTCTCTGAAGATTTTAGCTTGGTTATGCATATGACAATGTTAATGTGTTCTGCTACACAGCTGAATTGCTGCTGCTGTTTGTTATTGCTGTAGTTGTAGATTATTACTGCTGCTGCAAGCAAGTACAGGAACTTTATACTGCCTTCTCCATGCTGCACGAATAGCATATAAAATAACCCGTAGCATATCTATACAGTTGGAGCTGGGGAAGGTGGAGGTTTTCAGAGGAACTCTGAAAGCATGCTGCGAAATGCTCTAGTGGATGCTAACCAGCCATTCAAATGTAAAGCAGCAAGCTAATTGGCTGCGTATGCAACATGAACCAATCAGCTTGTTTAATGCTAAGAATATCATCAGTTACGTTAAGGACCCATCAGCCTGCGCCATCTAGGGTTTAATGACAGAACTTGGCATTTTGATAGAATAGTGCATAAATTACGTTATTTAGCTACTAGTTAACATTATCTAATGGCTAGTGGCATAAATTATGTCAACGGAAAAAGGAAAGCCATTTTCAGGAAGCACAATAATTAGCATTTTGCTTTGATTTTGATTTAAAATATAAAACCACAAACCATATAAATATACTGTAAACCATTTATCTGCACTGTGTTGCTAAGCAAACCATCCACAAACCATCCTTTGGTTGATTGTTTGTGGCACCATCAACATTGTCCTGTTTTGAGACATATCAACATAGAACATCTATTTATCTGACCAATTGCAGTATTTGGTAAAACCTGTTTAAAATTTATTTTTACATATTATCTTAGTGAAACTGCAAATACACACTTCATCTTTAAGAAAATAATGATAATCCAAGATTCAGTAGTGTAGAACGACTGTTTTTATAGATAAGGGACCTGAAATCACTTCAATTGAGACCATCTTTCAACATCACACAATAAGACGCTAATGCAGCATCCTTTTGGGACAGCCATCTCCAAACATCTCCCTAAATGTGCATGATGTAGTGTTCGGGATGGTATTGATGGAACAGGAAGTGTGTGTGCTTACACAGGCAGCCAGGCAGGAAATCAAACCCAGCACAAACAGACTCAAAGCTTAATGATTACCCTTGTTAAGCCGTCTGCTCCAAACAGCAAACCTTTAGAGGGGGACGTGTCTCTTGCTTTTTTATTTAAACAGATGTGTATTGGATCTCACAGTGCACTGCAGGTAGATGGTTTATATTCAGCTCCTTGACAGAGAAAATTGAGAGTCAGCCAACTGGCGCTAGAGGAGAGGTGAGAATGACAGCGACCTGTGCGTATGCTCGCCACATAAATGTTAGCTTATTGATCCAAGGTGGGGGGAGTGTGGGATTTTTCCACATTTTCACCTCTGTGTTTTGCTAAAGCCATTATTATCTCATGCCACATTGGGTTTATCTGCCATATCTCTCCAGCTCACTGCATAATACATGCAAGTGTACTCCCCGTGTTGCTTGAATGTGCACGGCAAGCGCACACGTTTCTCTCGCAGCATCCACAGAGATCTGCCACTGAAGATGATGGATTGCTCAAGGAGTAAAACAACAGAGCAACATTATAAAATCTCACATATCAGTTGCTGATAAGAATCAGGATGGATCCTATTGCGTAATCAGTGACGGCTGATCACTATGCAGTTTACATAGAGCATAATACTGCCCTCTTGGGGCCGCTGGCTCAAAATAAACAGACTGTTGTGAGATCTTTGATCCAGACTTAAAACAATAAGACAACGTCCACCTTGCAAACAGTATCCTAATCTGTGATCTCAGGTCAGATGGTTATTGGGTGGCTAATTGATTGAGCCTCTCTTCTCATAATAGCTAAATTCCCATGGGCACATCTGTTACCATGGCAATGTCTGTATACACAATAAATACCAGCCATTGCTATAATGATCTGCAAGCACAATGGAGCTTTTAAACTGGACCAGATCTTTTTGTATAGTCTATTTATTTTACAAAGCAAAAATTTCATCTGTGGTGAAGGTCCTATATACACAGTGAGTAGTCATGATTTGAACTGAATAAATACAATTAAATAATAGCTTAACTGAGGCTACATGAAAAGGACAAATTAGCTTGTTTTAGTTATCCTTCAAATAATATTGCCATTTCCACCATCTAACTACATCCTTGCTTATACAGTAATATTTTTTTTGTTTTCAGAAAGCTCTCGGATTTCATCAAAAATATCTTAATTTGTGTTCTGAAGATGAATGAAGGTCTTACGGGTTTGGAACGACATGAGGGCGAATAATTAATGACAGAATTTTCATTTTTGTGTGAACTATCCCTTTAAAATTAGTGTCTGCAAGATGACTTAAAATCTGGACATTTTCAGGGACAAGAGAAGAGATATTCTGATGAATAATACAAGAACAAATATGTTTTTTTTAATGAAAGTATTTTTTTCATTTATAGTCATTTTATTGTATGCATTTTATGTGTTTATGCCAAAACACCTCATTAATATTCATAGTAGTAATGCTGTCAATGCATCACTATTTTAGATTAATTAAATATAACAAAATTTTACATTGTTACATTTATTTATTCATTCATTTAAACTATGGACTGGAATAAGAGAACAACACACACAAGCAAATTGTAAGAACTCACCACTGGACTGTTAATTTACCTCCTGGTCAACAGGTGGCGCCTCTCTCCAGGTTCCTGCTGATCACTAACATTCATTAAGCCTGATGTGAGACACCTATACAAGTGGGTTGTTTCATGCTTTATTGTTCAGTCTTGAACCTATGTTACCAGTTGCCTGCTGAAAGTTAAGTCTGTTTTGTTGAAGTTCTTTGACTCTAGTTTCTGCATTGCTTTTCTCTGTTTTTTGTCTTCAACACTCTCCAAGTGGCCTGTCAATGTCAAACAAGATATACCTACCACTCGAGGGCTACCTGTATCTCAGTTCAAATCTGCCATCACAAGGTCCCCTGTCCTTCATCCTGAGCCGTATCAAGTTCCCAAGCCCACAGAGGTACTGAAGCTTCCTAGTTCACAGACCCAGAGTAGTATGCCTCCTATGTCTCTTCCTGAATTGTCCAGAGTTCCTCCTGAGTATGCTGATCTCAGAGAGGTCTTCAGCAAGTCTCGAGCCACCTCCCTTCCTCCACATAGACCATATGACTGTGTTATAGACCTGGTTCCTGGAGCATGCCCACCCAGGGGTAGACTTTACTCCCTCTCGGCCCCTGAAAGGGCTGCTATGGACCTTAAGGAAGCCTTTGATAATGGTTTCATTCGTCCTTCGACCTCACCTGCTGGAGCGGGGGGGGGGGGGTGGGGGGGGGGGGTTGTTGAGAAGAGGATGGTGACCTCAGGCCCTGCATCGACTACAGTGGTCTTAACCTCATCACCATTAAAAATCGG
Organism: Sinocyclocheilus anophthalmus; assembly: GCA_018155175.1. Classification (NCBI taxonomy): domain Eukaryota; kingdom Metazoa; phylum Chordata; class Actinopteri; order Cypriniformes; family Cyprinidae; genus Sinocyclocheilus; species Sinocyclocheilus anophthalmus. The sequence goes on along the minus strand of JADLZN010007387.1, from coordinate 85,504 downwards.
TAACTCCTGCCCCTGATGACCACTGCCTTTGAGATCCTGCTGGGTGCTAATATTTTCACTAAGTTGGATCTCAGAAATGCCTACCATCTGGTCAGGATTCGAGAAGGTGATGAGTGGAAGACGGCATTCAACACCTCATGCCAATAGGCACCCCATCCTTAGGGAGAAACGCTGAACAAGTTAGTTTTCGTCTATCTTGACGATATTCTCATTTTCTCATGTAATTACCAAGACCACATTCAACATGTTCAACAGGTCCTGTCCCAGTTACTTAAACATAGCCTCTTCGTCAAACTGGAGAAGAGTGGGTTTCATGTGTCCTTAGTTCCATTCCTCAGCTTCATTGTTTCCAAGGGCAGTCTCCAGATGGATCCTGGCAAGGTACATGCAGTGCAAGAATGGCCTCAGCCCTGTTCTGTGAAACAAGTACAACGCTTTCTTGGGTTTGCCAATTTTTATAGAAGGTTTATAAGGAGCTTCAGCTCTGTGGCAGAACCTCTCTCCGCGCTCACCAAGAAGTCTGACCGGCCATTCATGTGGACAGAGAAAGCCAATCAAGCTTTTAACAAGCTGAAACAACTCTTCACATCGGCCCCCATCTTAACCCTTCCAGATCCAGAGCTGCCCTTTGTGGTGGAGGTGGATGCTTCAGATTTGGGGGTAGGGGCAGTCTTGTCCCAAAGAGCCAGGGTCGACAACAGGCTTCACCCATGTGCTTACTTGTCTCGTCGACTAACTGCAGCTGAGAGGAATTACGATATTGGAAACCGGGAGCTGTTGGCAGTAAATGTGGCATTAGAGGAGTGGAGGCATTGGTTGGAGGGGGCCAAGCATACTTTCCTCATATGGACAGACCACAGAAACCTTACCTATATTCGGGAGGCCAAGAGACTGAATTCCCGCCAAGCACGCTGGGCTCTGTTTTTTAACCGGTTTGACTTTGTTCTTTCTTACCGACCAGGTTCCAAGAATTCAAAACCAGATGTACTTTCCAGGCAGTTTGATTCACCAGAGGAGGAGTCCAGGCCACAGCCCATCCTACCCACCTCCAGAATAGTAGCAGCTATCCAGTGGGACATTGAGGCTGCCATTATGAAGGCCCAGCAGCAGCAGTCGGATCCAGGTAATGGTCCACCAGGATGACTCTTTGTACCTAACAAAGTACGCTCTGAAGTGTTGCAGTGGGCACATGCTTCCCTTCCCTCTGGTCATCCTGGGGCCACTAGAACTTGCAAACTCATATGGAGGAGGTTTTGGTGGCCAAAGTTGCAAAAAGATGTCCAGGATTTTGTCGCTGCCTGTGCTGTGTGTGTGCCCAGAACAAGGAGTCTAGATTTACTGCATCCTCTACCTATCCCTAAACATCCTTGGTCACACATATCTCTGGACTTTGTCACAGGCCTAGCTAGATCCCAAGGTAATACAGTCATTCTTGTGGTGGTGGATAGATTTTCTAATGCATGCCATCTCCTGCCTTTACCCAAACTTCCTACAGAAAGCCAGACTGCAGAGCTCCTGATGCAGCACGTGTTCAGGATTCATGGCTTCCCCCAGGATATGGTCTCAGATAGAGGCTCTCAGTTCACCTCCCGGTTCTGGAAGGCTTTTGGCCATCTCATTGGGTCTGACATCAGCTTGTCATCTGGCTTTCACCCCCAGTCTAATGGGCAGACAGAGAGAGTGAATCAGGATATAGAGAAGACTTTGAGATGCTTGACAGCAGGCAATCAGACCACTTGAAGCTCTCCTTTAATCTGGGCGGAGTTTGCACATAATACTCTCTACCATTCATCCCTAGGCATTGTCCCTTTCGAGTGCCAATCTGGCTTCCCTTTGTTCCCTGGACAGGAACCGGAGATATGTGTTCCTGCTGCTGCTCAACTGGTTCGCCATTGTTGACGGACTTGGCAAAAGGCCTGGGCAGCTTTACTGAAAGCCACTCAACAACAGTGGAGACAGGCAAACCGGCGCAGGAGGTTGGGACCAATGTTTCGTCCAGGTCAGAGGGTGTGGCTGTCAACCAGAGATCTTCCTCTGCGGGTGGAATCTCGTAAACTAGCTCCACTTTTTATCGGCCCTTTTAAGATTCTCAGGAAGATAAATCCAGTATCTTACCGTCTGCTTCTGCCCAGGTCCATGAGGATCCACCCAACATTTCATGTCTCTCGATTAAAGCCTGCTGTTTGTTCTTCTCTGTCTCCAGCTCACAAACCTGCCCCAGCGGCCCGTATCATCAATGGACAACCAGCTTGCACTGTACACAGGCTGGTGGATTCTCGTCAGGTCCGTGGAAAAGTGCAGTATTTGGTCATGGCCATGGAGGGTTATGGCCCAGAGGAGTGCTCATGGGTGTCTGCTCGAGACATTCTGGACCCGACACTCATTACATCTTTTCACCATACCCAAAGACTCTATCAAGGGAACGTCAGGAGCCGTTCTTAGAGGGGGGACTCCTGTAAGAACTCACCACTGGACTGTTAATTTACTTCCTGGTCAACAGGTGGCGCCTCTCTCCAGTACTAACATTCATTAAGCCTGATGTGAGACACCTGTGTTTAGTCCTATATAAGTGGGTTATGTCATGCTTTATTGTTCAGTCTTGAGCCTATGTTACCAGTTGCCTGCTAAAAGTTAAGTCTGTTTTGTTGAAGTTCTTTGACTCTAGTTTCTGCTTTGCTTTTCTCTGTTTTTTGAAGCTCTGCTTTTGTTTTTGTTGCACTTGTCTTCAGTAAAAATTGCCTTTTGCTGGAGCTCAATAACTCCCTGCTTTTTGCTACCTCTGCTCTTGGCTTCTTTAATTGGGGAGTTAGCTCAATCAGTAAACTCAGTAAGTTTGAACGTGAGAGACCTGGGTTTGATCCCCATCTAGAACAACCCCGTTACACAAATCCTGTTTATCACTCAAATTCATTTATAAAAGGAAACAAAACAGTTCTGAAATATGAGCTGTAAGTGAAAAACTATATTATTGAGAAGACAAACATTGGACTGCAACAGGTTAGAAGGAAAATGTATTTAATTATTATTCGCAATGTGCATTTGGAATATTTCAGCAGGTTTAATATAATTCATATTAACGCAGATAACATGAGTCATTGTTTTAATCAACTGACAGCCCTAAAACTTATAATCATCTGCGTTATTCTGTTTATCAGAAACACCTGAGCCATATTAAGTAGAACGCAGAAGTAGTTGTGCAAGTAGTCCACTGTATTATGTATGTATCCACAATACATTGGCTACCTGGATATCAGAATCAATATCAACCATATTTATTCAGTACCAGGATATTACTATATGATTAGGACTGGGCAGTATATCGAGTTTGTACAATATATTGGCATATTCTTTATAAGCGATATGGTATGAGGCAATACTGTTTATATCAATATACAGTAGTTTCATATGAGCGCATCTGAAAAAGAGTGGAAAACACAGAGTGAGCAGCTGCGGGGCAAGTGCATTATCTAATTTGTCCTAAAAATGAGACATGCTTTATATTTAGGGCTTTAAAATAATTTGTAATATGTAGTCAACACATGTAGTTTAAAGTGTTTGCCCTGTCAGATGCTCTGACAGACACATGTGCAGACAGATGGCTACCTGCGCTGTTTAATGCTTTTGAGTTGTGATGTTTTCCTCAATGCATAACTTATATTTCACAGGTATATTGTCCATCTGTAAACATTAGAAAGTCATGGAAATATTTCCATTTTGCCGTCAGGAGTGCATGCGCACCAAACAGACAGAGTGCAATAGAATAGGAGTGCAATAATTCTGACTAAAATACACATTTTGCTAAAATATTTGTTGCTGGACAATAAATATGGCATATGTAGAAGTTTTTAAAAAATTGTTTTTATTATAGCACTAACTATGAAGTGACTTTAATGGGGGTAATCAAACAATTAGTGTGTGCTTTTGTTTTTATTTATTTTCATGTTTAGTTTAGTGAATTTAACTTTAACTGTTTTTTAGATTGTAATGTTACAATGCTATAATGTAATGTGATTTTAACCCTTTATATAGCATATATACCGCTTTATACATAATATATAGCTTTATATAGTTATATATATAACATATTTATATAGCTATATAGCGTTATATAGCTATAATACATAGCATAGCTTACATGGTTACATTTACTTTATTTGTTTTCAAACCTCTTTATATGTACAGTGTTTGTTGGACAGCATTGTGAAATACGCACACACACACACACACACACACACACACACACACACACACACACACACATACTGGATAATAAAACATTAAAAATGCTGAGAAATATACCACATATCGCAATTCAACCAAAAAAATAACAAGATATGATTTTTTGGCCATATCGCTAAACCCTACAGATACCATCACTACTCTTTTTAAAGAGATTTTATAAAGGTTGTTTATTAAAAAATGTACCATCAATGTAATTTCTTACAGGTGCATGGAGAGCTACTAGGGCATCAGCTCATTCCCGAAGTTGGTTGCCAGGATTCAGCATGGCGGACAGATTTAAAAAAAAAATGGTCTAGAGAAGAGTGCTTAATACAGTAATCGCAGATGTGCTGGTGGCAGAGGAGGGTCTGCTTTAGCACAGAAAAATAAATTAAGAATGGAGCTCTCAGCTGCCACATTAATGAGGTAAACCAGGAACACAGAGCTCACTTACACCTGCTAACCACAGTTGAGTGCCAACTCACTGACTCTTCTTATATTAGAAAGTGAGAAAAAGAAAGTAAGAAAGCAAAGAGACCGCGAATATGCTAGGGAAAACAAACACTTCCTATTTCAAACAAGATATTATTGCGTCTGCATGCTCGTTGCAAACACGAACGAAGGCTTTAGTCAGTGTTCCATTCCGACAAATCTCATTTTCTACAAAAGTTTTTGTTGGCAAAAAGTCTTTTTCATAATCCAAGACTACCATGTATATATATCTAGGGGTGCAGAAACAATCGGAAAAGTTGGCAGGGCATATTCTAAATCTTATTAGCTTAGCTCATGAATATGAATTAGGTCGTATAAAATTCCAGTAAATATGTAATTGATGTATTTATATAGTACAATCCATACACAATGACACTTTGAAATGCTTTACATAGGCTAAAAGAGAACAGTTAATCAATAATTGCATTTAAAATTAAAACTATAAATTAATTAAAAAAATATAATATACTTAAAATACATTAACGAGTAGTCCTACTGATTGCTAAATATACTGTTTGTTTACATTAAATCTACTGCTACTGCAACAAGAAAGAAGCTGCAGTTTGGTCTTAACATCATATGCACAGACTAGAAGACTATTAATTTTTGTTTGCGATTGGCCAAGCAAATATTACTCCTAAAAGTGGTTTTCACACTAACTTTCAATTTCTCAAAGTTATGAAGGTCGCGCTCCTTCCAAGTAGGGATGCAATGATTATAGATTTTGTTGGTACGATTATTGTCTGAGGAATAATCACGGTTTTACGATTATGACGATTGTTATGCATTTATTAATTTCCCAACATTACTAATGTATAAAATCACATGAACACTCTTTAAATATTAATGTGTTATTTATTGCTGGCTTTTGAAACAGAAATAACACAGTAACCAAATAATACAGCACAAAATAATAAAGGCAAACAAAAGTCTGTCTCTCCCATTGAAATTAAAAAAAGGTGACCTCTGCTCTATAAACATCCATGACAGTATTTCTCTTATGAAAATAACAAATGGAAATAGATCACAAAAGTATTTAATGTTTTCAGTTTGTACATTCTTTACATTTCTTTTGGACCTGGGGTTGAGAATTTGGAAACATGGTGAAAAAAAAATCTTGTTGGTTTTTACTTATGAATATTACTACAACAGGGATAGTAAATAACAGAGTTAATGAATTAGCCTATTATTAATATACGACTAATATTAACTTTATTTGTCCCACAGGGGAAACTGTTACTAATGATGGAAATAAACTGAAATATTGTAATCAGCTGTCATCCATACGTAGCCTATTCATTTTAATAATCTTTATACTAATTCATATGATTACATGTGGCCTGAGAAATCATGTCTATTATTTTGGTTTGTGAGATCGGAGATCGCGCTGCGCACATGTACAAACATTCAGGAGGACACAAACTTCTTGAGAATGCTGCCCCGTGACTTTTATTAATAAAATAGATTAAATAGCCTACTGGAGAGATGCACAGACACAGGTAGGCTAATTCACACAGGCAACTGTCACCTCTCTCTCTCTCTCTCTCTTGAATAATTAATTCAAGTAGCTAAAAGTGGTTCGGGCTTCAGTCCGTGCATTAAAATCGTTCAATGTACAGCAAGCCGTGCATTATCCCTTATGTATTCGCTCTTTAGCAGCAGTTTTTTACAGCAATATTTAAATGACACCCTGGTCATTCTTGGTGTACCCAAAATGGTCCCACGCTATCGACAAGCATTTCGTCTGGTGAAATAAAGCTTCACTGTTTGGTTCCTCTGTCACAGTTCATCTAATGCATGTAGTAGCCTCCGTGCCTCTGATAAGCACGTCATTTTAAGCTGGTGCACGCTAGTGTAACTTTTTTCATTTTGCGCAAGCTGCAACAGCTCTGTTCCGTGTAACAGAAACACTCTGTTTAGCGGAACCTTTATGATTAATTAACCGTGACGTTTTAAAGCGCGATTAATCGCAAAACCGGTTAATCGCTGCATCCCTATATCCAGAGTGCCATTAACCTTGACATGCCACTCTCTCCCAACCCAGCCCCTGAATACTACAATATCCTCCAGGGGCCTCATTTATAACCGTTGCGTATACACAAAACCTGCCCTGAGAGAGGGCAGTTTTTTTTCCCACTTCCTAAGCAAAAGGTGGGATTTATAAAAATCAAACTTAATGGGAAAATTTGCGCAGCTGCACGCAAACTCTGACCCATGCATACTGACTTTTTTTCCTGGAGAGAGAAAAGTAATGAAGTAAACAACAATTTTAAACTGTTTTCATTTCATCATAATTTACATTAAATATGCCACTCTCATTAATGGAGACAAGCACTGAAATTACATAAAGTCATTACGCAGAAGTTAAACAAAAATTATATAAATTTAGACAGCCTATTTGTAGTGGATGCGCTTGATTACGTTTCCTGTGGTATGTTATGTTTTAATGACAGCAAGGAGTGCTATAGGTGCACAATAATTTATCTTTATACTAAACTGCACATCTTGTGTTATGAGAAAATATTTTTAGCGAGAACAATGATCAATGATGCGCACTTACTTTGATATTGTGGTGGACACTGCTGGATTCGGTGAAACGGTCTATTGTCCGGTTTGAATAGGACCAATGATAATAGCTTACTGTACAATCACAGCTGCACGGAGGTGTTAATGTCGTGTGAAGGCATCTCCACAACATTATAAAAAAAATACCACTGTATTTGAAGGATACAACAGATTTAGACGTTTCCTTTTTAAAATACTTTGTCAATGACGCGCAGAGTCAGATAATTGTATTTACACTGCAATAGATATAACAACTTATTATTTTCAACTAAAAATAACTAAAAGAAGTTCACATTATCAGCAAAACTGCGTTAATTTAATTAGAATTTTTTTAAACTACTGAAATATTATTTGGCCAGCGGAAATGAATGAGATCAACTCTATTTGAAATTATTTTTCTGAGAACTATTTTAAACAGTTTTTTATGGATATTTTGATATATTTATTCTAAAACATGACAAGGATACTGGATGATTTTTAGCAATAAAAATGTATGTGTATGGCACAAATGGCATTTATAGTCCATGTCTCATATTTCCTTAATGTCTTTTTTACCTTTGACAGTGTTAAACATGGTGTCATGTGGATGGGAATATGCATAGAAATGACATGCAGATGAGGTTATGCATAGTAAAACTAGGCATTGTAAGCTCCATATATGGTGATTTCGGGGAGGAGTCGGGGTGGAGATGCACGTACGCACAATCTTCCCCTGACTGGGATTTATAAAGGGATTTTTGTGCATGTTCTGGCGTACGCATGGTTTTATAAATCTGAAAACTTTTGTGCGTATGCAAAATCTAGCTTTTGTGCCTACGTACACTTTTAGGATGAAATCTACGGAGAGTTTTATAAATGAGACCCCAGATGCAGACAGGATTTTACCCCTCCTTGAATGTACAACCACAAAAAGATTCTCTTCTTGAAAAATAAAACAACCCTAAAAGTATGTCTCCAACTGGAGAAAGACCAAGACGAATGAAGACTGCACAGAGAAACGGAGTGCAAATGGAGGGAAGGCCTTGATCAAAGCATGTCTCCTGAGCAAGGACTCTCAGCCCAACAAAAGGTCAAGGGTACTTTAAGCTGTGAGAACTGGATGCACCCACTGAGCATCATTAACGTGAGTCCTTGCCTGTTCTCAACTTCCATACAGTATACGCACTCTTAGTTGAACAATACACCCATTAGGCCACTGCTAATGAATGGAAGCCTTTGAGCGATGTGCTTTTGCATTTTGTCGCAAGTGTAGGTTTAATTACGAGAATAAAATTGATATTCACCCCTTCGTTTGTTTCCTAAAACAGTTGGGTGTCACACAAAATACATTCATAAGTTCCTTCCAAGGCGGCTTTAAACGATTTTGTAGACATCATTTCAAAACTGGCAAATCTAACACAATTATAATCAGTTTAAAATGAGCTGAATTGATAGAGTGTGTTTGCGTGCGGATCTGGAGCAGATACATGCAGGAGATTTTAAACGCATTTTAGGCAGAGAAACCTCTCTTAATTACTTCTGATAGTTTAATTATGCTTCCCGTTTGCCAGGAGCATCAACCTGCCAGACTCAAGCGAAACAGCTTTATTTTCATCATCTCCTCACTGTCTCTTTCTGCCTTTCTGTGGATGCCTGGGCACCCTCCATGTTTTCTTCGGTGAAAGCAGGTGTTCATTTGAGTTGTCGCTGGCGAACACTACCAAACTAGATGCAAACACACAAACATGTGCACACCCCCCATTCTCTTCTCCTCCTGACACCTGTGGAGGCCATTGTTTCTGACAGGAGAGGAGGACACGCTGCAGATGTTGGGATGGAAATGAAGTGCGAGAGAGGAGACGTCCAGGACGTCCATTGTAATCATACACCGCACTTCCAATCCTTGGCTCTCTTACTTAATTAATGCAGATCTAGTCAGGGTAGGTTGGAGTTGTGTAAACCCAGATTCCCAGATGTCCATCCTGGTTTCAAGGCCAGTTTGAATTTTAGTAAGTGTTCCTGTTCAGGATTTATTCCAACACAGAGCTAATAGTTGCAGATGAAAAGATCTAGATGTAGTATGATTCCTTTGCCTGTCAGCATCTGGTAAACACCTGTGCTCTCCACGTTAGCGAGGAAGACTGAAGGAGACGGTCCCACTGGGAGCAATTTAATGGAGGCATCAGAGAGTTGGAGTGAGCTGCTGTGATTTAACATCTACAAGAGCCACCTCATTGACCATTCCACTCAGGGTGAGCAATTAAGACTTTTTCATAGCCCCAATTTGACCCCAATGACCTCAGACAAAGGGGAACTCCACAATCGTTCTGCAAACAAAGGCTCTTGTTTATATACACTCATACATAGTGGCCCCCTCGTATACGTTCTACCAATTTTAAACTCTATATAGCTCAATGACAAATAAACCATCACAATAAACAAAAATATAATTTAAAACAGGTATTTTATTCATGTTGGTCTCAAATGGTTTTGAAAATGTTTAAAAAAGTTTACTGTTTAAATTTAATGAGAAAATGTCATGTTTAAGTTTATTTCTCTAACATATCATGAATTATTATTCTTTTTAGGGAGTCACACCAGATGATATTTGACCTAGCCTTGTCATAAAAACTAATTTTAGGAAACTTATTAACCATATCACACACTTTTATATCACACTTTTTAGGGGGAATTTCCTTTCCGTTTTTTTCTTCTTTTTTTCTGCATGTTGGTTGAACCGCAATACTTATGTCCTCCCCAAAAAGAACAAAATTAACATAAATTCAGAAATAAAAAAGCTCATTCTAGAAGAGAGTTATACAAGTCATTGTAGCTCTGAATTGCATTTTTATGTATTTTTGAATAATTAAAAAGATATGGAAATTAAAAAAGGTGTCACGTCACTGATCCAATTATCAAGTACAAACCGGCATAAAAAATACTCAGTCTGGACAGGTGAGGCTATATTTGTGTGTGGGTCTGTGCAGCAGGATCAGCGCTCTGGATTGGGCCGAGGATCAAGTCGGCTTTGGAGAGCACTCATTAAATGTGTTTGTCGAGAGTCTGATAATTAAATTATCATGCATAAAACTGCTGCACCATCCGGTTAAATCTGGTCAAAGTAATGAAGTTGTGCATTAGAATCAGCTTCCTGAATTCTGGAGTTACTTCAACTGTAGCCTTGAAGTCGATTGATCTGAAAACATTCCTCAAGAGTGACGTCCATTCGAAGTGTTGAAGGACTGAAGGCCTCTAGGAACAATGGGTCTATGAAATGCGCACATAGTTGCGTCAAAGCAAACAAACATTCTTAAATTCAACGTGTTGCACTGTGATGAAACACAGAGAGAGTGTGTCAAGAGAAGAAAGAGGGACTGAAAAAGACACAGACAACTGATGGAACCTGGAGCAATGGACGAGAGAGAGAGCAACCCACACAATAATGCGTCTATTAATGTAACATAGGAAGATTGGGGGAAAAAGACGGACCCCAACTTTTCTTTGGTAGTCTATATAATCTAACTTTGACTAGATATGTCATAAGTTTACTTGAATCAGTAATCACTATTGATTCTTTCCCACAAAGAGAACAATTTCTGCAGCTGACTGTCATATATCATTTATGAATTTTATTTTCTTCCATGGAAAAACATTCAATGACCAAGAACTGTCAAATGTACAAAGGATCATAGAAGTACCATTAGTCTACACATTTTCTACTTGCCAACTAGACATTATGATAGTTTAATTGAGTAAAAAGAGGTAAACATTTGAAATAACAAGTGCAAATGTTTAGTAAATGCAAAAAGAATTTTCATTTTTGAGTGAGTGAATAAAGAAGCTTGAAACTAAATAATAATAATAATATAATAATAAAATTGCAAAAAAATTGCCTTTCCACAGCAGTGAACTAGATGTTGGAATGGAATCACCTCTGTTCTCTTTACCTGATGGTATTAATAACATGCATGTCATGTCTATAACTGCCTGTCAGTCCAAGATGATTAAAAGCTACCAGGTAAAGTCCACTCCTAAACTTAAGTCTCAAAGAATATAGTGGTTTTCCACTTCCCAGAGGTTATGTACAAGAAAAGGCAAAATATTGGCCGGTAGCACACATATGCATGCAGCAGGTGATGCATGTGTGAGAGAACACAGTATTTTAGCAGTCCTTGGGTCCAGTATTAAGTAAAATAATGACCCAACAACAAATGGACCTTGGTTACATAAATCACCCATGCCTAAAACGAATTGCCGTCCAAAACAACAGGACATTGATAGATCCTTGTAAACACAGCAGTCGTGTGCAGGAAAACCTCCCTAATGGGCTACCTTTGTGGCTTAAACATGGGAGTAGGTCATTGCTGAAGATGAATAACACTTGATTTTTGCGAAGTCCACATGAAATCAAAATGACCCATTTAATATAACATAGCAGGGTCAACACTAGTGTTTGGACACAAAAATAATCAGATTTTTGCATGTTATTGGTCTGTTTAACCCAATGGATAAAAATATGGCAGGCGGGCTGAATGAAATGCAAATTCACTCTCTGACAGTAGGGTGCATTAAAAAATAAACACCCAAATACAGAGTAAAGAGACCCAAAAGAGCCTGGTTCGGATTCTTCCTCTGCTTTCATGTGCTAAGCAACATAGTTTGTTGTCAAGACTGTTGTTCTTATGTAACAAGCTGCAATCTTACTGGGTCCGGCCAGTTTTTTCGCAGTGCAAGGAAAGGAGTTAGAAGACAACTCTGTAAAAAAGAAAACCAAATTGCATTGCAGTGATGGAATAAAATATGTTCGTGTTGGTATGAACAGATGCAGTTCCCGTGTTTATTCAAATGAAATGTTTATTGCATTGACTTTCACAACAAATAACTTATCTGGTGTGAAAAGGTTTCTTTTTTTTACAGAAAATCCATTACTTGTAGCAAAATGGGTTGCAGATGCTTCATGTTGATTTTTTGTGGATGGAACACTTACAGTTAAGATATTACCTACTGCATACTCGCACAACATCCCTCATCGTGAATTACTTTTTAAAATGCCGGTAATATTTCACACGAGTGTCCCGAGGCTTCATCAGCGTCGTCCTGGAAACAAGCGAGGAGCACCTGGCCATCAACATCACAGGATGATCAGTCACAGCTGCACCTCATCAGACGGCGGCTACATAAGCAACGCAAGCCCTGCCATCTAGGAGATTCCCCCATGAGACTGAGCACTAACTCGCCCTCTCATTTTTCCCACAGAAAGCAGCGTGTGACCGACCAGCCCCACAGGAGCACTGCACGGACCCTCTGCACTGGGAAGATGGAAGACAGCACTCACGGCACCGGAGCACCTACCTGGACCTTTCTCACTAGCACCCCTCACCCCAATAAATCCCCCCTCCGGGGTATTGATTGAGATTTCCTTGTCGTGTGATTCTTCACCCCGTTACACTGGTGGAGAATACGGGCAAATCAGTGAAGAATAACTGACAAGTGATCTTCTTCACCTCACCTTTTTCCTTGTTTTTGTCTCCGGGTTCTGTCACAGGCGAGCGCTCCTCCCCCACCATGGACGAAATCCTCCAGCGGCTCACCGAGGTTAGCATCCGCCAGCAACAAATAGTTGAGCACCTCGCCACCCGTCAAGGAGAAACGGAGCAGGAACTCGCAGCACTGCGTGCCGCCGCCACTCAACGCGTTCCACAGCCAGACCCTCGATTACAAGCCGCGAAGCTGCTACCCAAGCTGACACCTCATGATGACGTAGAAGCCTTCTTAAAAATGTTCGAAGCGACAGCCAGCACGGAAGGATGGCATAGGGATGACTGGGCACAGGTGCTGGCTCCCCTGCTGACGGGCGAATTGCAGCGTGCATACTTGGCTCTTCCCGCCGCCTCCGCCGATCAATATAAGAAGGTCAAGAAGGAAATCCTAGCCCGCCTGGGGTTATCCCCTATCTGTGCCACCCAGCACTTCCACGAGTGGGAGTATAAGCCCCGTCTGCCAGCCCGTGCCCAGGCCGCCGAACTCACACGACTCGCGCAGCACTGGCTGCTGGAGGGGGCTCCATCGGCTGGACAGGTGGCGGAGCGCGTGGTGATTGACCGTCTCCTCCGAGCCCTTCCCCGATCTCACCGACAGGCAGTTGGGATGAGGAACCCAACCACCACCTCCGAGCAGGTGGAGGCTGTCGAGCTGGCGGATGCGGCCCAACACCGGGATGCTGGGGAGCGAGCGCCGCCATTTCCCCGGAGGGTGGTCCAGGAGCGGCGCGCGCCGGAGGGCACCCCGCGACCAGTAGGCAGGCCAGCGGCTCCCTCTCCGCGGGATGAGCCCAATGCCAACGGAAGTCCCCGCACGTCCCGCACAGACCTGGCTGGCCGGCTGCATTGTGCACCACGACCTGCCGGTTGGAGCTCCAGAGGTGGAAGTGAAAGTGAATGGAAAGCCGTTCCGGGCCATCCTGGACTTGGGCAGTGCGGTCACTCTGGTCCAGTCGCAGATTCTCGCCCCCCAAACAGAGTATAAATCCTTCCTCCCCATAACCTGTGTCCACATGGACACACGACAAGTTCCCGCTCACAGGGTGACAATTTCGGCCGCTCCCGGCGCCTGGCCAGTGGAAGTCGGGGTCATGAAGGATCTTCCCGTCCCCGTGCTGATTGGAAGAGACTGGCCAGGGTTTGACCGCCTGCTGGCAACGGCTATGCAGCCTGCCAGCCCAGGAGGGGGCCGCCGAAGAAGGAGGCACACGACAGAACCTCGTCAGCGGCCCGTGCTTCTGGCCTCGGATAACGGGAGAGAAGGTGAGTCCCCCTCCCAAAATCCTAATCTCATCTACGATGTGTTCCAACAGGTGACGGGAGGGGGCTCATTTGGGAAGGAACAACGGGAGGAAGACAGGCTGAAGCATGGATGGACCCATGTCCGGGTCATTGAAGGCAAGGAGGTTCAGCCTGGACGCCACCCTCTCCCGCATTTCGTCGTGCAAAATGGCCTGCTGTACTGTGTCGCGCAGCGAAGGGGGGAGGAAAAACAATTGTTGGTGGTGCCACGCACCAAAACGGAGACCGTACTGGAGTAGCCGAAGTGAAGCGGTTCTGCCAAGCCTGCCCGACCTGCCAAGTGACGTCACCCAGGATGCCTTCCCCCAGTCCGCTGATACCGCTGCCCATCATCAAGGTGCCCTTCGAGCGCATCGGGATGGACCTTGTGGCGCCATTGCCTAAGTCTGCCCGGGGAAATGAACACATCCTGGTGATCATCGACTATGCAACCTGGTACCCTGAGGCAGTGCCCCTCCGAAAAGCCAAAGCCATTGCCCAGGAACTCTTCCTGCTCTCAAGCCGAGTCGGCATCCCAGTGGTTGTGGACGTCAACCCCCCTTTCGGATGCCAGAAGAGGGAGCGGCACACCATGGTTGGGGCAGTTCTCTGATGTGTTCTTTCTCTTCCGCGGGCAGCCAACGTCTGCTGACACGACTCCGGACACCGCCAGGGGTAGTCGGTCAGGCAACGGCCCCCCTTTTTGGTGTGTACCCCAAGTCCCTAAGGCTCGTCGGCGAGCTATTGAGGAGGAAATTCAACAGATGCTGAAGTTGGGGGTGATAGAACCATCATGCAGCCCATGGGCCAGCCCCATCGTGATGGTCCCGAAACCGGACGGCACCCTCCGTTTCTGCAACGACTTCCGTCGCCTCAACGAGGTATCCGAGTTCGACGGATACCCCATGCCTCGGGTGGATGAACTGTTGGACCGGCTGGGAAGGGCACGGTATATCTCCACGTTGGACCTCACCACAGGCTACTGGCAGGTACCCCTCTCTGAGAATGCCAAACCCAAGACTGCTTTCTCTACCCCTAGTGGCCAATGGCAGTACCGGACCCTTCCTTTTGGCCTCAACGAGGCACCCGCCAAGTTCCAGCGGATGATGGACATCCTGTTGCGGCCCCATCAGGCCTACGCCGCGGCCTATCTGGACGACGTCGTGATCCACTCCGAGGCATGGGAAGACCACCTGGACCGGTTACAGAGGGTGCTCTCGGAGCTCCGGAGGGCTGGACTCACCAACAACCCTCGCAAATGCCACCTTGCCCTCTCCGAGGCGAAGTACCTGGGTTTCCAGGTGGGACGGGGTCTCATTCGGCCGCAGGAGAAGAAGGTGGAGGCGGTACCCTCCGCTCCGAGACCCGAGACCAAGACCCAGGTACGAGCCTTTTTAGGGTTGGCGGGATATTATCGCTGCTTCATCCCCAACTTCTCCTCTTTAGCCGCCTCCCTGACAGACTTGACCAGGAAGGGGCAGCAGAGGAGGCCTTCCAGAGGGTGAAGGGGGCCCTCATCTCGGAGCCCGTCCTCCGAGCCCCGGACTTTAGCTGCCCCTTCCTGCTGCAGACGCATGCCTCCGACACAGGACTGGGAGCCGTCCTGTCACAGATCCAGCAGGGTGAGGAGCATCCAGTCATCTACATCAGCAGGAAGCTGATCCTGGCCGAGAGGAACTACGCCGCGGTGGAAAAAGAGGCCCTGGCCATCAAGTGGGCATTCCTGGAGCTGCGGTACTACCTCCTGAGCCGGAAGTTCACCCTGGTCACGGACCACGCACCCCTTCAATGGATGGCCCGCGCCAAGGATACCAATGCCAGGGTGACCCGATGGTTCCTCGCGCTCCAGGACTTCCACTTTGAGGTACATCATCGGGCTGGAGCCGCGAACGCCAATGCGGATGGCCTCTCTCGAATCTGGGCAGCTTTCGCAGGTCTGTCAGGGGTCACTCCCCACCCACCCCCTATCTCTCCCCTACCATCTCATATCGTTAACAGGACCAGGACGACGCTTGGGGGGGGGGAGTGTGACGAGCGTCCCGAAGCTTCACCAGCGTCGCCCTGGAAACAAGCGAGGAACACCTGCCCATCCTCGTCACAGGCTGATCGGTCACAACTGCACCTCATCAGGCGGCGGCTACATAAGCCACGCAAGCCCTGCCATCTAGGAGATTCCTCCATGAGACTGAGCACTAAGTCGCCCTTTAATTTTTCCCACAGAAAGCAGCGTGTGACCGACCAGCCCCACAGGAGCACTGCACGGACCCTCTGCACTGGGAAGACGGAAGAGAGCACTCACGGCACCGGAGCACCTACCTGGACCTTTCTAACTAGCACCCATCACCCCAATAAATCCACCCTCTGGGGTATTGATTGAGATTACTTGCTGTGTGATTCTTCACCCCATTACACACTAAAATAGGTGCCCAAGATACTCTATAAAGTAGTGGCCTTATAGTACACAAAGCACCCAACATTTAAATATAGTGATTGTTCGCCTATACTGCAAGCAACAGCTGTTTTTTATAGAGTGTGAGATTCACATGTATGGAGGCAGGAAGGTTGAGAGTTGTTTGTGAGGCTGTTGCTGCCTCTAAGACAGATTGACAATTGTGCTAACATCATGTTCTGAAAGTCTGGGAGTTGTTCTGCCTGCCCCAGTGTTACAATAACCACAGACAAACAATGAGATGTGCGTTCACTTAACAGATACAGCAGAGCTGAGTGCATATCTAGATGCGTCTATCTAACGGCAGTGCCAAAAGCCCTGACTCAAGTGAAAACTTTTCATGGTTTCAATTATTTCTTCGGAAGTATTGACAACACACATCAACATCTAGTGGAAGCTAGAGATTATGGTTTATGTTTTAAATATGGATATTTTTCTTACACAAACACATCGATTCACTTCAGAAGGCCTTTATTAACCCCCAGAGCCATGTGGAAGCATTTGTATGATGGAGGGATGGATGGTATGATGACTTGCTTGGGGGCTTCAAAATCTCGACCACCATTCACTGCCATTATAAAGCTTGGAAGAGCCAGGACATGTTTTAATACAACTCTGATTGTATTCATTTGAAAGAAGAAAGTCACATACACCTAAGGTGGCTTGAGAGTGAGTTTGTGTGAACTATGCCTTTAACTTAAAATGCAATTTAAAGGGGTCATATGATGTTGCTAAAAAGAACATTATGTTGTGTATTTGGTGTAATGCAATGTGTTTATGCGGTTTTAAGTTAAAAAACACATTAATTTCCAAATACTGTACATTATTGTTTCTCTTCTATGCCCCGTCTTTCTGAAATGCGTCTATTTTTACAAAGATCATCGGTCTGAAAAGCGATGTGTACGCTGATTGGCAAGCTATCCAGTGTGTTGTGATTGGCTGAATACCTCAAGCGTGTGACAGAAATGTTACACCCCTTAACATACTGTGATGCCGTCACTCGGCACGACGAGACAAAACCAATAAAACCCATTACAAACGAGGCATTTGTTGCATCCAGTGGGGAAATAAATACTGATTCTAATGACTGATACTGGTTGTACGCGTTCGTTGCGTACGGCCATGTAAACATTAAACCCATCAGAATCAGTATCAGAATGAGCTTTATTGCCAGGTATGAGGAATTTGTTTTCGTGACAGAAGCGTCCACAGTGTAACAGAATGACAGTGACAGAACAAAAAAAACAGATAATTTTCTGTAACAAAAAAACAAAAAAAAGATATATATATATATAGATAGATATAAAAAAAAAATGTCTGCTTTGTGTGATTGGAGAAATGACAAACAACAAGCTCTACTCTACACTGCTCAAAAAACTCGCGTTGGAATCATCAGTGGCAAATTCTTTAAATATAAAAAATTTACTTACAGGCTGTGAGTCAGAAGCGCCAGACTGTCCTTGCAAAGTTGGAATGGCCCCACGTATCGAACAGTCTTTGAGAACAGACCCATTGTAGGCTAGTCTGCAGGTTCAGGAAACAGTCCTCCATAAAATGCGTCACGCAGCATCACACACTGCGGGCTAGAGTGAGGGACAGCCGGCAGACTTGAGAACGGTGTGGCCGGCGGATTCGACGAAGGAGTGGCCGGCAGGCTTGCGGCAACCACATGTGACGACCCGGTGTTGGTCTCCGCTTCGTCCACAGTGAAAGCCGACCCGGCGATCCACAGCTCGAAGTTGATGTATTTCCTCAGCGACCATCACGGATCAGTTCTAGGCATGACGAAGCGGATATCATCCTCTTTTTTTTTTGAAGGCCAAACAAAGTAGTTTCGCTTTCACAACGAAACACACAGCATCTCAACAACATGGCGGCAGTGGTAACAGCGAGAATAAAAGTTATGCCTTATTTCTTTGCGTGAACATTTAGGCGGTGTTATGCAAATCTTCCCACACAGTGACGTAGACATGTGGGAGCGTGTTAGAATGCGTTAGTACTTCTGCAGCGATGTAGGACGATTTTGAAGTTGGAAGAGAAAATGAGATGGGAGTTTTTTGACATTCCCTAACTGTCATGAACCGGAATACACAGAGTTCAAGCAGAGCTTGACAAGACGAGCATTTGAGGTTAAAATGTGTATAAATTGCACCTAATTTATTTTAATGATATTCTAATGGGCCGCCTTTGTGACATCACAAACCCCGGAAAAACAACGCTGTAGTCCAAACAAACCATTCGTTGTAGTTCTTGAAAGGGATTTTTTAAAAACTAAATATTTCCCTTTGGAGTGGATTTTGAGATTTGTAACTTTGTAGATCTTTATTATGCCCAAACATACACACTACACACTGACTGACTAAAATTCAAAAAGTGAAAAAGCATAATAGGACCCCTTTAAAGCATTATGTTTT
This sequence comes from Sinocyclocheilus anophthalmus, assembly GCA_018155175.1. NCBI lineage: Eukaryota > Metazoa > Chordata > Actinopteri > Cypriniformes > Cyprinidae > Sinocyclocheilus > Sinocyclocheilus anophthalmus. The sequence goes on along the minus strand of JADLZN010007387.1, from coordinate 66,563 downwards.
AATGATATTTTGTTTTATTTCAAAGGATTGCACACATTTGTATGTGTTGACTACCATACTAAGTATACTAAAGAAGTGTACATCTTTTTCCACAAGGGATAAAAGGCATTTGGTTGAATCTCGCACAACCCTGGCAGCTAGTTTAATGCTATACTGCTACCAACACTTATTTAGGTCTAGAATGTGAAAGGAAAGTAAGAGATATGTGTAAGAACAACCATGAGCTCTTGTTTTTAACCTCATCGGCTGTAATATCCAGCAGATAATTGTGTTGTCGTCACGGCTGTGCAGAAGACCCTGCAGGGACAAATGTGGCGGCATGAGAGTTCCCTGCCCGGTTGAAGCATCCACTATTTTCCTTCAAGCCCACGCTCTGCCACTTTGGATATGTCATGACCAATAATGATGAAAAATTGGACTGTTCACGCCAATCCTGCTCTGAGACCATGCTCCGAGTCCTTCCGCACTTGCCTGGAGGTGCAGAGCCCCTTGCGCTCAAAACAAAATGGCATTTTAACAAGGACTGAATCAAACACAATGCCTCCACAAATGGCTACTCAGCGTCCTTAACCAGGCCAGCTGTACAAGGAGTAAAGTGTGACTAATCACAACCAGAGCCTTTACCCTACTGGTTTACACAAGTATGACAGTGCTAACTAATTATTTGCACAATTAAAATCTATAATATTAAGTGTATGTGTGCTCGCAGTTCTTTTGACCTTCTTTTTTGAACATCTACATAGTTTGACCTCACAGTGTCCTTGCAGACTGTGTGGGCTTTTCTACCTACTCAATTTGAAACTTTGAAGGACAACACGCTGTGTACTGAAATGAAAAGAACAGAGAACCACACAAATGTTGACATTAAACGGCTTTAAAAACGGCTGAAATCCCTTCCTTTATCCTTTATCAATACAAAGTTTTTTTTTTTTTTTTACCATTTTCTGATGCTGAAGGGTAAAATCCAGCTTAATGCTGACTTCCCCCTCCCCCTGAGGACTTTAATATTTTCTCGACGGCTTGACTATCCATATTTCAATAAGGTGTGTTTGTGTCTTCTCCATCCAGAGAGCAAAATCAATATTGCATTAGTCAAACTCTTAACCCATGAAGGTGAAACTGATAGCTAAGTCACACAAACCTTTTCACTCCGACACATCCCACATGAGAGTAAATAGGCTGCTTAGAAATTGGGTTGCAGCCTTTGCATTTGACATATTGAATGAGAATGACAGATTGACAGAGGTAGAGCACACTGTTTTTATATTACTTGGAGCATGTATTGATTTCCTCAGTGACTCAAAATGAGGTATTTGAACCAGGTGGAGCTCTTGATGTGTGCACTGTTGAAAAGACCAGTCAACAGAATATGTTTAGGGGACACGAGTTGACTAGCTTAACTACCAAGACTAGCTTGGTCAGTTGAGTTCTGCTGATCAAGAGCATGGTTATGTGTCATGATGCCATGTTTTAATGACTTCCGTGATACTTCTCAAGAATTTTTAGAAGAAAGTTTAACATGGAAAATAAATGAAGATTAATAGTGATACAGTATTTGTTAGAAAATATAATTTTATAAACTGCTGGAGTCTATACATAATTTAAAGTCAAATATATCATAAAAATAATGGGGGAAAAAAGTAGTCAATTCTGTCACCATTTTCGCAAAATTCTCAGGAAAGGCTACAATCTCCAAAACTGCTTGTCAAGCTTACTTTTCAATAACATTTGTAAAATAACCAATAAAAAAAAAATTACTTCAACTTTACATTAGCTAAAACCAAGCTAAATAAATAAATAAAAAGGTACAGCCTTCAACATTTTTTTTTTAAATATGATATTTGATATATAACAAATATCAATATAATTATTAGAATTGAAATTTACAAAAATAGCATTTGCAGTATTCTAGCTCAACATGTTCAGAATTTTTGGTTTCGGTAAATATGAAAGAAATTTTGTTTGCAGCCATGTCACATCATGCTTGGTTAGGACCCTGTGAAAATACATTCTGGTCTAAAGCCCAATTCGGACGGTAATTGTTTCTCATATGGACGTCTGTAAAATAAATTTACATATCACCTCAGTGATAAAGCTCATGGATTCGGATGGAGATTTATTCACAGTGGAGGAGCGAGTTCTGTGATCCTACGAACCTGGGAACGTGCTGTTCACGTGGCCAGTCACATGATTATCTGCTGTAAATAAAATTAATTTTATTTACATATTTATTCTTATTATTGTGTAAAATGTATTAAAAAATACTTATTATGTAAATTGTATTATTATTATTATTCCAAGCATATTTTATAATATATAATCCTATTTATTATTTGATTATTTAATCTCCTGTTTAAAAATAGGAAAATATAAGCGCTATAGTTGTATATAATTATACGTGATATAGTTATTTATATATCGGTTTATAATACACATTTTAAAATTGTATTGCATAGCTGCTGCTGCCATAATAAAGACCCATGTTGAATGTTTGTGTGCTTTTCTTCTCTTTCTGCTCCCAGACGCTGTGGTGGGGCAGTTATGAAATATTGTTCTTTTTAATACTTTTCAGAATTTCAGAAATAAATATGTATGCAAATTACACCGAAGTAAAACGTTATCTTATGGTGTTCGGGAGTGCTCAAAAAGGGTTTAAACTGAATTCTGAATCGATTTCTTCTCGTAAACTCAGAGATGTGGATTCAGACGTCAGTTAAATTACCACATGACCTTGGTGTTTGTCAAAAAAACAGTAGGTAATCATTATCGTGGGAAGTAGGGGTGCTGAGGGTGCTGCAGCACCCCCTGGAGTGTAGCCCATGAAAAAATGGGGGTGCTGGAGGTGCGGTGTTAAAAATAAATGAATGAAAAATATGTAATAAAAAATAAATAATATTAATTTTATTAATTAATATATTCATTAAAATTCATTGAAAAAAGTAGCCTAAGCCTGACAAGAAGCCACGGTTAAACATGAGTTCAGTTGAATAAAATTGAGTGTGAAAGTCGTTTTAACTTATTAATTTAAAAATCATTTGTTGCCATGAGTTTTTGATTATTACCTGTAACATGTCTGTTCCATAACCAAATTAAGAATTAACGACATGACATAGCAAAGAGACAGCAGAGAAAGAGCGAGACCGTTTAACTCTGCAACAGATCTCGCATTCTCACTTCTGTAGCGCTTATTTTGATCTTTAACGTTAGATCTTTCCTATTCTTGAAACAAAATTAATGCTTAATGGTTGATTCAATATTACTCTTTAATGAAAAAAACAAACAGACAACATCAGCAATGCTACAATGACAAAGTCGCTTATTAAACATAAAACTTTTGTGAGCAGAACGAATAAGACTGATGTAGGCCTACCCACTTTGTAACACAAATAAATGAAAGGTTTTTTGATTTTCCCCTTACTTTAAACGAATGCTTATGGCTCATTATTATTATTAATCGAGAAAAAAAAATAACAAAGGCTAAATAATAAAATAGTACAATGACAAATTCACCTATATTAAACTTTGAACTTTTATTAACAAAATAAATAAGGATATGTTTTACCCGCGTTTAACACAAATATGGATTTCCCCTTCGGCTAAAATGGTTGTTTAGTTTGTGGTTTATTATCTTTTAATTTAAAACCATCAGCCCAGTGGCGTAGCGAGTCAGCCCCGGGACCATATGCAAAAAATTTGTACGGGCCCCCCAAATGATATGGGCTTCAACTCTGTTAACTAAACTTAGGCCCTATGCTGATTTTTTCTGATGTAATACCGTTACAATAATCGTGCATTCCCAAGTCTGTTTTATTTAAGGTATAGGCTAATGCTTGGAAATGATGTTTAAAGTTTTCAAGTCCATTCATTATTTGTAGCACGCAAGCCACCCAATAATCGCATCTTTGTGCTTTGTTACTACAAAGTCTCAGCCTTCTGTCAATTTTATGATAAAATACAAACAACAAACGTCTTTTTACGCTCTTTAATTTGTAGTGAGATAATTCGCCTGAGTTCAAGTTGCATATGAATCAATTATATTTTCTTTTTAATATTTGCAGCACGAAATAAACTTGAATATTTGAATGCATGTTGAAAAATATCTTAACAATTTAATACAAACTAATGTCTCATGAAATCGATCAATCAGAGTTTTAAAAAAAGTCAAAAGAATGACGGATGCCACAGACTTTTTTTTTTTTTTTGGAGTAGGCCTATGGGTGGAATTTTCACATTATATAACATGATTTTATTATCTTAATTTTGACTTTATTCTTAAAATATTATGACGTTAATCTATAAATTTGTTTAGTTATTTTTCAACGTGGCACAAAAATGCTGCCGTATAGGCTACTGAATGCAAACACAATTTTGGCACAGCGTCCACAAAAAAACAAAACAAAAAAAAACAAACAAACAAAGTAAAAATAGTGGAGGATATTTAATTATTTTTTACTAAACTAATTTTTTTCTGAGTCAGTGTCCGCAAAGATAATGTGAACGCACCCCTGACTCGCCATCTCCTCATTGGACGCGCTTTTAGAGATAAATGCATCTTTATGGATTTTATAATGAAAGAGTTTTTGTTTTTGATTTGAATTATTTCGTTTAAAAATAGTAATTTAAAGCATTCTATAGATATATTTATCATGTCGGTGAAGCGCTCCTGCTCAAGACCAAGATGACAGAAAGCGCATCCTGTTTGTTTTCCTTATTTTACAAAAGCACAAGGTTTTTGTTGATATTGTGAGTGCACACAAATACAAGTAAACCCTTTACAGTTCTGAATGATGTATTACTATTACCTTTATGAGCAAAAATTACGGCATATTTTTAAGTTTCCGCTGTTCTTAAAAAAAAAAAATGCAAGTGATCGCGCTGGCGCCTCCATGTCTTGCAGAGCGCTCTTTAGCTTCCACTCTCTGCGCAAACGATTGGATATGTGCCTAACAGTGCTCATTTATCTAGGTTAAATGTTTAAATTAATACTGTGAAATGCATGAAGTGTTTTATGTCTGTTTATTTTAGGCAAGTCTTGTTGGTTTGAGAAGGCTAAATTGATCAAGCATAATGCTCAACTCACTGTCTGCCGCTGGCTGCTTGGTCGTTCCTTTAAAAAACAAAAACTTGAATTTAACAAACATAAAATGTTCCAAACATATTTCTAAATTAACTTAGTAAAGAAACAAAAATAAATATAACCACTTTGCCATTAAAAAACAAAACTGAACTATTTTAATAGCTGTATAATGGGGAAGAGAGAGAGAGAAAAAAGTCACAGTATCCATCGGAACTCGGGCCGGAAATTCTCATACTGGTGGACAAGGGCGCGGGCCCATGCAGAGCCCTATTTCGTTCCCGTTTCTTTCATTAAAGTTCCCCCCAGCTCGGCGGGCCCCTACACTGTCCGGGCCCATATGCACCTGCATACCCTGCATAACCAGACGCTACGCCACTGCATCAGCAATAAAATAGTACAACGGCAAATTTGCATATATTAAACATCTAACTTTTATTAACAAAATGAATACGATGGATATAGCCTTGCGTTTACCCAAATAGCCTAAATAAGGTATTTCCCCTTATTTAAAACGAATGCTTAGATTGTGGTTCATTGTTATTTTTTTAGAGAAAGACCCCCCCCCCCCCCCCCCCCCCCCTCTTCTCGGCTTTCCTCTTGTCACGTGACCTCCCTCCCCCCGTTTTATTTCTCAGCCCCCCCCTGCTCAAAATACGTCCCCGCGGCTATGTAGGTAATTCAGCCGGGGATTTTTACGGGGGTGATGACAAATAAACACCGACAATCCGGCATTCGGACTGCAATAAAATCACCGACTACCCCCTGTAAATGTTGAAAATCATTTACGTCCCCCTGATAAATAATTACCATCCGAATAGGGCTTAAGATGGTCCTTTCAGCAAGATGTGTTGGAGTGAGCACTTGCTGTGCACAGAAGTTTTGTGTGGTATTTTGACTTGTGTGTGTCATGCGGTTGTGTGAATTAGCAGTGCGTGAGGCATGTCTGGTGTGTATGGTTTGTTTAGATGCCGTGTGTGTGCTGTGGTTGGCTGGGTGGCAGGTGATAAAGGCTGAGTGGACAGATAGGGGATGAAAGCCGTGCAGGTGTTTGGCTGTGAATGGACAGGGAACCTCTCCAGCCCCCTGGCATTTCTAATGAAACCAAACGGATGCATGCGTGTCTGTGTGTGTGTTCACGTCTGGTCTTTGAAGCCACAGGACAAAGACTAACCTTTAACTCAAGGTAGCTTGCTGCTGAAGCTGGCCTCAGACTCTCTCTCTTACTGAAGTCACAGGGAGCAGCGTTCTTCAGATCTGAAAATGAAAGAGCAGAGGTTAAAAAAACAACTAATATATCATTTTTAATCTATACATTCCCGGATTTCAAAAATAAATAAAATAAAATGATTTTCCCCATTGGTTTTTTATTTGAGAATAAAATGTAAAAAAACAACTTTTTGAAAAATATCACACAATATGGCTTGAGTCCTGCTTAACATAATGTGCAGAAACAGCAGAGAGGAAACCATAGACGTTCTTATGGAACAAACAATAGACTCAAACGCAAGCATTAAGAAATAACCCATAAAGCCAGTGTCATTTCCTCCAGTTGATTTTCCAATCAGCTGGGTAATCTCACTCTCTCAGTGGGGAAGACAAGTTTGGTATTGATAGGTTGGTTTCACAGCTGACGTCCTACATGTTCATTTGCAGGCTACTTAAATTGCATAATGTGCTGTGGAACTGGTATAAAGTGCAGTCAGACATCTTCAAACCACAGGTGCTCCCTGTCACGGGCATGGGCTAAAAATGCTGCCCATAGAGCAAGGGCTCGAGAAGAGCTCTGGACAGTACACACCCCCCAAAAAATAAAAAATATCATTATTTACTCACCCTCATGTTGTTCCAAACAAGGCAAGACAAAAAAGCACTATAAATTCACCATAAAAAAATTAATACAATGAATTCAGACAAACTACTCGTTTAGCATCCTGTTTTTCACAAACTACGTATACAGTAGGGAACACAGCATATTCGGACGCAATGACTGTAAATCTTCCTCTCCACTGTAGTTCTCCAATGTTGTTTGTGAATCTGCGTATTACAACTTGTACAACATGTTTTCTTATATATTTGTGAAAACTATTGTCATTTGGTGTCACATGACTCATGAACCTGCTGATCTGCTGTACAGATGTGACTAAACGATTTGTTCATGAATCAGACTTACATGGTTTTCTGGTTAACTCACTGACTCAGTGATTTGGTTGCAGTGGATGTTTGCTTAACATCTCCCTGGAGGGAAAGATTATCAGTGAATAATGACTTTAGTAGTGAATAAATAATGAATTGAGGTTTGTTTCTCACGCAAAGCTTTCATATGACCTTATAAGACTTGGCATATGTTTTATTTATAGAACACTATTATGGTGATTTTAAAGTGTTCATAGCTGGAGTCACTATGTACTGAAATAAGCCATGTAACAATTCTTCAAAATTTCCTTTTGTTGCTGCCACCAGAAAAAAAAAAAAAAACATGGAACATGAGGATTTTAACAACCCAAAATATCTTTCATTTTTGGATGAACTATTCCTTTAAAAAAGATACACAGAATTCTCCTGAAAGCAAACAGAACACTCTTTTCAGAGCACACACATTTGACTAAAGCTATTTGAATACTAGGACGAATTGTGCTATTCAACGGGCAGCATGTGGCAGCCAAGCAGAGCAGATTGTTGAGGTGACTATTTAAAGTAATCATATGGACAAGCGCACACAGACTAGATCGTTTTCGTGTTTTTAATGTGAAAATGAAAAAGTGATTTGTCTTTGTCAATGGTGAAGCCCAGGTTCCCGTCACGTCGGAGGACCGACGAAATTGGGATCTCGCTTAGAGGGACCAATCTACTTCGAGTGTAAACTAAACGAGCCAATTCACATTGGCATGCGATTATTGCATCCAGCTGCTGCTGATCGCAGCGTGAGTTTAAGTAGGCAGCAGATGCAGCACATATTCTGTTTTTTTTCGCTTCGGAGCCGAGCGATCACATCGTTCCGCTCCTGACTACTCTATGGAGAGAAGAAGACTGAACGAGTTCAGTGTGCTCTTTGAGAGCTCTTCGTGTTGGTGGTATGGCGCTTTGGCGGTGGTGGTTTCCCGTTTCGAGTGGGTTGCACACATCAGGCTGAACTACCCCCTGTTTGTGTTGCAGATGATAATCTCCCCTGTGCGCCTCAGCACGCTAAAAGAGCTTTTCCCTAAAAGAGCAATTTCGGGTGCGTCTTTTTAAAAGACGACGTTGCTTGGCAAACTTGACGTTGCGTCTTTATAAAAACGATGTGGGTCTTGCTATAGACAACATATCACCCGGGCGTTCTGGATGCGGTCGTTACCTAGCGCTGGGTGATGGTCACGATCGCTGCCTCTCGTGCCTGGGCATGAAGCATGCTGAGGTGGCTTTCGTGGATGGCTCATGCTCCCATGGCGGGGGTATGACCATCTCGGAGTTGCGGACCGGACTCCGTTACCCGCAAGGGGCAGAGTGCCCGTGCCACCGCCTAGATCTTGGGTTCCCTCTGGTGGCAGCCGGGGGTGTCCTTCTTCTAGCGGTGGGCGGACTGGCCTTACGGTCACGGTGAGGAATTCCCCTCCGGGGATGCCAAGCCCGCCGGCACTTCGAAACCAACGGAGCTCTCAAAAAGAGCAGGCTGGACAATCCCGGGGGGTACCACCTGTTTCTTCAGAGGCTCCCCCCGACGATCGGATGTCGATTGCAGCATCGGATGGTGAGCCAGAGCTTTCTGGAGAGGAAGATTCGGCTGTGCTGCTCTCCTCTGGGACTGTAGCAATGCCTGGATCGGATCCAGAGATAATGGCTATGCTTTCCCGGGCCAACGTAGGTATGGCTCGAGTGAAGACTTTCACCGTGTCCCGAGCCCTCAAGGTTGGACGATTGGTTTCTCTGGGTGGCTCGCGCTGGTTCTCAGGGCCCCACTCTGGTGCCTTTTTTCCCGGAGGTGCATGAGGAGCTCAACGGTTCGTGGACGGCACCTTTTTACTGCCGTAAACTGATTTGCTGGATCCTCCTCCCTCACCACCCTCGATGGTGGGGCAGTCAGGGTGTTACAAGGGTCCCCCCGGTGTAGCGGTCGGTTGCGATGCAGTTTCCTAATACCGCCTCCACCCAGCAGGTCGAACCGTGCCTCCCCTCCCGGGTCTGCAGGTACTCGACTGGCCAGCGATGCCTAAACGACCTGTGGAGAAGCTGCCTCCGCCTTACACGCTACGACGGCGTGTTTGCAAGTGCACCAGGCCAAGGCACTGAGGGATTTGCACGAGGGTGGTCACGACCCGGAATTTCGCAGAGAACTTTGCACCGCGGTGGACCTTGCGCCACGAGTGATGAAGGTTACGGCGCGGTCTCTGGGTTGTGTGATGTCCACTATGGTGGTCCAGGAGCTCCAATTCTGGCTGTGACTGGCTGACATGCGCGAGACGGACAAGACACGATTCTTGAACGCCCCCGTGTCCCAGGCCGGCCTGTCGGCGACACGGTGGAGAACGTGCCCAGCGGTTCTCCGCTGACCAGAGCAGACTGAGGCCATCAGGTACATCCTGCACCGGCGTGCAGCTGCTTCCGTCGCCGAGGGCGGCCCCCTGCCACCACCAAACAAGAGCAAGAGCTCCTGCGGCCTCCAGCAAAGCTGTGCCTTGGAGCCGGTCGCAGGGCAGCCGCCCCCCGCCCGTCCATGCCCCCGCCAAACCTGGTGGCAAGCGAAAAAGCAAGAGGCCCTGAGACGGGCAACCCAGAGGTAGAGGGAGCGTGCTCTTCAGGAGATGGTGAGCACACCACTCCCTCCCCCGGAGGAGGGCCGGGCGGAGAATCTTTTTCCACCAATGACCTTGGTCGGTGGTACCCAAATTCTCGACAAAGAGCATTCCTCTATTTTTGGGTCCCCAGAGGGGACTGGGGGTTGTGGACGATCTAGTACGTATCACACTCACCCTCCTCTCTCTCGCCAGTGAGCAGCAGTGGGCGTATCGGGAGGACGAACCAACGGACTACACACGCACACTCTGCTCAAACGCAGGTCAGTGTTACACAAACCCAGACCCCGCCTCGGACCGGCAAAGAAACTCCCGGGCCGGGTCCCTGTGTTCTTCCACGCTGCCCCACTGCGGGTACGCTTGTAGTTCCGTTGATGCCACTTGCGCTGCGTCTGGGAGCCGGCAGCTACCCCCTCCGATGGCCCGTCCTAACCGTCATGCTCTCCTATGCGATTCAGTTTGCCCGGCGCTCTCCCAAGTTCAGGGGCGTCCACTTTGCGTCAGTGAAAGCAGCAGATGCCCCTGTCTTGCGTGCAGAGATCGCAGTCCTACTGGCGAAGGATGCAATAGAGCCGGTCCCTCCAGCCAAGATGTGGAAGGGGTTTTACAGCCCTTACTTCTTTGTACCCAAGAAAGGCGGTGGGTTGGGACCTATCTTGGACCTGCGCGTCGTGGACCGGGCCCTTCACCGGCTCCCGTTCAAGATGCTCACGCAGAAATGCATTTTCAGGTGTATCCGTCCCCAAGACTGGTTCGCAGCGATCGACCTGAAGGACGCGTACTTTCATGTTTCGATCCTTCCGCGCCACAGGCCATTCCTGCGGTTTGCGTTCGAGGGGCGGGCATACCAGTACAAGGTCCTGCCCTTCGGCTGTCCCTGTTGCCCCGTGTCTTTATGAAAGTTACGGAGGTAGCCCTTGTTCCCACGAGAGAGCAGGGCATCCGCATCCTCAACTACCTCGATGATTGCTCATACTCGCCCAGTCTCAGGATCACTTGTGCGAGCACAGGGACTTGGTGCTTTCACACCTCAGGCCCGTTGGGTCTTCGGGTCAACTGGGAAAAGAGCAAAATCTCCCCGACGCAGTGGATCTCTTTTCTCGGTATGGAGTTGGACTCGGTCGAACAGACGGCACGCCTCACGCAGGAACGTGCTCAGTCGGTGTTGAACTGCTTGAATACATTCAAGAGCAGGATGGCGGTCCCACTGAAATTTTTTTTCAGAGGCTCCTGGGGCATATGGAAGCTACGGCGGCAGTCACGCTGCTGGGGTTTCTCCATATGAGACCGCTGCAGCACTGTCTCCATGGCCGAGTCCCGAGGTGGGCGTGGCAACGCGGCATTTTCTGGGTCCAAGTTACACCGGCCTGCCGCTAAACCTTCACCCCGTGGTCAGACCTTGCGTTCCTCCGTGCAGGAGTGCCCCTGGAGCAGGTCTCCAGTCATGCTGTGGTTTGCACAGATGCCTCATCCACCGGCTGGGGGGCCACGTACAACTGGCTTGCAGTGTCAGGGGTTTGGACGGGGCCCCGACTGCACTGGCACATCAACTGCCTTGAGTTGCTGGCAGTGCACCTTGCCCTGAGCCGTCTCAAAGTGCGCTTACGAGGCAAGCACGTACTAGTCCACACGGACAACACAGCAACCGTTGCGTAAATCAACCAAGAAGGTGGTCTGCGCTCCCGTCGCATGCCGCAACTCGCCCGCCACCTCCTCCTCTGGAATCAGAAGCAACTGGAGGTCGCTTCGTTCTGTTCACATTCCTGGGCTGCTCAACTGGGCAGCCGACGAGTTGTCCCGAGCTGCGCTCCTGGGAGAATAGCGACTGCATCCCCAGACGGTTCAGCTGGTTTGGAGATGTTTCGGAGCCGCTCCGGTAGACCTGTTTGCCTCTCCAGAAACCTCCCATTGCATTTGTTCCTCGCCCTGACCGACGGAACACTCGGCACGGACGCTCTGGCACACAGCCGGCCGCGGGGCCTTCGCAAGTATGCGTTTCCCCAGTGAGCCTTCTGGCACAGTTCCTGTGCAAAGTCCGGGAGGACGAGGAGCAGGTCCTCTTGATGGCGCCATACTGGCCCAGTCGGACTCGGTTCCCCAAACTGATGCTCCTCGCGACAGCCCCTCCCTGGCCAATTCCTCTGAGAAGGATTTACTGACTCAGAGAAGGGGCACCCTTTGGCACCCGCGTCCAGACTTGTGGAATCTCTACTTGTGGTCCCTGGACGGGACGCGGATGTTCTAGGTGGCCTACCCCAAGGGGTAGTTGACACAATCACTTCAGCGAGAGCACCGTCTACGATACACGCCTACGCTTTGAAGTGGAACCTGTTCGTCGAGTGGTGTTCTTCTCGTCGAGAATACCCCCGGAGATGCCCGATCGGAGTTATGCTGTCCTTAGCAAGGGTTGGAGCGAAGGCTGTCTTTCTCCACCTTTAAAGTTTATGTCGCTGCAATCGCTGTTAACCACTACCCCGTAGAAGGGAGGTCGTTGGGGAAGCATGACTTGGTCGTCAGGTTCCTTAGGGGGGCGAGAAGGTTAAATCCTCCACGGCCCCCCTCTATACCCTCTTGGGACCTGAGTCTGGTGCTCACGGCACTACAGCAGGCCCCGTTTGAGCCTTTACAGTCAGTGGAGCTGAAGTTCCTCTCAATGAAGACTTTGTTCCTGCTGGCATTGGCCTCTATCAAGAGGGTAGGGGACCTGCACGCATTTTCGGTCAACGATTCGTGCCTAGAGTTCGGGCCGGCTGATTCCCAGGTAACCCTGAGGCCCCGGCCCGGCTACGTGCCCAAGGTTCCCGCTACTCCCTTCAGGGATCAGGTGGTGAACCTCCAAGCGCTGCCCTCGGAGGAGGCAGACCCAGCCCTAGCTTTGCTCTGTCCCGTCCGAGCCTTAAGGTGCTACGTAGACCGGACGCAAAGCTTCAGGACCTCAGACCAGCTCTTTGTCTGTCACGGAGGCCGGCAGAAGGGGAATGCCGTCTCAAAGCAGAGGATGGCCCACTGGATAGTGGATGCCATCACCCTGGCTTATCAGGCACAGGGTGTGCCCTGCCCGCTCAGGTTGCGAGCTCACTCAACTAGAGGTGTTGCATCCTCCTGGGCGCTGGCTCGTGGCGCCTCGCTGACAGATATTTGTAGGGCTGCGGGCTGGGCGACCCCTAACACATTCGCTAGATTCTATAGCCTTCGTGTGGAGCCGGTATCCTCCTGTGTTCTCACCTCAAATGGGTAGAAGCTGTTAGAGGCCCCGGCTTCGGGTCGGCTTGGAAAATCACTCCAGAGAGTCCATACAGTAGACCTGTTGAGTTCCTCCGTCCCCTCGGCAGCCAGACGTGGCGGAGCGTCCGGCGCCAGGCCTTCACTCGCTGAATCCTCGAGAACCGGTAGAAGGCTGGGTTCCATATGTAAGACCTAAGTGGATCTCATATGTGTAAAGTCCACGGTATAGCCTCGAGCCCGTGTTTCCCCGGCAGACTTCTGCCATTCCAAGAGGGTTCAATCACCTCCATTCTTCCATATGCACCTAAGGGATGTTCATATGTGTATTGCTTCCGAAACCTCCTTTGGGAAGGTTCGAGCTTCCGTAACGCCCCTGTTCCAAGTAGAACGGGTACGTTTTCCTAGTGTTATCCAGTCTTACTCATTGGGTAGTGCCATTGCAGCAGTAGCTGGTCCTCTTGTGAAGAAGCCCTGGCCTACGCCAAAAAGTAGGGGCGCAGGTGGCTTCCACAGGACACTGGAAGGGGCAGTAGCTGTGGCCCTTTGGTAGGATCCCAATTTCGTCGGTCCTCCGACGTGACGTCGAGAGTGACCGACTGAAAGGGAACGTCTCGGTTACGTATGTAACCCTCGTTCCCTGAAGGAGGGAACGGAGACGTCACGTCCCGTCGCCACAGCTCCTGTACCACCGCTGAGCGGCCGGGTCACCGGCTCGGCTCCTCAGCGAAAACCTGAATATGCGCTGCATCTGCTGCCTACTTATACTCACGCTGTGATCAGCAGCAGCTGGATGCAATAATCACATCACAATTTGCATTGGCTCGTTTAGTTTACATTCGAATTAGATTGGTCCCTCTAAGCGAGATCCCAATTTCGTCGGTCCTCCGACGTGACGTCTCCGTTCCCTCCTTCAGGGAACGAGGGTTACATACGTAACCGAGACGTTATTGATAACACAGCGTGCGCACAGCCGCAACATCTTTGAGAAAGAGAAAGCCATGGAGGGAGGGGGAACAGACCGAGTTTCTCATCCATATCCTCTCTCTCCTCAGAGGCTCTTTATCCAGGCTTTGATGCACAGATTAAAAGCTATTTCTTCAGACTGGCAGGTGTGGAAATGCAATGCATGGATAGACAATCACATATGGAAAAAATAAAACAAAGGCCCAACCTTTTATCAGGCGAATAAATAACACCGTTGTTGGCACTGGCACAAGCATGCCAAGATCTACTGAATTATTTCTCTTGTATTAACATAAATGGGGGAATTCGTGAATAATGACGTGTACCTGCTGTCACTTTTTAATTTGCACACACACTGACTGCATTGTTTAAATGTAGACTCACTAAAAAAAAAAAAATTAATCACGTAACAGCGCAAACATGTACACAAAATCAATCCTCTGGATTGGTTCTGAGTGCTAGGTTGTGACGGATGCAGTAGATTACCATGATTTGGCATACAGTATTTTACAGCATCATTCCTACATGTTTCATGATCAAGAGGAAATGTATGCAAACATATATTTTAAATAAATAATTTTAAATGTATAAACTACCATTCAAAAGTTTTTTTTAAATAAGAATTTTAATAGCTGGCGTTGCATTTACCGGATCACCATATACATAAAAACAGAAAACCTATGAAATATTATAATTTAAATTTACATACATATATCAATATATATAACTATATATATTATATAATCTATATATACATACAACATACTACTGAGCACACACACATACATATTATATATTATGAATAGAATGTTCAAAAGAGCATTTATTTGAAATAGAAATCTTTTGTAACATTATAAAAGTCTTTAATATCACTTTTGATAAATTTACTACACCTTGCTAAAGCACTTATGTCAGACTTGTGAATGCTAGAATAAATATTTTAAATAAATAAAATGTTTTCAATAAATAACAAGGACACAATTAAATATAATTTGCATAGAAAGGCAGCCTGTTTGCATAATCTCTTCTTAATAACCCAGCAAGGTCATGTAAACGCCTTAAAGAGTGTTTTATTCGGAAAAGCTCATAAACTGTTTAAGCAAACACTTGGAAATTTGCATTTTGGAAATTTGCCAAAAATGGTGGCAAAAAATGTAAAATGTATTGGTAACACCTCCTTTATGTAAACGCTCTTGCTTTTGATAAATCAACGTCAGTGTCAATATATAATTAGTAGAAGAAGTGTTTCTGAATGTCGCTAATGTTGACCCACACTTTGAGGCGTGCTTTAGGTATCACTTGTCCCTGTTGCCCGGCTGTGGTCGTGTTCCAGCTTTGAGTCCATTAGAGTTGCTTTGAAACTACTTATGTGAGGTCTGAACTGCTGCCAGAATGAACAGCTGCTTCGGCGTGTAAATCATCCTGTATAATGCAGAGGCTGTAAGCATGAGAATGCCCAGCATCCCTTTCCACCAATCAATGAAGCGCCAGCAATCTGACAGTCCCTACCGACAAGCTCTCGAAACAAACGACACGAGTGGCACAATGATGGTCCCTGATGCCCGTTTGTCTGCCGTCTACCTCACCAGTTAATTAGTTTCAGATGTTTTTTATGTTTGTGGCTGTGAAAGAATGACTTGTCATTCAACATCCCTGTCTCTTACAGTTTCCTTTCATGACTGGCTTCTCTCTTCATCCCTCATTCTCTTTCTTTCCTTCAGTTCTGCTCTACATCATTGTTTCTGTTTGGGAAGCTGCCATGTCCTTGTTTACGTTCTTTGCAGTTCTTGCCGAAAATGGGGTCGCATTAAAATGAGAATGAAATGCCAATGTTAACTTTGGCAACATATTGCCAAGTGGTCTTAGTCAGCCTTTTGTTGACTTTTACTCACATTTTAGTATTTTCATGTTTTCTTTTAAAAAATGATCCCATCTAAAAAAAATTCACATTGATCTTCAAAGTTTCATTTATTCAGCCGTTTCATCATCAGATAATTTCAGGTCTCACTGGGTATCAAGTTTGATACGAATTGCCTCAATTGAACAAGCGATGTACGCCTCAATCGTGTCTTCTGCGCAAGTTGAAAAATGTCAACTTGAGCAGAAAATTCACATGGCACGTTGTCATGCAAGCCAATCAGCGAATAACTTATTGACACATCCCGTTTGACAGTCCAGTTGTATCAGAAAAAGGAGGAGAGTATTACACAATGTTTTAACTCACATGAGTGACACAAAACACATCCCACGAGTAATATAGAGTGATAACGCGATGCGTGTGCACATACAATAAGGTTATGCTTACACTAATGTGCTTTGGTTTTAAAATGGCGTTTCAAACTGAAAACAAAATCTTAGTCCATACTGGCATTTCCACTGCATTCAGAAAATGTGACCATTCATGCACACTGTAGCATCAAGATACATAAAGCAATTTATAAGATTTATACTACACTTTTACTCAAAACTGACTTTAAACCATCATTGTGTGTTTATAACTTTTAACATACAAATCATATACTGTCGTAATTATTAGCTTCATGTTTCATCCGTAGACATGTTTTTCTGGGTTTCTTCTGTACAAAACTAAACACGGAAG
Source organism: Sinocyclocheilus anophthalmus (assembly GCA_018155175.1). NCBI lineage: Eukaryota > Metazoa > Chordata > Actinopteri > Cypriniformes > Cyprinidae > Sinocyclocheilus > Sinocyclocheilus anophthalmus. The sequence continues at coordinate 49,930 of JADLZN010007387.1, read as the reverse complement.
TGTAATACACATTCATCATCGGAGACAGCGGGTTATGAACGTGTAATATGATTGACATAAGAGCAGCGATTGAGCGTCTTCTGAGGAGAGGAAAGAGAAAACTCAGGCAGACAGCACTGGAATCAGCTAATGCTCATCAGCAAATTACTGGAAAATTAATAGAAATTATGATTCTGTACGCTTTGCGTTTTAAAATGGAAAATGCACTAGTGTAAACATAGGCTAAAAGATGTGGAAACTGAAAACTATTTGAACGTTATTAAAACTATTTGCACTTATTTATTTTGTTGGTTACATTTTGTTCCTTTGTGCTTTTTTGTGCAATGTTAATCTTGAGAAAACTGATAAAATATCGAAAAACGTATCATTTAGGAACCGGTATTGAAGTCAAGGTATCGGTACCGATATTGAATATTTTTGAACGATACCCAGCCCTAGTTACAGATGAGAATGGATAAGAAAAAAAATGCTCTTCATTAACTTTAAAAGCCTCAAATAGTGTGGCTTTTGTGATCTCGAAAAAATAACCTCAGACCTATAAGTTGAGCTCTTTGTACTTTGTACTTGTGGTTTGTAAGTAACCACCTAGCAACTACCCAGAAAACACATAGCATCACATCACATTTTCTTTTCTTTTTTTTCTTCTTCTTTTTTTTTTGGTCATCTTGGAAAATAACAGTGTGATTTCCATGCCCTGGTTTTGTTCAGTCAACTATGCTTACCCCAGCTTAGCATTTCTCATTACATGCCTGTGCACAGCATCCCTTAAAAGGTCAATGACTGTAATAGAACCAAAGCCTGCGTTGAATGATGTTAACCTACAAGCAGCCAGAATGGGTTTACTTGCTATCATGAGGCCACCCAGCGCAACCGCTGCAGATGGCACTGTGATATATTTCATATCCATGTGTTTCTGAACAGAAGAAAGGGATTAAATTCAATCCATGTCTATTAATTGCTTTCACGTCCCGATATGTAACAACAAGCACAGGACATGGAGACAACAACTCCGTGGCTTTTGATTAAAAGCTGTGTAGGAGCAGTAGTGTGTATGACTGCAGAGCCAGCTGACCCATGTGACTTGCCACTGCCAATTGTGACAGGCATCCATCCATTTGATGATTATCCAAGAGGACACCCGAGACCCAGTTATGTCTACAGGTGTGCATGTAGGCCCATGTAGTACACAGACTATCTATCTATCTTGAAAAACTATTTTCCAAGATAGACACCCCAAAATGAGACATAGAATTCAGTTTTCGTTTTTGAAGGGGTTATAATGTTATAGTCATAGGTGTCATTTAGAATAGCCCCACCACTTTTAGTCATGGACAATTTTGTCCCCACGACTCTTAGTGAAAATGGCTCACTAAGATGTGTCTAAAAAAGAAGCAGCACATACAAGTGCCTAGCAGGAGTTTCACTGCATCCGTGTTATAACGAGTGGAGATCTGGTGCTAGACTTTATTTTTAATGTTGCCTTCAGTAGTGGAAAGTGACAGTAGCAATGTTCTCTCCTCACACTGCAGTCTATCGATTTTCCATGGCTGTCTGTCCATTCTAGTGAAACCACTACATGAAATGTAAACAAATATGTTTCTACTGCTAATACAGATCCACTGACATAAATAATAAATTATTTTAGGCCACATTAAAACCCACAAATCCCTCATACTCTAAAGGAAATCATTAGCACTACACCAACACAAGACCCAACTTAATTCGTATTGCTTACCCATGCATTTATCCAAATAAAAACTTGGAATGATGCTATCAAATAATTGTTTTTTACATAAAATAATATCTAATACAATCATAATAATATAATAATTATGACAATATTAAATAAACTGATCTAGATCTAGTATGATTATTATGATGCTATGCATAGTGATTTTTTTAACATTTTCTAATCTTACTCTGTATGAATTTCATTCGTTTTCCTACTGACCTACTACCAAACCTGGGCCCATATTCAGAAAAAAAAAAAAAGAGAACAAAACATTTTATTTTACCACTGAGAGTTCTCCTAAATAGCAGTAAAAGTTTTAGCTAAGAGTTTTCTCTTAAAATCTATTCACAAAGCTGCTGAGACAAACTTTTACTAAGGAATAGAGAAGTCTTAAGCTAAGAGTAAGGGCGGGGTTGACCTTGTTGTTATGGATGATGTCAGCATACTTACTATGCACACAGTGATAGGCTGATATTCTCTGTCTGAGATTTATTCATGGAAATATTGTAGAGCACAATATTATGTTGCCATATTCAAATAAAGATTTTAAAATGCAGGATAAGTGTCACTAATTAAACACGTATATGTTCAGCTTATTGTCAGCCTCTTACATGTATGCTTCTCAAAACCAATTAGCGGATATGCATATAAACAGCCTTTTAATTAACAGAGTAGAATAATTATGGCTGATAGTAATGCATGCAAACGTAAAAAAAAAACTGGACGCAAGAACAGCTGTTACTTCTTGCCCAACTGGTTAATGAAAACAAGAATATAGTCAAAGGAAAATTTGGAGTTGGGGTAACCTCAAAAACCAAAGGTGATGCCTTTTTAAAAGGTCATTATCATCAAATGTTTCTAAAATGTTTACGTTCAGAGGCAGATTGTCAGCAGCAGCCATTTTAGGAATAGTTTGTGGCTTGGTCTTAGTGACTTAGGAGTCCTCTTCACTACTCCTAACCTTTCACAGATTTAGGAGCTAGTTTTAGCGCTAAAACGCTTTGTGAAATACTCTTTGAGCAAAAATTTAGGAGAACTAAATTTAGGATTGACACGCTCATTATTTTTAAGATTTTCTCCTAAATCAGCGAGTTGTGAGCTACTTTTAGCCTTAAGATGTTTTGTGAATACGGGGCCTGATCCCTTAGAGTGGACTATTGTCAAAAATAAACAAATAAAATAAAATATTTGTTTTCCACCTAATTAATGTTCATGACCAAAGCCTTCTCCATTTCTGACGTCCCAACCATCAAATAACTGTTACCAATTTCTCTGTTAATAATGGCATTCAAAACCTACAGGGATAACTTGCCTCAGAGTTTGCAGTCATTAGACAAAATCTCATAATAAAATGCTGAAATACAGCTGGCAATATTTGCTAAAAGAAACGGATCATTATGTTTAGAAATGGCTGGGGCAGCTTTCACCCTGGAGTGAAGCAGAGCAGGTTGTCAGAGCAATGATGAGGGTGTGACTGTCAGACGAGCAGTGTGCACTAGCTCTGGCACGTCCTACCACAATCACTGCAGAATAGCTGGCTAACAGCCTCCGAAATGATTGGGAACCATCCCTCCATCCAGACCTCCAAAGCCTGTGTCCAAAGCACAAGACCTCCTCAGCTGGAGGGAGACCAGAGCCGGCCATCTGCCCCGACTGCGGCCGACTCATTATACTGAGGTGATCTCCACAGTGACGTCGCAATACGTAAACATGCGCCGTTAAGGATGCATTGTTGTGGATAATTTGGGCAGAGCACAGCATGATAGACGGCAATAAATGATTCGGTGACTTATCTTCTTTTTTCTTACTTTATCCCCAACATTCATCTCCAGCTATTTGATAGTCTGATATTGGAAGACAAAAGCAGCTCATTTGAGAGATGTGTCACTCTACCCTGCTGATTTCCACTGAGCCGCTTTCAGTCGCCGATTTAAGTTACTCTTCAGGCACTGTCAGCCAACAACAATCCTTGCAAGCCCTGATACAAAATTAGCATATTTTTGAAACAAAATCAGTTGGACTTTTTTTAGTTCTAGCATTAGCTCCAAAAATTGTTTTATTCTACATTAATTTAATTAACAATATTGTTCATTTTAATAATTGTTTTATTTATTTAAAGCAGGGGTCACCAGACTCAGTCCTGGAGGGCCAGTGTCCTGCAGAGTTTAGCTCCAACTCTAATTAAGACTGAACCAGCTAATTAAGGTCTTATTAGGTACTTGAAACTTCCAGTCAGGTGTGTTAAGGCAGGTTGGAGCTAAACTCTGCAGGACACCGGCCCTCCAGGATCAAGTTTGGTGACCCCTGATTTAAATTAATATCTCCTGCATATTATATACAGTAAATGAATTACCATAGTGAAATATAAATATACAAAAAAATTTTGAAATACCTGCTAAGTTTACTACAAATACATTTACATATATACATACTTAATAAAAAATACCTTGCAATTGTACTTTTAGTATACTAAGGGCCATATTTACTAACAACTTGCGCCAGCGCAAACCGTCTTTTGACGTTAAAACAGTACTGTCAGGATTTACTAAAGACACACAGGGAAAAATTAGTGCTGAAAGGCATGGACACAGTTATTTTTGCACCTGACCTTATTGAATATTACTTATTGACATTTGCAAAATTTATGGGAGGAAAGTATTAAAATGAATCACGCAATGCAATTTACTAACGTTTACGCTTAGTCAAAATACTGGTATTTGCGCCATTATTTAACACCCAAAAAAAGCATATCTTAAAGCAGGCGGTAATTTGCGCTGCTCTTGGTGGATTGCACTGGTCATTATGGAAATGATCTATCTATCTATCTATCTGATATTGGAAGATGAAAGGTGCTCATTTGAGTGAAGGTGCCACTGATTTCGTCAAGTCACTCTCATTCATTCAAAGTTACTCTTCGGGCACTGTCAGCCAACAACAACCCTTCCCATCTTTCCCTGCTGTCACTCCACTGAGACAAGGTTTTCTGGCCTCAGAAGAATGCCATTCACAAGTCATACACTGTGCTCACTGTGGCCTTTCATTTCAAACAGAGTGTGTGTATGCGTGTGTGTGTGTGTGAATGTCAGGGCCACAGAGCATTATAAATCGACTGAGGGGAGCTTAGTGAGTGGTTTGATGGAGGAATGGATGACAAATAAGAACAGTGAGATGCCTTTTATTGTCGCCAGTTGAGTCTATCCATTTCTCTTCTCTTTCTATGACTTTTTAAATCTGTTTTCTCCTCAAGGCCACCCCCCACCCTTCCGTCTTTGACGTGCCACAGCGCTAGAATCATAAGTCTGGAGGAAAGACACGCCACACCCAGTTAAGAAGTGATTTCTGCGCCGTGCCTGGATTACTTATCCCAACATGACACATTTGCCATCCTCTGCCTCTCCACTGTAATGGCAGCTCCTGGAGTGAGTAATTATAAACTCAAATGTTTGTGTTAAATCACGACCTTGTGGCACGGCTCCAGAATCTGTTCCATGTTTACAACTAATAAGACAGGATTGTCTTTGGTAATCAACTAAAAGATGCCCTGCCTTGTAAGGAGACAAATATTCTCAAATGTCTGCTTACATACTCTGTAAGTGTGCCTGCTAAGGAGGAATAAACAGCATATTTACTGTAGTGCCCTGATACAAATTAGCATAGTTTTGAAACAAAACCTACAAAAACATAATTAGCATTTGTGTGTAAGCAACTGTATTGTTTATTTTAATAATTGCATTTAAATGTCTATATTTTATTCAGTAAATTAAATACAGTTACTTAAGCATGGCTGATAATGTTTGACTTTTCAAAAAAAAATAATACTAATTTACATTTACATGGATCATATACACTTTAAATAATTAAAAAATATTTATTTGATTGATTGCAGATTTGTGTTTGAGTTTTGATGAATGAAAAACAAACCAGTGCTTTAAGTTCATATAACTGGTATTGTTACAACTTCGTTAAAAAATCACGGAAATAAAAAAATCTGAAACTGACTCATTCATCCTGTAGATATTATTCTCATCCATCTGACCCTTCAATAGCTTTGTCCTTGTGCATCACAAGCTTTCCCAGAAGCTGAAATATATAAATATTCTGCCTTAAATTGTGTCTTTTCAAGAGGACTTGTGCCCTGCGCTTCAACAGCTCCACGATAGTGGTCCTGAGGCCATCCATTCAAGCTCTCTTTTTTAAAGCAATACCTCTGGCAATGCAGTATCTCCAAGGCAGCCTTTTATTCTCGAGAAGGGCTCTGTCCTCTACTGGTAATGCCACCTGAGTAAACAGGATTTACCTTGATAAAGACAAACAATGTTTTCTCCGTATTCAAGGTACTTTAGTGATGACTCATTCTTAACGGAATGGGATTCAAAAAACTTCGGACAATGCGTTCAGTGGGTATCAACAGTGATTCAACCAACAGTCTGATCATGGAGAAAAGTGGTAAACAGTTCTCTCTCTCAAAATGAGGGGACTGAGAAGACAGGCTACTCGTATACATGTGGGAGGAAAGAAAAATTTTGGAGAGAAAAATGTGCTTAGAAAATGGAGTGCTTGGTACGTTTCTCCAAGGGTCACATGACCAGCTGAAAAGTGTCACTGGTCATGTCACTGATTTCAGCCACATCCATTAAGGACAAATTAATTATATCCTGAAAGAGAGCACTGGTGAAGGCTAATAAATGGACTACATCCAAATGAATGACTGACGTTTAGAAAACTCTCACAAAAAAGACTGGTAAGCATAACATAAGCGAGAAATACCTTGCATTTATCACAGTTTGGTTATGATCTTTGTCATTTGCCCTCAACAAAGTTCAATATTACTTAATACAAGGTGGTGCATTTGATATAATATCTAAAGGAACAAGAGTGGAAACAAACGAGAAACTGGGTAAAACACACAAAACCTAAAGCAAAATTGAGAAGAAAGACAATTTTATCTGAGTTCAAAGCCATGATGTGAATGCAGTGGAACATCACAAAAAAAATGCTTTTTAATGAGTTTTGAATGGGTCTTTTTTATTTGTTTTCCACTAAAACATCTAAAAATCCTTAAAACAAGATACATTTACTTGAGAAGCAAAATAAAGATATGTCTTGTATTCATAGATTATGTTTTAAAAATAAGCACATTTGTTCTTCCTGCTTTTTTAACTTGAACATGTTTGTACTAAAAGAAGGGGAACATATGTCAGTGAAGTAAGGCAAAACACACCGTATTAAAGATGCATCTCTGAAAACAAATCTCAATGTGTTATGCAGTGTTGCTTCTCACAGAAATGCATTTCGCTTCATGGATTTTAACTGGAAAATTCACAAATATATTAAGAAAATGATTTTTTTGGAATAAACAAACTAATGTAAGTTTTGAGACAATCCTTTATGAAAAAAAAAAGAAAATCAGAAAACCAATTTTAAATGAACATTTTCAAAAGAAGATTAGACATGAATTGAAGGGGCAGAAGTGCAAAAGAACAACAAATGACAAATTGTTAAGGGGAAAGAGATTTCAACTTCAACCAGGAAGTTGATCAAGACAGCAAAATACCATAATCTGGTATACCAAAATGGCAACAAAATATGATTGGAGCAAATGTTAAAAACCCAATTTGATTCTTTACTTAAAGACTGACTGGGGTGACAAAACCTACATGTACAAGTTACACCACAAAAAAAAAAAAAAAGGTCTAACTTTAATTTGGCTAAAAGCAGTCTTATCTGACATGGAACAAAAATGACCACGCTTACCCTTCTAAAATGGAATGGAAAAAAATGAGTCTTCTTAAAGCTCAGTAACAATTCATGCATTGTGCAAATTATTAGCATTTGGGAACCTGTCATTATTTTTGCAATCCCATTTGGTGCCACTAGTGGTTCAGCGATGAGACACTTCACTTTAAATACAAGGACTTAGTGTAGAGGGGTCTCCTGATTGAGAAACCAGCCTGGGTGGGAAGGAAGGCGTGTTGGAGGAGAACTGGGTAACAGCCATCTCCAAACAACCTGGCATGAGGCGCATCAGGGAGCTATTTGCTCCAACCCTCTGTACGACTCCCATTGTTATTGCCAAAAGCTGCACAGGAACAAATCCATTCGAGTTGGGTGCCTGCATTCCCCGTCCGAAAGCCTGGAATCACCACATCTACCTCCCATGCTCAGCCTGGCTCCACCAGGTCACCATTTTGTCACTGGAACGGTGACACTGCATCTAAATCACATTCATTCTGGGACATGCCAGGCAGTACAAAGGAGATTAAACAGGATGTGTCAATAATCTCTGGTGGATTGGCTGCCTGGCAAAGGGCATCAGCAGACATGGCGAGGAATACGAGGGGTGTTGTTGTTTGAGGAGACAAGCTTTACACTTCAGTAGGTTCGGGCTTTGGACTCTGTCATGTCCAAGGATGGCAGATTCGCATTGCCTACTTACCCCGTTGTAGTGGTGATGTGAAGTAAAATTATTGTTATTCTACCATATACATGAACTTTCCAACAGCACTTGTCCAGCGGCTGATGAGTATGAATATTGATGTTGATGGCTGGGAAAATACAGCTTGAATGCTGATCAACTGTGACAGAACTGTGGTCCCTGAACTCCATTTTCAGAGGCAGACAAGATAAACAAAGGAAAAGTGAGACAGAAAATGAGAGAATGGCCATCAGAGAGCAGCAGTGAAATGTAGCTTCTGAATTGTAGAGTTTTTAAGTTCAAGATTACCAACTCATCTACAGTTGTGTCCTTTTATAAAAGATATGTAAATGAAGTGCAGTAGGGGTCGGCAGCCAACAATGTTTTTCTTACTCGTTTCATCTTATGCGATCATTATCCATGGGTTTGGGTAGAAAAGGACTCAGCTGCATGGCCAATTTCACAGCCAATTCACAAGCGCTCCTCGTTTACAAAAATGAGGAGCGGTACGCCATATTAACGCTTTATGAAATGTCTTTATGAAGTCTCGGTGCATAAATAGCAAACTGAGATCAATTTGGCACCAAATGGAGCACCATCAAAATGAAAACACAACTTACGTTTGAAATTTGCTTTGAAAAATCAGTCAGGTTCAGAGCACTATGGAGAACTTCAGAGGATGCACTGCTATTAGCAAAGAAGTCACAATCTTGTATACTTTCCAGTGCATTTTTTAAGCTTTTTGGAGTCTGCATTTAGATTTTATGTCTGAAAAGGACAAAGCAGCATTCTCATTCTCATGCTGAATGATAACCACGCTGCAAGACGGATCCTCACTAAGTGCACCTGCAAACATTGTTTCAAAATAGGGTCTAAATTGTTATAGTGTTTCATTTTGGTTCAACTAACGTTTCAGAATGGACCAAAATTTGTAATTAAAAGTCACATGTCGTTGTGGTTCCTGTCCAGTTGTGTTGGTGAGGATCTGAGTGTAATTGTACTGTCCACATATGCCTACTATGGATGCACCAATATTACAATTTTGTCCAATATCAATAATTACAGTACTTTCATTTTATGGACAATAACGGATGAATGGGCAATATTGAAATTATATAATATTTTGCTAAATAAAAAATAAAACACTAAACACTAAAACACTTTTTAGATGTTTTTTGCTAAATTCACTGCTTTCAACTAGTTTGGGCTGGTTTTTAGCCTTGTTTTTTTTTTTTTGCTAAACTGGTTTTATCTATTTCAAGCCAATTTAAGGTTTGTCTACAAACTTTTTTATCCAGTTACAGTACTTCCATTTTTACAGTACTTCCAGATGAATGGCCAATATTAAAATTATATCATCTTTCACCTAAATAAATTAAAAGTATAATATAATAAAAATTTAAAAATATTTAAATTATAGAAGTTAATTTAGGCATCACAGCATGATAATTTACTGAAATATGAATGTTCATTCTGATTTGCTAAAGACTACATTGCATTTAACATTGTTATTAACTTATTAGAGAGATCCTAAGAATCTTTAAAATAATCCTAAATAATCTAAATGTATAATTAAAGGAAATGATCATGTACAGTTAAATATTGGAAAATAAATATATAAATAAATAACACCAATATGGTTAAAATATACAAGGTTCCAAAACAAATGCTTCAAACAATGTGTGAAAACGCCCTAAGATTAGCAGTTTTATTTCAATATATCCAAGCATACAGATTTTACTGTATACCCATGTACCTTTGGTACAGTTGTCTAAACCTGTCTGATTATGGAAAGAACTGAGTGCGGGTTTAATATCAGACAGATCAGAATTTCAGCTCCTGCTGCACCAGTTCTCTATTGTTATCTGTGTACCTCTCTGCAATGATTATGGGGATGTATCTAAAATCTTTAATAAATTAACAAGAAAATGCCTGGAAATGTGAAGAATTGTGTATGCAAATGAGTAATAAAGTTAATATGGGTTTCATACAGTGTTGAAGTAACAAACAGCTACAGTAATGATTGGGTTTGAATCTGAAAAGGACTCAAAGGCAACTGTAAAGTGGTCCACTGATCATAAGGGGTCTTCTTGGTTCACTACATATGCCAAATAGATGTGTGTGAGTGCGCATAATGACTGGTTGTGCATGCAAACTCGTGTGCAAAAAGGGTTTCTACTAGATTTCATTTGAGCATGTGTGTGGGCAAGCTTTTACAAATGGGGCAGTAAGGAGGTATCCATGGTGACGACGAGGATGGACCCATACTGCCCATGAGTGGCAGCTCTTAGCTGGGAGCTAGTAGTGCCATTTTTCCACCTCGCTGCCTGATTGGAGGAGAACAGCAGTGGGGAGGAGGTCTTGAATATGACTCACAGGAAGAAGGAAATAATACATTGATTTAGTATGTTATCCATACATGCATCTGTTCCTCCTCTTGTAACCTTGTGACGAAGTACAAGGAGCATCAAACGCTACGCAAGGAAGACAAGAGCTGATCACACCACTTTGATCTTTATCACCTGTTCATTAGCGCCCTTGACCAGCAAGATCAGAACAATTGCCATGACTATACTAGCAAATCTTACTGATGCGGTTAACCCATGTCAATTACCACGAAATGGCAACATCAGAGGGTGTACAGTGCCTCTCTACATTATTAGAGGAATTGTTCACCCAATACAAATTACAATTATGTCCTTATTTACTCACTATCACTTCATTCTAATTGACATGACTTTCTTTTGTCAAACACAAAAGGTGAAGGTTTATTAAATATCCTGGCTATTTGAGGATTTAAAGTGAAGCCAGTCTCAATAATCTGTTTACAAATCAAACTGAACCAAATCTCACTGGCTCAATGATGAACAGTTCACTGGAGTGAAAAATTACCAGCAACTACTGACACATTTTGGCTACTGTATGACTTACAGTGCACAAGTATGAAAAAGTATTTACAGTATTATTTATATACTATTATAGCATATTAATATATGGAATTACCTTTTATTTCTTTAGTAATTTTAGTACTTTTGTTATGTGCTTTGTCATTATTTTTATGTGTAGGTTTATTTTAAATTCAGTTTAAGTTTTAGTAATTTTAGCACTTTTAGAACTTACCTACACTTGTTTGTTTTCATTACATTTGTAGTTTGACTAGTATATTTACATAGAGTATCCAGAGAATTGTGCTGCAGTGGTTTTACTGAGGTTGAGCGAAAAACCTAGGACTAGTTTGTAAAAATAAATGTTAACAATATTTAAAATTTTGGGTGAACTATCTCCATAATACAGTAGTCATACAGTAGTCTTTTTGTAAGAGTTGCAGTATAAACACTACACAATGATCCTCAAACCCATATAATCTGCTTGATCTCACCATAGATCAATGTGCATGTTTAAATGGTAACCACTAAGCCCCGGCTCCAATGTGCCACATCACAGATGCCTTTAATTTCCATCACAAAGTGGTGAATATGCTCATTTTCTTCTCACTTTCAGAGAAAACAAATATCTCCTTAATCCTCCTTTCCTGTCACATAAAACAGAAGTGACACAATTTGACTTTCAGAAGTGATTTTTTTCAAGTCCAATGAGCACCTTGACACAAATTAGATGAAATCCATTTGAAACAAGGTCAAGTTGACTTCTATCAAATATTCTGCACTCCACCATATAGGCATTGTGTGCTGGCACTCTCTTACCACCAACAGCATTGGGCTTCATTAAGCCTACACAATGCACGACAGCAACAAAATGGAAGCTTAGAATTACAGATTTTTACACAAAGCCAATCAGATTTCCGCCCTCACCTTTTTAATGCGATTTTCCCCCTGGCCTCTCCAAGGGAGGGATCAAAGCAAGCCTAGGCCCAGTAAAAGCTTCACTCAGGGGCCTGGGCGAGTGACTCAGACTTTCATGTACACCCTTATTCTGGTGATCATTATAGAGAGTGGATGCCCTGTTCTCTTTTCATCTCTAAATGCGGGCCTTTACAGGTGGGTCTGCATGCTGTCTTAGCAATTGGGGCTTGGGGAAGGCAGTTTGTGTTGATTGCACGGTGGGCTTTGAGTAGAAAAGACACAGGGGCCCGTCGCACACTGTGAGGCAGCTAAGGTGAACATAAAACACTGTGCACAGTGCAGAGTGTAGAAAAACCCAGTTACTGGGGGGAAGTGGTCAAGTCTCTTGTCCCCCTCTGAACGGTATGACCATATATATCCAGAGAGAGCCTGTGAAAAGATTTACCTTGGCTTGTTTATTTCCTGCTGATAGCCTGCCCTTTGGTGAGGAACATTCAGCTCAGCAGGCCCAACCACGCATTGCCTGTAGATTGAGACAAGCTCTTATGATGTGAGATGCCAGGAATGCCTTTTTGCAGAATACTGAAACAGCAACTGTAGATATCTGCATTATTAACACATTATCTGTAATGTTACTGTATCCAAGGTGAAGATGTTTCAGATTTTGAAGCTACCTAGTCTCACACCCTAATGGTGTGCACACCAAAAGTGAATTTAATTATTTGCGCGAGTAGATTCTATACAAAGTCAATGCAAAGATGCAAACTGACGCAAATTTGCACCGTGCAATGCAAATAACACAAATCGGGCAACGAGTTTGCTGCGAATGCGTGATATTCGTCTCAATCGCATCTTTCATGCAAGTTAAAAAAATGTCTACTTCAGCGGAAATTTGCATGATGCGCCGTTGCACAATCTACGAAGAGCTTATTGATTTTTGTATCAGAAAATAAATCTTTTTATTCACGCGAGTGACATGAAAAACATCCCACAAGTAATCTAAATCAAATATTCACTTCACCGTAACTCCTGACTATAACCATGAATTCTTGTACACTTTTCAGCTTATTTAGGCCAAAACCCATGGTTGTCAATGAAGAGACTTTTTGTCTGACCAAAATATAGCTAGTCAACTACAGTTTTGTTTATTTTATTTTAAGTTTATTTTATTTTATTTTGTCTATATTTGTGCTACCAACTGATCATATAACCTTTAAACAAAAACAAAACACATTCCACAAAAAAATTAAATAAATAAAATAAAATAAAATAAAGTGCACATCTTCTACAAGCTGAACAGAAATTTCTCAATTTGTATTGAATTTGATATAAGATGACAAAAAAGGATGCAGAATTGCAATTAAAATTGGAATGCAAGAAAGAGTAATTACAATGAATTGTAATTCAAATATAATTTTTGGGTGTAGGTTTGAAATTTTCAAGATAATTTTTGAATGCTGGCTTGTTTGAAAGTTTGAAACAGCCTTGAATTCAAGTTTATATGCCAGACAGAGTGTCTTTTCTGAGTCTGAGACTAGTATTTACTGTATTACAGCTCAACCATTAGATAATTGTCCTAGCAACAGAAATATCATGGGTTCAGATGCACTATAAGTATAACTCACTGAAAGTCGCTTTGTATAAAAATATCTGCCAATTGTAGTATCTACCCTATCCACAGCAACTGTATTTCTGTCCGTCATCAACATAATGTCAATCTCTAGAGCATTCTCTCTCTCTCTCTCTCTCTTCCAGCTGGCTCTCACTAAGAATAAAATCATGCTAGAATGCTTTCTTCTGCCTCTCTGGTGAGATGGTGTGACCTGGACACTGTAATGTGCCCCAAGGCAAAAGGCCAATGCAGAAAGGGGTTGACATTTCCAATATGCTACTCGCTTTGGGAGAGGAAGAAGAACAGAGCAAAGGAGATAAGACATAGAGAAAGCTGGAGAGATAGAGAGGGGGATGTGAAAGAGAAGGGACGCAACAGAGGGCGCAAGATATAGCAGATAATGAGATTGTGTAGGGCATCATATGGTGTCAGCTTTTAAAGCTTTCCGTTCTCACGTTTAAAACACAGCATTGGGTGTTTGTTTATATGGCGTCCATCTCACATTGGTAATGGTAGTATACTGTGATTCCATTCAAGACTCCATGGCAACATCACACATTATCTCCTTCTTGTCTCCTCTCCACATTCTCAGCCATTGTTCTTCAGAGGTGTGAAAAGCTGTGAGGTGGAAATCAGAAATAACTGCACGTTCTGAAGTAGCTTTTTTGTTCCTTAGCAACCTCCTTTAGGCCCACTCTCGTAACTTGGTCCTAACGATGATGTTTAGCTCTAAATATGAAGGGAGTGTACAATATGGCTGTCACCTACAGCTATGCTCCAATACACTGAGCAAATCAATGTATGTAAAAGGCCAAATTAGTTCTTCACAGGTTTATGAAGCCATCGGAAGGGGCAAGTCTGCTGATCAAGAAAGACATTGAGAGATCTTGGCTTCCATTTGTCCATGTAATATTCTTGAATTCCTTTGCTATTATAATCATTTTATCAATGTCTGTTTCCTTCTTTCTAGGCCGCTGCAGCTTAGGCTTAAGAGGCCTGAAGCACTTGTAGAACATCTGTGCCGATCTGCAGCTTTCTTGTGAAGTTTCCTGCCCGATTTTGAGGTGTTTGAGACCTCCCTTCTCATCTCCTGCACAGACCATGCTGCTTCTTAAGGGATTTTCTGGCTTTGACAGGTTGTGGGTATTCACATAACTGTCTGTAGATCCTGGAGAAACTCTTACATTAGTTCTTTCTTCCTCTGCCTCTTGCGTCTTGATTCACCCTGTCACACTCTTCTCAGCAGGTGAACGTCTCGGTTACTTGTGTAACGTCTAGGTTACTTGTGTAACCCTCGTTCCCTGAAGGAGGGAACGGAGATGTTATGTCAGTTGTGACTGACGAATTGGGATCTTGCTAGAGACCAATCACCTTCGAGTGTTAACGAAACAAGCCAATGACAGTTGGCGTGCGTGTTTCGCCACGCGCACCCCGCCCCGCAGCGCGGGTATAAAAGGAGAGCGCGTGCAAATGCACATCAGTTTTTCGCTGAGGAGCCGAGACTACGCACCCCGGCCGTACAGCGGTGGTACAGCAACAGTAGCGACGGAATGTAACGTCTCCGTTCCAAATCCCTCCTTGCAGGGACTACGGTTACAAAAGTAACCTAGACGTTCCCTTTCGGTCAGTCACGTTCTACGTTACGTCAGTGACTGGCGAATTGGGATCCGTATGTAAAACGCTACTATTGCTGACCCCCTCCAGTGCCCTGTGGAAGCCGGCAAGTCCCCCCACACCACCTGGGGCGGAAGATAGGACAGCGGCTAGGTAGAGGTGTCCGCCACTGCTGTTCTATGCAGTGGTACTTTGGATAACACTGGGAAAGCGTACTCAGTTGTGACGCTACGGAAGCCACATCCCGCATTTAGGAGGTATCATGTGGAATTGCACATGTGGACTGGCCCCAGGGCAGTACTACATATGGAAGTTCCTGCGGTAGACTCAACCCGCCTGGGGTGAGATAACTACGCAGCAGAGATGGCAGTGAACGATTGCCAGGGAAAGACACAGGCTTACCGTATGGGGAGCCGTACCGTGGAAGAATACAAATTTGGGATCACCCGAAGGGGGAATCACTGCACACGGGCACCTAGCCCAGCACAAGTCTGACATTGGGCATGCACACGAGTGCTGAGTCTGGCGTCTGGCGCTCCGCCACGCCTAACCGCCGAGGGTGCGGGAGGAACTCCAAAAGGGTTCACCATGGGGAACTGAACTGAGAAGCAAAAAAAGCGCACATATCCGGTCCAGGTCCGGTGGTTACTGCCTCCTGAGGCGAGTATACCGCGAGGACACCTCTAAACGGAGATTATAGAATCTCGCAAACGTGTTAGGCGTCTCCCAGCCGGCAGCTCTACAGATGTCTTCTATCGAGGCGCCCTGCGCCAATGCCCAAGAAGATGCCACTTTTCTCGTAGAGTGAGCTCTCACTCCGAATGGGCATGGTAACCGTTGGGCCTGGTAAGTTAAGACTATAGCCTCCACTAACCAGTTGGCAAGTCTTTGTTTGGAGACAGCCTTTCCCTTCTGCTGACCTCCAAAGCAGACAAAGAGCTGGTCTGAGGTCCTGAAGCTCCGCGTACGGTCCACATAAATGCGCAGAGCGCGAACGGGACAGAGCAGAGCGATGGCTGGGTCTGCCTCCTCCCGGGGCAGTGCTTGCAAGTTCACCACCTGATCCCTGAAAGGCGTGGTGGGAACTTTGGGCACATATCCGGGCCGGGGTCTCAGGACAACGTGAGAGTTACCCGTCCCGTATTCTAGGCACGAATCGTCGACCGAGTATGCCTGCAGGTCCCCTACCCTCTTGTCCGAGGCCAATGCGGTGAGGAGCACTGTCTTTAATGACAGAAACTTAAGCTCTACTGACTGCAGAGGCTCGAGGCTCGAGGCTCGAGGCTTTCAGGGCCGTCAGGACCGAGGGGAGATCCCAAGAGGGTAACAGGTGAGGGCGCGGAGGATTTAACCTCCTTGCCCCTCTGAGAAACCTGATGACCAAGTTGTGCTTCCCCACAGACTTACCGTCTACTGCATCGTGATGCGCGGCAATGGCGGCAACATACACTTTCAGGGTGGAGGGAGACAGCCTTCGCTCCAACCCATCCTTCAGGAAAGAAAGCACGACTCCGATCGTGGCATCTACGGGGGTCTTCCCGGCGGTAGGTTCCACTTCAGCCTGTAAGTGTGTCTGGTAGATGGGGCTCTAGCTGACGTGGTGGTGTTTACTACCGCTGGAGGTAGCCAACCTAGAACCTCCGCGTCCCGTCCAGGGACCATAAGTGGAGATTCCACAAGTCTGGACGCGGGTGCCAGAGGGTGCCCCCTCTCTGAGAAAGGAGATCCCTCCTCAGAGGAATTCGCCAAGGAGGGGCTGTAGCGAGGAGCATCAGTTCCGGGAACCAAGTCCAAGTGGGCCAGTAAGGCGCCACGAGCAGGACCTGCTCCTCATCCTCCCTGACCTTACACAGTGTCTGTGCGAGAAGTCTCACTGGGGGAAACATATAATTGCGCAGGCCCCGCAGCCAGCTGTGTGCCAGTGCATCCGTGCCGAGTGTTCCCTCGTCCATGGGCGTAAACCCCTGGCAATGGACGTGCCGGTGCAACAGGTCTACCTGATGAATCCGCACGCATCCCAAACAAGCTCTCACAGTGATCCTCAGGTCTCCCTGACCATGAACCAAAGTAGCCCTCCGAAAACTGCATGGCAAGGGGGATCCCCCCCGTTTAATGAGGAGGTATCTAAACCGCAACATCGTGATGGTCATGTTCCCACACTGAGAACACAACTCATCCATGAGCGCTGCTTCAGCATGCTGTAAGCCCAGGCACGAGACACAGCGATCATGACCATCAGATGAAACCAGGAAGCGACCACATCCAGAAACGAACGAGCGGGGAGCCATCTTTAAAAAGGTTCGCATCGTCATCTCGTGGGAAGATCTTTTAGAAATTGCATCTTTTTTTTAAGGAAAAACACTCTTTTAGAGAGAGCGCTGAAGCGCCCAGGGGAGGTCACGGCGAGACCGCAGAATGGAAGCTGCAGTCCGCCGATTTCTAGCAGCCCTGGATGGCAACCCCCGCTGACACGCCGTGACACCAACGTCAGCTGTTTTCTGCAAACACTCGTGGAGATTCGTCTTGAAAAGGCTCGGCTCTGAAGCAAAAAGCTGATGTGCGTTTGCACGCACTCTCCTTTTATACCTGCGCTGCGGGGCGGGGTGCGCGTGGCGAACCCCGAGATCGAGATCCCAATCGAGATCCCAATTCACCAGTCACGACTGATGTAACGTTGAACGTGACTGACTGAAAGGGAACTAACTCTTCAAAAAGCCATTTTTGCTGCCAAAGTGATGAAATGTAGTCTTCATGTGTATGATTTTTTTTTATGCTGGCTAAATCTTGGTATTGATTTGAAGAAAAACTGTGATAATAATGGTGCAAACAACCACTGGAGACATAATTGGCATAGCTTCAGTCACACAGTCTTGCGAATGGCCTTATCAAGGAAGCCTAGCTCTTAAGCAGTACGATCCCAAGGGACATGGTGAGGTTATTTTAAGGTCATTTAGGAAACAAGGCATATATTGGGTAGAGGGAGTGGAAACAAAAAGAACAAAAGACAAGACAACACACATGGGGCCTCCAATTTTTGATAACATTGACAGCTGTTTCAAATGAGAAATCATTTGAGACACATCCAGAACTGTAAAAATTTTACTGACTGTGACCTTACTGCTGCTTCTTTGTAGGTATTATTATCTTTCTTTGTAAGTTAGCTTTTTGTATGGCTGCCCTTGGAATGACCCCAGGCCCATCTAAAGGAATATTGCAGGTTCAATACAAGTTAACCTCAATTGACAACACTTAATTTCTACTTGACTCTTCTTTTCTTTAAAAAAGAAAAAAAGAAAAGTGAAATCCTGGTTACAGTAAAGCACTTACAATACAAATGAATGGGGCCAATCAATAAAGGACAGAAATTGGTCCCATTTACAGCGCTTCCATTGTAAGTACTGTCAGCTGAACATAACTTGCATTTTTTTTAAATTCTTTAAAGTTTACTGTCCCCTTACAGGCAAGAAATAGAAGATATAATAGTTGTAGTTCACTTATATTGCTGATACATTAACAGAAAATAGAACACTTCTGTTCTGAAACTTTATTTTACCTGACACATCAACAGAAATATTCTGAACTCTTCACCAAAGGGATAGTCATAACTGAACGGGACGGGTGGGCAGCTATAAAGGGCTGATCTCAGGAATGTGTACAGATAAGGAAGGGTAGCAGAAGGACTGTCTGTGTTTGAACACAACAAACAGACTTTCAGAATTACGCTCAAATGTTCAATTTACAGCCGCCTGTGAGCCAAAGCAGCATTTAATAAGCATCTGGGCATTTTGGCTCTGGCTCCTGTAGGCCAACCTGAGAAGAATCCCTTCTCCCTTTCCATGGAGATCCTATTTGCTGATATAACCACATTTCAAAAATGTTTCATGTTTACAAATTGTTCATAGAACACACAATCATTTTGCATCCAAGAAATAATCAATAACCAGAATTAAACTATTGGCACTTATAATAGTAGCTTAAAATAATCGCTACTGGATTATTAATTAGCATACCAAGAGGCCACAAGGCTATGCTGAGCAAGTTACACAAGGCATTTTTTCTTATTCTAGAATAGCATGCACTGATGAATCTTAAACAATAGGACAAAGTACACACATTAAGAAACTAAATAGGGTCAATTGTGATTTAATGTTTACTCTAAATTACAGTTAGGGTCATTATTATGCTAAACTGTAAATTAGTATTGGATAAATGTGTACATGCACATGTAGTGCAAGAAATTAATTCTTGTATTGTACAACATTTAAAGAACCATGTTGAGAAGCTGTTACGAGCGGCATTCCTTCAACATCAACGCAGAGTCTATAATTTTTTTCCTGGAATTGCCCAGATCTGATTGCAAAGAGTGAGTTTAAGAGGCATTACTGTGTGATTGAGTTCACCCCATGCACTGTTTCAATATTTCTCTGCCCGATTAAGTTTGCTGAACACACAATTTGCGTGTAATTAGCAGAGTCTAAGAGTCTAACTTGAGTCTAAGAAGTTTCTGTATTCGAGTCGCATTACTTATGATGAAAAAGTCACAAAAGTCTTTGCCGTTTCAATTTTATACTATATCAACATGCTATCTGAGAAAACAAGATTGCTCCCACCTGAACTGAGTGGATGTTATCTCATGCTGCATTTGATTCAGTATGTGGAATATCTGGAATATTTCTACCTGATATCTCCTTTCAACCTGGTCTAACGCTTAAAAAATTATATATAAATACATTGTAATGCTAGCATTAGCTTGTTTTGCTTAAAGGGGTCATGAACTGCCTTTTCTATTATTTTGTACTGTTCTCTGAGGTTCACTTATAATGTTATCAAGATTTTTTACATCAAAAACATCATAATTTGAAGTAATAGGTTATTTTCTGTCCTGTTTTGACCCCCCTCATCAGAATGCTCTGTTTGAATACGCGTGGGAGATTGTAGACTCAGAAGAAAACGCCCACTGCTAGGATTGGCAAACAGTTGTGAATGTTTGACAGCCTAAATCATTCATAGGTGGATGCTGCTGTGGTCAAAAAAGCAAAAATACTTAGTACATATCAAACGATTTGTAATAACAGACAAAGCAATAGTGATCACGTAGTAAATACTCACACTTGTGTGGCACGACATTACTGTCAGATCCAATATAGTCAGCACAGCATCATCTTCAACAGTAGTTTTAATCTTTCTAAAAATCCTGTGTCAAATTGTGCCTTGTTTGTAAATGAATCCACGGTAAAATGAAGTGAACAAAGAACCAAGTTCTTACTGACGCGAAAATAAAAATAAAATTAATTTTCTCTTTCCTAATGTTGGCATCAGAAGGAATGCAATATAAAGAGTGTTTTTCCACAACTTGGCACTGCACATAATCTTCTTGTCGTCTGAGCCACCCTGCATTTGCCGCTCTATTCATTTACCTACTACATATGAGAATCAGTGGGCAGGGCTAAACAGGCAAGTGATTTAAAGCAGGAGTTGATCTTTCTTCTGCGGAGGCACTGTTTGCCACACTATTACATATAAAGGGCCTTAAGCTGTTTTTAGATTAATGAGAAAGTTTTGAGTTCTGAAACGTACAGGATGTTGTGCACTTGCTGAATACATATTAAAGGCTAGACCTAATCCCCGAGCACACCACCTACACTGCATGTTAAATGGCGGGAAAAGGATTTAGATTACTACCTAAAATGCTCATATGCTGCTTTTTCACACATACTCACACAAACACTGTCAGCAATGCATACAGCAACCCTTTGTAGGATCTGTCTCACAACAGACCCACCTACATGATGGAGACACACACATCAAACCAGCACATTCCATGGAAGGTTGTTGAGGTTCGTTTCTCCAGCCATCTGTAGTTGTAAAACTCATGCTCCATCGAGTAAGGTGAAGGCATTTCCTGGACTGTTTGGCTATATTTCAAGATAAGCTAAAAAGGACAGTACTGTTTAACGGTGCTTAAAATGGTTTTACGGGCTTGCAAAGAGCAGATAGAAATACCCTCATGACCAGTGGACGCATAAATTGCAAAACTCCGATCAACAAAAGAGACAATTTTAAAGCTCCATGTCCGACCAGGAGACTTTCCAGGGAAATTCCAGAGCTGCCTTATAGTGAACGGAAGAACTCGCACTTTTCCCCCCCGCATTCCAAAGGAAAGAGACAAGATTTCGTTTGACAATCGTTGCTAATCATTGAAAGTTTAAAATGATCAGAGCATAGAATCACAAATAGTAGGTTGTATGTTGTATTTATATGCTTGACGTGTTTCATGTAATCTGTGCAAATTTAATCAGTGTTTTTTATTACCCTTTTTAGGAAATAAGGTTATTCAAATTTGTGTAATATGTGAAGTTTAATCTTGAATGAATGGAAAAGAGAAATGCAGAAGGTTGAAATGAAGTAGACTTTAATAGTATGTACAATATTTGCATTTAAGAGACTTTATAGACGTATCAATATATTATTATAGGTGGCCTCATATAAATGAGAGTCTCTGGTTAATGTATGCACGCTCCGCTTGCAAGAAGCCGATTGGAAGATAGCTTCAGGGGACGGACTTATGCCACAGAGCAAAACCCGAATGCAGAACAGAATCCATGGGTTTTTGGTTAGCTAGCTGGCTTGCAACTTCTCCGGCTCTCGCTGGTCGCTGTGTTAGAGCACCTGCATGCGTGCTCACATTTACCATCAAACGCGACCAGCAAACTAAAACTCAACACTTCAGTGATACTTCGTTGAAATCGTCAACAAACTTGAAAGTCTAAGACTCTCAGCAGATTGCTTGCGCCTCTGCGTCATCACAAACCAACGAGGGGTTTCCCAAAGGACATCATCCTGACGTCACCGACCCGTCTGTGACGGGGTTTCCCTCAAAGACCTCCAGTAAGCCCGCAGCAACCACGGAGTCAACTCAGCTGTCAACCAGCGGAACGCAAGTAAACAACATTTTCTATGATCTGCTGAACGGGTGAATTTAGATGCGTTGCTCTGTGAATTCTTAAGGTGAATTCCCATCCCTCGTGAAAACAAGAGAGAACTATGAAACTCAGAACTCCGTTAACAGACTTTCCTTCCTCTGAACCGTATGTTTGTGTGTTTTAGCTTAAGTTATGTAATCTAGAATAGCCAATAAAAATTCATGTTTCATTTATAAATAATCAATTGTCTGGTGTCATATAATTTCAGTGTCAACTCTATTGCCAAAAAGATCCTTTGCTTGCTACCTAGCTCGTGGCTTACTGATAATGATTACCTCTTTAAGAGCTTACAAATTGTCATAATTTTATTTCACCCGTGGCCAGGGAGAATACAAATTTTACATATTCAATTGGTAATATACACTGACATCAGCTTCTTGCTGGCCGAGTAGCTGATAAAAGTATAAACTATTGAAAGTCAAAGTCAGTTTTGATCAGGTGGACCTCGAATTCTCAGATCGAGTTCTTTTAAAACCTGAGCTAGAAATAAACCTGAATGAATTAATAATGATTAATTCCCTTACAACTAAGTAAATTATTACAAATGGTGGAGAATGCGGGCAAGATTTGACTGAAAAATTAATGACCCAAGATAATATTATGATTTTTGTCTAATTTTTATCCGGAAAAATAGAAAATAGACAAAATAAACTGAATTTGTTGTGTTATTTGGTTGTTATTTTAGCACGGAAGACGTGCTGTTTGAATATAAAACTCGAGTTGTTCTTTAAAAAGAATTGAACTGCAGAAAAACGTTTTTAGTTGTCCAACGAGACAAAATAAGTCGCGTCAGAGCGCACGAGAAAGAAACGGGCGTTTTTCCCCGTTTACTTTCTGTTAAAGGCCTTCAGAGTTTGATTTGTATAAGTGCGTGTTCCACTTTCAAAATACAGCTCTGCTATTTTCTCCCGGTCTGAGGAAATCAGTGTAGCTAGCTGACAACTCCTCTTGACATTTAATTCACTAGAAACTAGTGGACTTGAAACGCGGTGCTCAGGAAGAGTGTCCGGACGATATTCACTTTGGGAGAATTATGAAACTTGATCAAGTGAAAGGTGGTTAAATCCACGTGTGTTTTGTCTGTAATAAGACATGTGCTGATATCCGCCGAAGATATCGTTGACAGTTATTGTATTAATTGCAATAAATCGATACGTTAATTCACCTCACTCTGACGAGTTGAGTGCTAGATAGGAATATAAATGGTGTTTTTTTTTTGTGGTGGTGTAAAGTGCAAGACGCGCCGACGTCTCACTGACAACCACAGCTAGGAAGCTCACATGCGCATGCTGTGTACGTTGCCATAGTAACAAATCGTAACCCGGAAGTCGAAGGAAACCTTTTCCGGAGGGAACTTCCAGCGCCATTTTGAGCTGGTTGTAAACAGATAGCCGAGCCAAGCTAGTAGCATTGAAGGCTAGTGGTTAGCATGTAGCATTTGTGTGGTCTCACATGCAGAAAATGTGTTGCAGTGTTTGAAGTGTTAAAGTGACTTGATCAGTTATATCTGAACTTTATCTTTCGCTCTTTCATACTGATTTCATCCTATCTCTCTCTTCTTCTCCTCCCATTGAAAAGAACAGACAGATGCAAACTTTATAAACCTTATTGCAACGTGATTTTAACCAAAAACGTCAGATGAGCGATCTCACAAGTACTTATAATCACGTTGGTTTAAAAGGTTGGATTCTCCACTTCAGCGTGGTACTATCCTCAGTAAACTGCTACCGTGGTGGTGTTATTAACAATTAATCCTGGCCAGCCTAGGCCGTTTTACTTTAATGCTACGTTGTTTAATTCAGCTATAACGCCCTTATAATTTTATGGACATCGGTAAATATCAATTTGCTATACGTAAGGATCTGAAATTGTGAAGTACATTTAATAATTAATTACAAATTTGGAATTTACATTCCATTTCCTAAATTAATTACAGATTTGGAATTTACATTTCAGTTCATAAATTAATTACAGATGTGAAATTTTAATTTCATGTCAAATTAATTGCATCCTGCTTCCACATGGCAACAGTGTTTACTGATGAAATTTGATTATAGGCGCTATTAGGGTTTAAAGACAACGACATTAGAAGTTTAAGCTTTAAGGATAACAAGTTACTAATACTGATTTCACGATTAATTACGTATTTGGAATTTTAATTTCATTTAATAATTACGGGTCCTGTGTCCATATTGCCACGATATTTGCTGATCAGTCAGCTATAATTGCGTTGCTAATTTTAATAACAAACATCATAAAATGTTTAATCCTTAACCATCAATAAGGCAATAACATTTTTAGTTCAGGACTATCATTAGGGTTTGAGTCATCCTGCTTCAAGATATAAATTGATTAATAGTAATTTTAATTACTCTCATCAATTTTAATGATAACATCTTTAAATTGTAACCAGGAAATCACTACTTTGCTATCCCTACCAACAGATTCTAATTCCTAAATTACGAAATGGGACCTTTCTTGCGCTGCTGTTCCGCCGTTTTCAGTTAAGATATACGTTTACTTACCACCTTTGGGAGAGCGACAATGTTCTACTCTCTCTTCTTCTGCTTTCTCTCCATCCTTTTCTTTTGACGGTCGGACGACTGTGGTTGCTTCTGGTTAGTTGCCTTATTGTCGAGACTCACAGAGCAAAGAGCTTTTTGAGAAACTCTGACCGAGTTATGTTTTGTGAAACTTGAGAACGCCGTTTCAGAATTGTCTTCCATTTACCTGTCACTTGCTTTAGAAACCCTACCTAGCAAAGAGTGTGTCACTTGCACCCGCACCCATTCTTGAACCTACTCCATACGACCCAAACTCAAAAGGTGTGACTGGTGTCAATCGTAACAGCTAAAACCCAATACTGTCATTTTTATTGTTTTCCCTCACAAGGAGGAATTTTCAATAACAAATCACAGTCCTGTGGTTTGTGGTATTACGAAATTCCCGTTCCCAAACGCCGGTTTAGAAGCATCCTTCTAAATCAAACTTAAACAAAAGGAAAAGAAGAAAATTCAATTATCCTCATTTTCTGCTACCAGAAAAGGGTATTTTGTTGTTTTATCTTTCCCTCTCATCTTACCATTAACTTTCTTTCTTTTCAAAAAAAAAAACTTTT
Source organism: Sinocyclocheilus anophthalmus (assembly GCA_018155175.1). Taxonomy (NCBI): domain Eukaryota; kingdom Metazoa; phylum Chordata; class Actinopteri; order Cypriniformes; family Cyprinidae; genus Sinocyclocheilus; species Sinocyclocheilus anophthalmus. The sequence continues at coordinate 24,653 of JADLZN010007387.1, read as the reverse complement.
CTCTTACAGGGAAATTGGAAGCAGCCAATTACTATCCTCTCCTCTGCTCCGTTTGTTTGTTCTTTTTCTTTCATCCCTCCATTCTCTAGCTGTGCTACCTGTGTGCTTACTAATTTTCCCCGCAGAGACTACCATTTAGGAGCAGGGCGCCCCCCCAGGTCCTCACAGTAAGCCGAGACGACTGACACGTGTCGCGCCGGTGTGCGGTCTTACACACTCACTTTTCCACACCACAGGGAGGCATTGCACAAACTTGCCCGTCGTTGGGCGCGGGGTTGGGTGGGTGGTGTGTTGATTGGTTTTTGGGGATGTCGTCGTCTTCTTCAAGATCGGTGGCGCTGATCTTAGTGTATTGACTAAATCGCGTGCCCTGGCATTCGCCAGTTGGGGGGCCAAACCGGGCTCGCACGTACAGACCCATGCTTGGGCACGTGGGGGAAACCCTCGAAACGCCTTGCTATCGGGGACAGCAGTGATGTCGAGCCATGTCCGGGGGGCGACCGAAGGCGGGCGAACACCACCACACGAGGGCGCCATGACGGCACGACCCAGCACATTCTGGATACCGACATAAAGCCAAAACACTCATAAGTCGTAGGTAAAACAATCCCAACAGTCAATCTCGCTACGTCACAAAGAAATTAGCAACGATCACCGGTATCCTTAATCCCCACACTCACGCCCACCGCTCCACGAGGCCGGCAACGCCGCCCATACAACCATCAGGACCTAACCACGCGCACAACGCGCGTCTGAAGCAGGCAACTGTCTCACATCGGACGCGGTCGCGGGCTCCAGGGTGAATAGACAGACAATGGACTCGCAGATCGATGCTGGCTCACATAGAACACACAACCATCGCCTGCGGGTTGTGCCACACGCGGGTCTTGGTGTAACCCCTGATACCGTTCGCGCACACATCAGTAACAAATGGTGTAGTATCTAAAAAGCTGTGGCTGACTAGGAGCAGGCAAAACAAAAAAGCTCTGACGGAACGGTGGGCTCTGAAGCGTCGTCATACCACCCACCACAGAGTTGACAGGTGGGTCAAGAGGCACAAAAGGAAGTGTCGTCCGGCGAAGGCATAATTAGGGCACAGAGAAGCGCTCAGAGGGTACTCCAGGTAGAACGAAGCAAGGAACAGTGAAAGCTCCCTATAGAGCCAATTAATACCACAGGGAATGGGGCAAAAAACGATCTAGAATACTGATGGACTAAAAGCAGGATGAACAGCAAAAAGAGTAAGCACAAACAAACGAGCCCCTGCCGACAAGACCGACGAAAGCAATACACGCTGCAACGGCGCATCAGTGACCAGCGGTGCACCTCGTCTCCATCTGAACGTGACGAAGAGGTGTGTAGGGGAGGCGTGCAATCAACTTCACCACCTGACGCCCTCATGGAGAGCACACGCTAACAAAAGATAAGTCACCAGCTAAAGAGCTTGCTCCAGCCACCCAGATGTCGTACATGGCTTGACCTAAAGACTCGAAAACTTGCAGACAGTGCATTCAAAAAGTAAAAGGACAAGATGCCAAGCTAGACAAGACCCGATTTACAACTGGAAATAGTCATTCACTGAACAATCTCTATTGCTCGACAACACCAGCCCTGACGTACGCAGTTTGCCTGGACCGAAACTACACAGCCAGGGGGGGGGGGGGACAGTGCTCACACACAGGCGGACTACCACCGGACGGAACGGAAGTGGAAGCAGACCTCCGGAGGCCCTCATTAAATCATCGCAACGCTGAGTGTCAACAAGGACTGGATGGGTGTGGGGTGCCAAGAGGCCTGGACCGAGAAAAGCTTGCGAGGTCAACTCCTCAGTGGGTCCTCCTACTGGGGGGGGCCGACCAAAACGACATACCTTCGAAACGCGAGCAAGAACCAACATGTTGTGAGGAAACTAAACTTTCAAACTCTCAGTTCCATGAGGGAAACTCGGCAACACCGAGTAGAGCGCATCTGGATTACGTCGTGGGGTATTCTCACGACAAGTCACAATACACGAAACACTGGTCGATCACAGTAAATATCGCTGACCTGGCGCAGCAATACCAAACAGCACACCAAGGGTTCAATGCGAGAACTGGGCGCACAAAGTCGCGCGCAGTCGTGGCGTAACGCTCAAAGTCGAGGCTATGGGGCTCACTTAGGCAATCCCACCAATACAACCATGCCACAATAAACCCAGGCCACAACCAGTCAGGTGGTGGGGGGACACCCACTCGGTGCCATGGTGGGCTGTGGGAATAGACGAGAGCTCCCATTAGCTGTACCCGGGACGACCTACAAAACAATGAACACAGGACCGTGGGATGGTAGCCGCGTGGGCTTCAACACTTCAACTGGACCTTCACTGGGAAACCTTGGGACCAATCCAACACCTCGTGAGACTCAATGGACGAGATCGGGATCAATCAGCCCAACTCATTTGCAACTCAGAGAAAACTATGGGAATCCACGTGAACTCGCATGGGAACACGACAGGACCCACTCTGGAGCACCCAGCCAAAGCAACAACGAAGAAACCGCAAAGTTCCAACTGACCAAGCTTCAAACTGAATCCACAACGCAGACAAACATCATCACCCCACCGTGTTTCATCTTCGCAAGAAAAAAAAACAAAAAAAAAAAAAAAAAAAAAAAAAAAAAAAAAAGGAAAAAAAAGAAAAAAAAAAAAAAAAAAAAACACAACACAACGTCAGGAGGAGAAAAGAATAGATTGAACCGGTGATGTGTTTGTTCTGGTGTGGATTCAGTTTGGGCTTGGTCAGCTTGGAATCTTTGCGAGTTTCTTCGTTGATTCCTTGGACTGGTGGCTCCAGGGTGTGTCTGTCGTTTTCCCTTGGAGGTTCCGTTGGATTCCCATGGGCCTTTTCCTCTTGAGTTTCCAAATGAGTTGGGCTGATTCCACGATCTGTCCCATTGAGTCTCACGAGGTCTGGATTGGTCCCAAGGTTTTTCCCAGTGACGTCCAGGTGAGTGTTGACGTCCACGCGGTCCATCCCAGCGGTTGTTCCTCTGTTTAGGTCGGGTACCATCAATTGGATCTCTCTCTCTGTTTGGACGAGGGGTGTTGTTCCACTCTTTGTGTGGCGGTCTTGGCATGGTCTGATGTTGGGCATACATGCTAGATGCACCGACTTATCACCTATGAAGTGTATCGAAAGTCAAAGCACTTAGTTGGTTGTTTTGGCGGCCTTTTCTGAGGCCATTTTCTGTATTGGCCGGATAGAGCTTATCTGGGCCACGGCACGCACTGTTGACCTGCAGATGTCCGAGGACAATCTAGAAACGCCCAGAATAAAGAAAAAGAAGACTATACCCGGGATAGGAGGATATTGTCTCAGACAAGAGAGTATTGAGTTTTAAAAGCATCCAATCTTAACCAATGATAACACAGGTTCGTTGCGAGTTCCGAGGTATGCTCGTCTGAGTCGGCTGTAGTAGGCTTGTGGAGATTCCTGACGTCCTTGTCTCGTCTCCAGGGCAGCCACCATTCCTTGTTCTGACTCAGGGTCGGCGAATACTTTAATCATGATCCAAACTCAAAAAAAATCAAAGATGTCATAAGTGAGGTAAGAATCCTCCTTTGTTTGAGCAGGTTGCCTGTCCAGGAAACTGCGTACGTCAGGGCTGGCTGTTGTTCGGAGCAAATAGAGTCTATCTTTGTCCGTGACATTGAGCCTCATTTCCAGGTGGAAATCGATGTCTTGCAGATAAGCTTGGACATCCTGGCTACCTGGTACACTTGGGGTGAATTTGCCAATGTTCATGGCGAGCTTGTCGAGGTCTTTGAGGCCCAAGCCATGTGATGATCTGTGGCTGGCTGGAGCAAGTTCTCTTAGCTTTGTCGTGAGGTAAGGTTCTTCAGAGGGAGTCGGTGAATGTTTCAGCACTGCCCCCTCCCCCTTTTGCTCACGTGTCAGTAGAGGAACAGGTGACCCGGTCCTGCTAGGCAGGGGTGAGACTGGTGCTCGTCGGGTCCTTGTAGGCTCAGGGCGCAGCTCGTAGGCATGTCTGAGTTCCTCTCTGATGCTGTCGGACTTCTCTTTGATGTAGTCCAGCTGTAGTGTTAGGCGACTGATCTCGTTTCTTGACTCATCCAGGTGAGTTTCAAGTGCTTTGATTCGGCCGTTCTTGTCTCTGAAGTCGGCCTTTGCCTATTCCAGGAGCTGTTCTGCATATGGACTTTTCTGAAGATCACATATTGAAAAAAAGGTCCCGCCTGCCTCGTTCCATTTCTTGATAGCGGTTTGCTAGGGATGGGGGGAAATTTAGGGCCTTTTAGCCTATGATCTCTCTCCATACTGCGCCTATGTTCCCTTCCTCATGCCCTATACCTGTGCGTTCTGAGCCTCCATTTTCTGCGCTCGCCCGGTCGTTGTGCGCGTGTGTAGCCCTTGCTGGAGATGGGCTGCGGTGCCTGTCCGGTCACTTGATGTGGCTATGAGTTGTGGCTTTAAGTAGCGCGGTGTCTTTGTGCTAAGTTCTATTGTGACTGTACCTGACTTGGGTCTTGTAAAATTCCTTCAATATGTTAACAATAAATGTCGTCACAATCCAGCTGGTCCTGTGTCTGATGTCTCAGTGTTTCAGCAGCCTTAGGTAGGAGGCTGTATGTTGTAACACTTAGCCAGGTTTCGAGGTCTTCCCAGTGGCCAACAGGGTCTGTCGTGCGAGACATGTTTTGGCGTGATGAGGGAGATCTTAGAACCTAGACTGACACAGACCTTGAAGAAGAGGAAACAAAACAAAACAAAACAAACAAAAACAGAGTATATGGTAGTGTGCATGTCACTTGTGGTTGACAGTGAGTGTGTAGGGACAGGTGAGTGTAGTTCTCGGTCTACTGTGATTTTTCCCCCCCCCTTGGAGGGCGTGCTTCCTACTTTGTGTCTCTGCATGGGAAAATTAGACTACCCCACAAGGAGCACAGCTAGCAGAACGGAGGGATGAAAGGAACAGAAAAGAAACACACTGGAGCATTGGACAGGATCAGAATTGGCTGCTTCCATGTTTCCTGTAAGAGACAAAGGGTTTTTTATATTTCTGTGAAACGAGAAGTAATGAGTATGGTAGGAATGAAAGAGAAGATTAGACAAGTATACCAACGAACACAACTACCCCGTCTGTTACTGGTAGCAGAAATGAGATCATTGATTTTCTCTTCGTTTTTCCTTTTGTTTAATAATTGATTTAAGAAGGGATCTTTCTAAACCGGCGTTCGAACGGAATGTTCCGTATACCACAACCACGGCACTGGATTTGTTATGAAATTCACTACTATAAGTGCACGAGCACAAACACTAAAAAATGCAAACCGATATATAAGTCATTAATTAGCTGTTACGATTGACACCAGTCACCAAATTTTCGTTTCTGGATGCTTGTTCAAATTTTGCTTGTTTTCAGTCTTCTTAGCTAGGTAGGGTTTCTAAAGCAAGTGACAGGTAAATGGAAGACAATTTTGAAACGGCGTTCTCAAGTTTCACAAATACCTGTTCAATTTCTAAAAACAAAGTGTGGTGTCTTTGTCATAAGTAATAAAAAAATGCCTAAGGTGATTCATGAGGCACTCCCATGCAAGCACCCAGCGGGAAGCAGCCGTGAGTTCAGCCTGGGGGGGGGGGGGGGGGGGGCAATCTCAAAAGGAAACGGCGGCGAGAGAGAAACAAAAAAGAGAAAGTTCGCTCTCCCACGTATTAAATTAAGTAATCTAAAAGGGGAGACGGGGAAAGGGCGAGGCCACTTTGCTAACTGTCAATTAGGATTTAGTGTTGCAAGTATTTCCTGAAATGTTACAAAAATAAATATACAAGATAGTTGGGGGGGGGGGAGGCACGGTTAATTGAGGATAGTATTAAATTACTATTATCAATTTAATACTTGAATCAGATGAACGCAACACCCTCATGAGTAACCTAATCTAAAAACATGGTGAATACTACTCATAGGTGTGTGGTAAAATTATAAAAAAAAACAGGAACAAAAAAAACTATAAGCATTATTATGGATCGTTTTTTTAATACATAGATAGACACCGATTATAGACGTTGCTTTCAAGCAAATAGGTCGTGGTACAGATATGGACACGGACCCGTCATTTTAATGAAAATTAAAATTCCAATACTCAATTTCGGGAATCTTATTATGTGAACTTGTTATCCTTAAAGCTATCACACTTCTAATTCGAAATTGTCGATTAACACCTAATACAACTACGCACTATAATCAAATTTCGATCAAAAACAAAAATGCGTAAAAATCTACCATTGGACAGCAAAAAGACTGCGTAATTTTACATGAGTTCAAATAAATAAAATCACTCCTGTAAAATTAATAAATTTGAACTGGAAATTTCAATTCCAATTTGTAATAATTTAGGAATGTTGGCACATATCCAATTTGTAATTAATTAATTAATGTCGTTACGACAAAATTTACGATCCTACATAGCAAATTGATATTTACCGATGTCCATAAGATTATAAGGGTGTTATAGCTGAATTAAACAACGTAGCATTACAGTAAAACGGCCTAGGCTGGCCAGGATTAATTGTTAATAACACCACAACGGTAGCATTTTACTGAGGATAGTACCACGCTGAAGGGGAGAAGCCAACCTTTTTAACCAACGTGATTATAAGTATTTGTGAGATCGCTCATCTGACGTTTTGGTTAAAATCACATTGCAATAAGGTTTATAAAGTTTGCATCTGTCTGTTCTTTTCAATGGGAGGAGAAGAGGAGAGAGAGAGATGAGAAAGTTAGGATGACGTCAGTGTGAAATAGCGAAAGAAATCAGATGTAACTGATCGCGGATCAAAAAAACGGCTTCGCAAACAAACTGCGGACAACATGGGGGGGTAATGTGTGAGGTGAGAAGCGCAACAAATAATACTAAACAAAATAGCTAGGACCAGTGAGCCTTAACAATAAGGGTGGCGTGCGTGACAGGAAACTAATTGCGTCGTGGCATGCTGTTTACCAACCCTCACAATGGAAACATCTGGAGTGTTGTCCACATACACGGGAGCGATTTCCTTCAAACAGAGCACAACGGGTCCGGGTGGGACGACATTGTGGGGTGGAGTCCATATGGCAACGTACACACCACAGCCATGAGAACTATCCTATGGCTGTTGCGTTGTGCATAGACAATGGAAGGGGGTGGCGGCGCAAAAATCAAAATAATGCGGCTTAAAAAATTCCACCACCACAAAAAAAACAAACCCCTGGCTATCGTAGTGCTGCCCTCACTCGTCAGAGTGATGGGAGTTACAAAATATCGATTTAGGGTGGTAGGGCGCGATTAAAACAATAACGGTGCACGGTAATAACTTCGGCGTATCAGCACATGTCTATACAGGACAAAACACACAAAGGGGTGGTGGATTTAACCACCTTTCACTTGATCGCAGATTTTGCCTAATAAAACATGGGCGTGCCCCAATGGAAAATATCGAAGTCGTGGGCGACGGCAAATATACAAAAATGAAGCCCAAAGCAGTTCACGCGACTCTACAGTGTCTAGGGATAGGTGGTCAAGAGGGTGGTCAGCTAGACAATTCAACTGATTTCACAAAACATACGGCGTAATAAAAGAGCGTGTAACAAAATATGGGTGCTGGTGGGGGTGGGTGTGAAAGTTTTACCAAAAACCCACTTGATACGGAGCAAACTCTGAGGGACCTTTACAAGCAAAGGTGGACGGCGGAAGAACCCCGTAAAGTTCGACTTCACGATAAGCCCGTGCCAGACTTATTTATGTCTCGTTGGACAACTAACTGTTGTTCTGACAGTTCACTCGTTTGCTAAAGACAAAAACTCGGAGTGGTATTAATAGTATTCGCAAACACGCTCTTCCAATCAAAAGGTAACATACCAAATACCACAGTGCTGCAAACAGCAATTCGTTCTTTGTGGGTCTTATATAGAGTATTGTTCCTGATAAAACAGACAAGGTTTCATAGAATATATCTTGTACATAAAGGATAATGTGTTATCAGTCAAATCATATGTCCCAAGCATAAAAGCGTCCACCATTTGTAATATTTACTTTAGTTAAGGGAGAATCATGTATTAAGTTCGGAAATTCAGAAGTGGGGTGTGCAAAAAGTTCTAGCTCAGGTTTAAAAGAACTCGATCTGAGAATTCAAGGTCCACCTGATCAAAACTGACTTTTGCGGGACTTTCAATAATAAAAATTAGACATAAATAATATGGGTCGGCTAACTCGGCCACGGAACTGAATGTCAGTGTCATAGGGTAGGCCCTCATTATATGTAATTGTTGGTAATTACGTGGCCCTGGCCACGGGTGAAATAAAATTATGATAATTTGTCAGCTCTTAAAGAGAGGTAATTATTATTAGTAAGCTACGAGCTAGGTAGCAAGCAAGGATCTTTTGGCAATAGAGTTGACACGGAGATTATATGACACCAGACAATTGAGTATTTGTAAATGAAACATGAAATTTATTGGCTATTCTAGATCACATAAAATTAAGCTAAAACACACAAACATACAGTTCAGAGGAAAGAAAGTCTGTTAACGGAGTTCTGAGTTTCATAGCTCTACCTCGTTTTCACAAGTGATGGGGTTAAGAATGGGGTTCACAACTAAGAACCCTGTCACAGACAGGGGCAAAGCGACGCAGGGAAAGGAATCTCACAACAAATGTCACGCACGTAATCAGAAAACAACATTCATACAGATAAAGAAGTTGTTTACGTGGTCGTTTCCGCGGTTGACAGCTGAGTTAACTCCGGTGATGTTGCTTCGGCTTAACACATAGAGTTTGCGTTTGAGGAGAAACACACCCGATGCGGCATGACGGGTGTCAGGTGACTTCAGGATGAGCAAGTCTTTGTGGATGATCTCCGCTCGTCGGTTTGTGGCAATGACGGCAAATGGTGCTGGAGTGTAGTGTTCGAAGCTGGGTGGAACTGAAAACATCTTGGGGTGCCTTAAAAATACAAAAGTATTTGGGGGCACGGCTGAATCAAAACAAGAAATACACTGAAGAGTGATAAGTGGGGGAGGTGTTGATGTGGAAAAAAAAATGCGTGGGGGTGAATCGAACAAATGGGTTTGTGATTGTAGATGGAGCACAGGGGGGGCGGTGTCAGGAGTATGAACTAAAAAACGGGGGTAAGCAGCGACCAGCGAGACCGAGAATTGCAAGTGCGCAGCTAACAGACGTAACCAAAAACCCCTGATTCTGTTGGGCTGTGGACATTCGGAAAATAATAAAAATGTTGGGCTCTGAAATCAGATAATAAAAGATACACAAAGAATAAAAAACCAACCGGTGAAACCGCGGGCAGGTTCCGAAGTGCGAGCTTTTCGATGAATGAGGTGGAGGGCAGAATTGGAAGGCATACACAGAACACCCAACGACCCAAAATCATGTTATAGTACAAAGGGGGGCCATTCTATAGATCCATAAAGGATAAGTAAAAATGAATACGGAACAAAAGGTAAAGATACTACTAGATGCCTACAAAAAATATAATGGTACAATACTAGTGGGTAAATACATACACATTCCCTTTCAACCTTCGTCATAAAAAAAATTCCTGAGAAAAATTTTCAATGCGGTTCAAAACACTATTCAAACTCCAACTAAATAATACACAGTGGTGATAATAGGATCCACATATATTTCCTAAAAAGGAGGTAATAAGGCGGGCATAGGTGTCAAAGTTGGGCAGCCGTGAAACACATGAACAACGTCGAGGGGTATAATATACAGAAACCAACAAAGCCATAGCATAATTGGAAATTCTAGCTGCTTCATGTGGTTATACTTTCATAGTAGCAAAAACGTTGGTCAAGACCATCTGGGTGTCATCTTCCTTGAAATTGCGGTGGGAAAACTAAGCGAGTTACATCCGGTCTACTATGCAGTTCAGCTCGAGGAGCGTTCACGGTGGGATCGCCTGCGGCAGGGAGCCACATAAAAATGGGGGGGGGTGGCAATCTTATTGTTGGATACAAAGAGTTTAGCAGTTTGATAGGGGCAGACCAACTGGCAGAGGAGAAAAACTCAGTGGAAAAATCTATCTGCGCATTGGGCACTCAACAAGCCGACGAAATAAAAACACAATATTTACGGTGCAGGCCGGGTTAAAAGTACAACATGTGCCAGTAATTATCTTGTCGGGGCGCTTGAGCATAATACCAAACAGAGTCCAAGGAAAAGAATAGCGTTCACCAAAACCTATAAACTAACGAAGTAGGAGGCAAATGATGTGACGGACTCCAGTAGTGCGGCAGAAAAACAACCGTGCACAACAACATAATACACAGTGAGTATGGGTATGGCTTGAGTATTGATGTAGTACTTAAATCGGCCATCAGTTGCGGTGGGTCAGTCTGAGTTGTGCGACGATCCTACTGAGGGTTGCTGTCAAAATAAATCATGTGCTGAAACAAACAATGTTGGGATAATAGTAATGAGTGAAAAGGGGGGCAACATTGGCGTTTTAACAGGTAGTGGGTTCGTAACGAGTGCCTGTTGTCCTCCAAATTAAGAACAGCGGTGTAGGTGATGGGTGAAATAGCATCGGTTGTGCTGGTCCTTGGTGAATATGTGGTATAATAACAGCAACAAGTGCAAGGCAACACCCTGTACGTTAACGAACTCAAACAACTGGTCGGTTGGTGAGAAAGTCAAGTACACGCATTAGGTGCCGGGTCTATGATTATGTATATGTATGCTGGTAAAACGGTTAGCCAGCAGAAGAGTATCAACTCCTTCTTACACATCACTGCCTATTTGTATCCCTGCCGCACAGTTCTCAATATTGCACATAAGTAGAGACATAGACTAGAGTGTCAAAATAAGCAGGGGGTATGGCTGCAAGGACGACAAAGAGAGATTATTGTGCAGTAGAACCAAGTTGAATGGTACAAAACAACACCTAATTAGTGCAGAATCCGAATTCAAGTGTTCACACCCAATACTAAGAGAGAGAAAATAAATTTTAAATTTAATGTAAAATTTAATCAAAAGCGTACAGAACTATATAAAGGGAGAACTTGGATTCTGTAGGAAAGTGTGTAAGTCAAAACTTAACGACGATTATGGGTCCCGCAAAGGGCAAGTGTGGAGTAATACATTTAACCACAAACAAAGGCAACAAAAATTTGAACAGGATTTGGTGATCGTGAAAAGATTCAAACTACTAGTCGTTTATAAGAGTCGCCTAGAGGTGACATAGAAGAGCGACGAGATATTAATGGTGGGTCAGAAAAAGTAGTGCAACGGTCTGATAAATCTCGATGCCACACAGTGTAGAGCGTTAGATGTAGGGTAACAGTGTATAACAACTAGTATAATCTCACGGTGGGGTCTGAATGGTATGTACAACTTTGAAATGTGGTACATAAAGGTGGGGGTTATTTTGCTGTATTTGTCTTAGCCGACAGTAAGCATCATCCACGCTATGAATGGATTAAGTAAGGCTGAAATGCGCCTTCCACAGGCTATAATGTTGGCACAAATCACAATAACAGAAAAGAGTCAAGGCGTTTTGCTTCTGAGCGAGGGAACAATCATCCCACCAGCGTATTCAACCAGCCCGGTTCTGTGAGGGAAGGGCAAGAACAAACAACGAAAAGAAGCAGCATATATCGGGAGGGTCAATCAAGGTTGTATGATGACATGATTTATGGAGGGTATCTGTAAAAATCTCTGAATACCATTAAGGATAAAGTGCGCCAAAACTCGGATATAAAGCAGGAGAGGGTGTCATAGGAAAAACAGGCAGGGGATCAAGTTACCCCTTTAAAGCAAAACACCGGTAATGCAAGCTATACAATGGGTATTTCTATACATACATAAGGAGTTTGTAAACGTGCATGGGTGGTACGGCAAGGTGTGAAAGGTGGACAGGTCAGAAATAGAAAATAATTCCAGGACATATGCCACATCACGGAATCAAAATGAAGACGGAGTAAGAGACATACCTCGACACTCAGTTCAGGAGTTCTGAAGAGAAGGCAACTTGTTAATAACATCAGTGATAAGCAGGATTGATAATATGGAAATTGAACTTAAAGACTTTTGGGGTCCTGGAAACCCCACGACTGGTAACCAGTCAAAGAAACGCAGGTCAAGTAAGGTAAATGGAACAAGAGGCAATCAGAGGAGGAAGGAACAGTTCTGGGATAGTACACAAGGTATCGGCGCAGACTAAAGACACTCTAAAAACTGAACATATATTACACCAGGAATGTGATGTGGTTAAGACCGGGACAAGACTTAACGGTCGGGAAGAACGAAGCTGAAGAAACGGCGTAGAGTGTGTGAAGACAAATGGCAATGGAGGGAACTAACAGTCAAACAACCGTGTACAAGAGCACAAACGATGAAAACTACACTCGTGGTTACGCAATCAAGCTCGAAGCACCTGCATTGGCGCACAGGAGGAGGAAAAAAGAAAATGTATAGACGGTGTCTTGCGTTAGATGAGGGAACGGTGAGGAAGGAATGCCGCTCGTACACTGCTGTCACATGGTCTGTAAGGGTGTACAATACCAATTAATTATTCCTTGCACACATGTGTGGCATGTCCCATGTATAAGCCATACTAATTAAGGGTAGGCTACTAAATGTTTACGTTTCGGGGCCTCACAACGGTGTTAATCTCGAGGCTGAGAAAGGTCAGGATACACAGATAAGATCACAATTGACGGACACAAATATTTCAGATAATGTGTAGAGAAAATCTTTGTACTTGGGCATGTCCATTGCTATTAACGAGTTGCGTGCAGTGCATGCATTTACATAAATAGAAGAATGAACGTAGGTGGTTGTGCCAATGCTCGGACATAGCCGTTGAAGGGTGGCCTCGTATAGGCTATTATGAGTCCGAAGCAGCGAATATAGTTTGGGGTCGTACAGGTTATAGGGTGCCAAATGGATTTTGGCAGGTTACTGAGGGGTGGGTGAAAGTTAAATATCTTGATGCAAATGTGTGTGTGAGGTGCTGCTATGGAACACCGTTTGTAACACATAAACATTGGGAATGTTGAAGTGGGGAGGGTGATTAAAAAATCAGACAATAGGATCTCCATGGAAGAGAGAACGGAAGGCGGCGCGGGGGCCTACAGGAGCCAAGGGACCCACATCCCAGATGCTAATCTATAAATAGCACGGAAGCGTTGGACTCAAACAAGAAGCAGCTGTAAAGATGAAAAAAAACAACTATAATGCAGCCTAGTTCAAAAAGGCGAAAAAAGAAGGTACGGAGATTTGGTTTGAAAAAAGTGGGTTCAACACGACGAGTCCAAATAGAACTGCTGGGGCGGCCTTCCTGTGAGAGAAAGAATCTACTAATGTAGCACGTCCTGAATAAAGGGAAGACAAGAGGGCAAACGCAGAAGGGATCATAAGGCTCCCACACAAAAAAGACAACGTCAACCCTAAGGTGCCAGTGAGCGAGCCGCGGTATATACTCTGAAGAGTCAGCGAATACCAGGGTATGAAAATTGGAGTGATGTCGGTGAGAACAAAAATAAAGAATATAGGCAACGAGTAATGTCGTCATAGGTTAACTGTTAGGTACCAATATAAACCGGGAAAGCTACACCATTCGTGATGTCATTGCGGGTAAAAAAGTATCGCGGGGTGCCTAAGTAAAGGGACGTACACATTGTGAAAGCACAAAGGTGTAAAAAAAACCCAAAACTACAAGAAATTAAGACAAAAAAAAAGGAAAGAGAGGGAAGGGGTTGCGGGAACGTAAAACAAAATGTACACAAGAAAGGGGGGATAACTACCAGGCTGGTGTGTGGAAAAGGGGCCAATATTAGCGTGAACATACCGGTTAAGTAGGGGTATTGAGGTTGAGCATATAGCACAATTCATAAAAATTGAGTAATGGGAAGGCTAATATACAATAATAAAAACCAAGGATTTCAGCAAATTTAGTGGGATTAAATTGTTCTTTGTAACAAGAAGGAAGAGGCATGAAAAATATAGGGAGGGTGGGTTGGGTCGAATATAGTAAAAAGGATGTCGAAAGGGCAACTGTGTACTGATGTACAAACAGAGGGCAGAATCACATGATGGAAAAAACCCGGGTGTTAAAAGATTGAGCAATGGGGAGTCTGCCAAGGGCTGAAAGTCATAGTAAAAAACAAAGGAACTACCGTGGGCTGGCGTCAAAGATAGGATAATGGCAGCTGAGAAAAACGCGCGTGAAGGGCCAGGCAGAAAGTTGGAACAGTGCGGGTGTCTCAAGGATTTCTCTTTGGCGACACGGACTGTCAAGTGATCAAAATTGAGGCCCCATGGTGGGGTCGTTCTTTTAGGAGTGATGGGGGTCTGTGTGTGTTGGCGACACTCCCAATCTGACCCAAATAAAGTGCCTGAGATGGGGGGTGGTCCTACATGGGAACCCTTAAAAGAGATACAAAGGCGGTCACCATATAAGCCCAGTGGCAGCGTACAGGAGGGGCGTCAAGATGACAAGAAAAAACCGGGTCGCTTGGATAAAGCCAACATAATCGGCAACTATGGACACTGGGGAAAGCATAAAGGTGGCCGAAAGGATAATGTCTCCAAATAAGGTTTGGGGCCACATATATCTAAAGGCGCAAATTAATATCGAGTTCAATCAAAGTCCAAGAAGGGTGGTCCAAGCATAGAAAAAAATCGGTCGCGACAAGGAAAAAGCACGAACATTGCAACAGCGCTTTGCACAGAATGGCTGTGGAAGAGGGTGGGCACGGATACAGGGGGCAGTCACGGTCAACACGTTCAAGAGAAGGATCAATCAATGACGTGGTGGAATTGGGGGGGGGGGTGATGACTAACGCAATTTGAAAGGGTCGCGACAAGGGGAAGAGGGATCCGTCGGAGATGTGTTATACAGCCACGCGCACGCCCAGCACCAGCAAAGGACCAGGGTAAGAAAAAGGTAGGGGTGCGTTCAGGACAAGCACATCAGAAAGAAAACAAAAAGATTTTGCGGCAGAGCCCCGGTACAAGACAGGAAAATGCGAACCATGCAGAATGTTAATGATAGCAATAAAAAACAGCGGGGGGAAGAATTGGGTAGCACGACGAGGGGTGAGAACAAACAGAAGGGTACTTAGTAGAAGGCCAGCCTGAGGCATGCCGAGCAAGACGGACAACAACGGGGAGCGGTCACGACATCCTGGACTGACATCACAATAAAAGGGCATCGGTCGGAGCCGAGAAAACCTCACACGGCTACTATGACGCCTATCAAAGCGCTCTCATCTAACCAGACGATATGTGTTGTCCACTTAAACAATCAAAGAACACCAGAAAAGGCAATTCTCAAAGGAGCTAGCAAACGACCCAAAAAAGCAAAGACATGTTCAAACAGATGGACTCCCCGCGCAGGATCGTTGTACTGTGGAGGTGGCCGTGCCAATGCGTCATCGGCAATATGTCCATGATCGCATGAGTAGTCTACGTAAGCCGGCTTACCACACGGCGAAGCCGCGGCAGGGTAAAGATCCAAGTATGTCGAGCCGGCGCGGGAACTCCATACAAGAGACTTGCGGTCTAGATGCCTCCGAAAAGCGTCATGACACGAGGAAGGGCCCCCGTGCCAGCCGTCCGTAATGTCGAGAGCTAACTATATAGGGGTCATGGGTACAACGGGAGACATGGGGTGAAGAAGGGATACAACTAGTATGACAACGAGGGAAGGAGTTATATGATACGGGGAGACTGCAGTGGAACGGATGAAACACTCCAGGGCAATAAAGACAGAAAACCAACGTTGTGCCATCCCGCGAGGAACACATTCCAGACTGCAGTGAGATGAAAATACGAACCGCATGGCCTAAGGTGCCAGGCCATCCGCCCGGGAAACCGGCACGTACGTGCAGACGAGACAACATCGGACCTACGCCAAGGTGAACGAGAATAAGGATCCCGCTGAGCGTTCTCCGGACTACACACGAACCACGAAGATGGCGTAAGGGAGGAAGGGGCCCCGCTGGGAAAAAAAGGTAGAGATCTGGAGGACCAAAAGGACTGACGCTAGATCACAATCTAAATGGATCTGGCCGTATTGGACGGCCAGTCAGACTGGGGTCCCCGACCACGGGGGCGCCTCTCGCACATCAACAACAAAACAACAAGGAGAGACTCTCAGTAAAACAAAAAGACAAAACGAAGGCGAAGAGAAAACAGAACAAACAAAAAATAAAGAGGCAGGGGGAGAAACAAAAAGCAAAAGGGAGGGGGAAAAGGGAAAGAAAAAGAAAGAAAGAGGGAATACAAAAAAGGGGGAAAAAAAAGGAAAAAAAAAGAGAGAGAAGAGAAAGAGAAAGAGAAGGGGAAACGAAGACGGTGAAAGAGGAGAAAAAAGAAGGAAAAAGCGCAGCAATAATAAGAGAAGATCATGCAGAGACACGAGGCCAATTATCAGAAAAAAAGAAGTAACAGGTGAGACATTTGAACAAGAAGGAGGAGAAGGGAGATGCACACAAGTATTTTAGAGAAAAAATAACGAAACAGGAGTCAAAATACAACAAAAATAAGATCACGATACCTGAAAAAAAAAAAAAAAAACGGGAGCAGAAAAACGGGTGCCCCTCTATGAGCGACTTCTGCGTCTGAGAGGGGAGATCTCGCGGTATCTACGATGGTAGCACACGCTGCATGGAGCAACCCGGAGTAGCACATAACTGTGGAACTCTGCGCACTTCTGGTGCCCAGTGTGAGACGGGCCTCGGATGTTACTATTTGGTCGTACGGTGTCCACGGGTAGTAACCCACATTCATCTAGACCCCTCACCGAGGCCCCGATACGGCATGAAGTGGCTGACATATTATCACGGTTGGTGCATCTTCCGCGCCGAGGATGCACCACACGTCCATAGAGCAGCGCAAAAGGGGAATCGCATATAAGCGTGGCTGAATTCTTCTGACAGATCATAGATGGGAGGCTACAGCAGTGTCCTCCCGGCCAGTGCCCTGGTGAACGTGATGTTAGCCCAAGGGAGGCCGATCCGTTAGCAGCAAAAGGGGGGGAAGGCGGGCATAGCGACCTAGATGCAGTACAGACGTAAGGAATGCGTGTAGGTATCAGAGCTACGACTGATGGTAATACATCGAATGAGTTCTCAGAGGGGCAATGGGGGTTGAGATCACTCCAGTCACAGCCCACCCATTTTACACTCTTGGATACTCCCGCCTCGGTCCGACGGCCCTAAGCCGTCGAGCCTCGACTCGAGCCTCTGCTACAGTAAGGACGTTAAGTTCTGTCATTACAGAACAGTGTCTGGACACAAGTACACCGGCTTGGCCTACGTAAGAGGAGGAGGGGTCGCAGGCATTCTCTCAAAGGGTCGACTGATTCGTGCCTAAGGATTCGGGACGGTAACTCCACGTTTCCTATCAGTCCGCGGCACAAGGCCAGGATCAGTAAAAGAGTGACCCAAGAGGTAGACCGGGCACCAATACGACCGTTAATCATGGATAGGGACAGGAATAGATGTACTTCGACAAAGCACTGCACCCGAATGAATTCCAGACCGCCCGCATCTCTCTGGATCGGCTGTAACCGGTGTCCTCAGGGAGGGAATGAGGTGCGTCTGCGAACAACATCTATATAGTTGAAAGCCGTAGAGAAGTGCGGCTTTCGATTACCAAAATTAATACAGACGCAGGACTGAAGAATTTGAATCAATGGTGAGCAAGCGTGGAAACGTCCGATGCGGGATAAGAAGCCTGTCAGTGGGGCGCCAGCGCATGTCTAGACTGTGCGCCACTGATCGTATATAGTGGAAAGGTCTGAGTCTTGGGGTCGGTACGCAGACGGCCCCACAAAGTATGCCGGCTTGCGCGCCTCGATACTAGGGCGTGCAAGTGCAGACGCTCATGACGAATGGAGGAATGGAAAGGCATCACAATGTCTATGAAAGGCATTAGTGCCTCAGCTAGGGGGTGCAACAATCGTAATGAGCTGCCAAGCATGGCGCCGCCTACCGTTTGACAGAGATTGCTATAATCCGCCGATTTTAGAGCCCTGGCCTACTCGTGTACTCGTCCTCAGGTAGCAAAGTAACAACCGTCCTGACCGGATACGTGCCTTTTGTGCACTACCGCAATACAGTTTTCCCCCATGAGCAGCAGCCCTGGAATCGGCGGTTCACCGGCAACCGCACACCCTCGCTCACCGTCAGGCGTGGCGGATCAAGCACGCCAGTACTCGGCCAACTCGTGTGCATCCTAAGGTCAGCACCTTGTGCTGGGCTAGCGTTACCCGTTGTGTAGTTACTTGACCCGCCTTCGTGTGAGATCCCACTTGTATTGCTTACCCGTACTATGCTCCCCAACGGTAAGCCTGAATACGTGTCTATTCCCTGCAGACGTCTATTGTAAACAACTGCAGACATACTCGATGCGTGGCTGGGAGGTAGTATCGTGAGACGCCCATTCGTATGGATACGTGACCGCAGGAATCTCCCAATTAGTAACCTGGCCCGGTGCGCCACGTGTCCTACTGTGGCCCATCGCCACATGATACCTCCTCAAACATTGAGTGGATAACAGGCTTCACGATCTCGCGTCGCAACTATGGTGTAACGCTTTCCCAGGGGTTATCCAAGTGTCAGCCTCTGTATTAGTGTTCAACACCGCATGGCGGCGACCTCTTGACCCTGAAGCCGGCAGGCGCTATACAGTGTACCGATACCCCAGCATGATTTCGGGGGACTTGCCTACTCTTGCATTTCCAGCATGGCACTGTAAGGGTTCGGTCCCGCAAAAGTGGGCGTGTTTTCCATAGGATATACCCCAAGTTCGTCGTCACGACTGTGAAACATTAACGAGTAGAACCGTGACTGTGTCGACACTGAAAGAGGAAGGTGATCTAGGTTAACTAAAAAAAATGTTTGGACGAACACGTCGGGAATCCCTGGAGGAGGACGTAGACGTTACATTCCGTTGCCACCGTTGCTGTAGCCCCTGATTCTACGGCCGGGGCACCACTAGTCTCGGCTCTCAGGCGACAACTGCTGTGCATTTGCACGCTCTCCCTTTACTATTACGCACGTGAAGCTGACGAGGAGCTTGCGCATGTGGCGAAAACACGCTCACGACCAACTGTCCTTGGGCTTGTTATAAGGTTCACACATCCATAAGGATAGAAAAATTGGGGCGTCTCGTCGGCTGGGGTCACCAATTTCGTCAATCCCCAACGTGAGACATACCATCTCCTTTTCGCCCCTGTCGGCATAAACCGGTTTAGCAGCAATTAACCTAGACGATTACAACGGGTAACCGGAGACTAAATTTAAGCTCCAACACCACGTATGCTGGAGGATAAACGAGGTACACAAGAGGTGAATCACACGTCAATGAAGAGTGCAGGAGGAAAAAGAAAATAGCCTGAGGCCTGATCGAGTTTCTCCAGGGAATCTACACATTCTGTCGAAAGAGGGGCAGCCACAACGCTGTAGTCAAACCAAATGTGCGCCACTTATCCGGAGATTACGATCACCAATGGGATAACAATCTTGCAGAGAGATGCGGAACGTTGGAGGTTCTCTAAACGCATCAAGCAACAGATGTCGCGGGGCAGGACAGGCTATACCGAACTTGATGACACACATAGAGGCAGTGCAGACCTATCCGCACTAAGGATCGTAGGCTATACTACAACTTGGTCATTACTCAGCACGGATCATAGCTTGGAAGGCACTAAAATCATAGCAGCGCGCCTATAAGAAGACATGACCAGTGTGAGAGAGATGATATATCACGAATAGCCTAAAGAGGAAGCGATGTACAAGATATTGCACCCCTCTTAGAACAATGGAAAGATGCACAAGATCTCTCAGGTCTTTCTATAGCGAAAAGTCCACCGACTTGCCCTTCAGGAATGCTATCAGTAAAAAAGCAGAGAATGGAAGAAGCGTATATGGATAGATTTTTTTTTTTTTAATTGTGGACACTTTAGTGAACAAACATAGATTAATGGCTCTGGTATTGGAGCATACTCGGCTGGTAGGATGAAGCAATTGCAGGATTGGACTACCCTTCAATAATTATAAAGCTACCATCGTCGTTAGGACCAAGTTACCGAGAGTTGTGGGGATCCTAAAACAGGGAGGGTAGCGAGCACAAAAAAGCTACTTCAGAACGTGCAGTTATTTCTGATTTCCACCTCACAGCTTTTCACACCTCTGAAGAACAATGGCTGAGAATGTGGAGAGGAGACAAGAAGGAGATAATGTGTGATGTTGCCATGGAGTCTTGAATGGAATCACAGTATACTACCATTACCAATGTGAGATGGACGCCATATAAACAAACACCCAATGCTGTGTTTTAAACGTGAGAACGGAAAGCTTTAAAAGCTGACACCATATGATGCCCTACACAATCTCATTATCTGCTATATCTTGCGCCCTCTGTTGCGTCCCTTCTCTTTCACATCCCCCTCTCTATCTCTCCAGCTTTCTCTATGTCTTATCTCCTTTGCTCTGTTCTTCTTCCTCTCCCAAAGCGAGTAGCATATTGGAAATGTCAACCCCTTTCTGCATTGGCCTTTTGCCTTGGGGCACATTACAGTGTCCAGGTCACACCATCTCACCAGAGAGGCAGAAGAAAGCTTCTAGCATGAGTTTATTCTTAGTGAGAGCAGCTGGAAGAGAGAGAGAGAGCGAGAGAAGCTCTAGAGCTTGACATTATTGATGACGGACTGAATACGGCAGTTTGCTGTGGGATAGTGTAGATACTACCAGTGGCAGTTATTGTTTGATCACGCAAGCGTCACTTTCAGTGAGTTATACTTATAGTGCATCTGAACCCATGATATTTCTGTTGCTAGGACAATTATCTAATGGTTGAGCTGTAATACAGTAAATACTAGTCTCAGACTCAGAAAAGACACTCTGTCTGGCATATAAACTTGAATTCAAGGCTGTTTCAAACTTTCAAACAAGCCAGCATTCAAAAATTATCTTGAAAATTTCAAACCTACACCCAAAAATTATATTTGAATTACAATTCATTGTAATTACTCTTTCTTGCATTCCAATTTTAATTGCAATTCTGCATCCTTTTTTGTCATCTTATATCAAATTCAATACAAATTGAGAAATTTCTGTTCAGCTTGTGAAGAGTGCACTTTATTTTATTTATTTTATTTATTTTTTTTTTTGTTTAATGTTTTTTTTTTTTTTTTAAAGGCTTATATGAATGCAGTTGGTGCACAATAATAGACAAAAGATTGACGCAATAAAATAAACTTAAAATAAAATAAACAAAACTGTAGTTGACTAGCTATATTTTGGTCAGACAAAAAGTCTCTTCATTGACAACCATGGGTTTTGGCCTAAATAAGCTGAAAAGTGTACAAGAATTCATGGTTATAGTCAGGAGTTACGGTGAAGTGAATATTTGATTTAGATTACTTGTGGGATGTTTTTCATGTCACTCGCGTGAATACGAAGATTTAGTTTTCTGATACAAAATCAATACGCTCTTCGTAGATGTGCAACGGCGGCGTCATGCAAATTCCTGCTGAAGTAGACAGTTTTTTAACTTGCATGGAAAGATCGATTGAACGAATATCACGCTGTCGGGGGCAAGGGAACCTCGGTTGCCCGTTTGTTGTTATTGCTTGCAACGGAGTGGCAAATTTGCGTCAGGGGTTCATCTTTGCATTGGACTTGTGTATAGAATCTACGGTGCGCCGCAATAATTAAATTCACTTTTGGTGTGCACACCATTAGGGTGTGAGACTAGGTAGCTTCAAAATCTGAAACATCTTCACCTTGGATACAGTAACATTACAGATAATGTGTTAATAATGCAGATATCTACAGTTGCTGTTTCAGTATTCTGCAAAAAGGCATTCCTGGCATCTCACATCATAAGAGCTTGTCTCAATCTACAGGCAATGCGTGGTTGGGCCTGCTGAGCTGAATGTTCCTCACCAAAGGGCAGGCTATCAGCAGGAAATAAACAAGCCAAGGTAAATCTTTTCACAGGCTCTCTCTGGATATATATGGTCATACCGTTCAGAGGGGGACAAGAGACTTGACCACTTCCCCCCAGTAACTGGGTTTTTCTACACTCTGCACTGTGCACAGTGTTTTATGTTCACCTTAGCTGCCTCACAGTGTGCGACGGGCCCCTGTGTCTTTTCTACTCAAAGCCCACCGTGCAATCAACACAAACTGCCTTCCCCAAGCCCCAATTGCTAAGACAGCATGCAGACCCACCTGTAAAGGCCCGCATTTAGAGATGAAAAGAGAACAGGGCATCCACTCTCTATAATGATCACCAGAATAAGGGTGTACATGAAAGTCTGAGTCACTCGCCCAGGCCCCTGAGTGAAGCTTTTACTGGGCCTAGGCTTGCTTTGATCCCTCCCTTGGAGAGGCCAGGGGGAAAATCGCATTAAAAAGGTGAGGGCGGAAATCTGATTGGCTTTGTGTAAAAATCTGTAATTCTAAGCTTCCATTTTGTTGCTGTCGTGCATTGTGTAGGCTTAATGAAGCCCAATGCTGTTGGTGGTAAGAGAGTGCCAGCACACAATGCCTATATGGTGGAGTGCAGAATATTTGATAGAAGTCAACTTGACCTTGTTTCAAATGGATTTCATCTAATTTGTGTCAAGGTGCTCATTGGACTTGAAAAAAATCACTTCTGAAAGTCAAATTGTGTCACTTCTGTTTTATGTGACAGGAAAGGAGGATTAAGGAGATATTTGTTTTCTCTGAAAGTGAGAAGAAAATGAGCATATTCACCACTTTGTGATGGAAATTAAAGGCATCTGTGATGTGGCACATTGGAGCCGGGGCTTAGTGGTTACCATTTAAACATGCACATTGATCTATGGTGAGATCAAGCAGATTATATGGGTTTGAGGATCATTGTGTAGTGTTTATACTGCAACTCTTACAAAAAGACTACTGTATGACTACTGTATTATGGAGATAGTTCACCCAAAATTTTAAATATTGTTAACATTTATTTTTACAAACTAGTCCTAGGTTTTGTTTTCGCTCAACCATCAGTAAAACCACTGCACTGCACAATTCTCTGTATACTCTCATGATAAAGTATACTAGTCAAAACTACAAAGCTGTAGAAAACAACAATGTAGGTACGTATCTAAAGTCTAAAATTACTAAAACTTACACTGAATTTAAAATAAACCTCCACATAAAAATAGACAAAGCACAATAACCACAGGTACTAAAATTCTAAGAAATAAAGTATTCATATATTAATATGCTCATAATGTAATTAGTTAAATAATCTGTCAATACTTATTTTCATACTAGTGCACTGTAAGTCTACATAGCCAAAATGTGTCAGTAGTTGTGCTGGTAATTTTTTCACTCCATGAACTGTATCATATTGACCGTGAGATTTTGGTTCAGTTGATTTGTAACGGGCTTATTGAGACTGACTTCATTAAACTCAAATAAGCCGGAGTATTGTTATATAAACGCGTCACCTTTTGTAGATATTGACAAACACTTAGGCTAGCAAAAGAGCAATAATGCTATGATGAGTACATAAGGAACATAATTGTGAATCGTATTGTAGTGGTGACACAAATTCTCTAAGGTACTGCAGAAAGAGAGGCACTGTACACCCTCTGATGTTGCCATTTCGTGGTAATTGACATGGGTTAACCGCATCAGTAAGATTTGCTAGTATAGTCATGGCAATTGTTCTGATCTTGCTGGTCAAGGGCGCTAATGAACAGGTGATAAAGATCAAAGTGGTGTGATCAGCTCTTGTCTTCCTTGCGTAGCGTTTGATGCTCCTTGTACTTCGTCACAAGGTTACAAGAGGAGGAACAGATGCATGTATGGATAACATACTAAATCAATGTATTATTTCCTTCTTCCTGTGAGTCATATTCAAGACCTCCTCCCCACTGCTGTTCTCCTCCAATCAGGCAGCGAGGTGGAAAAATGGCACTACTAGCTCCCAGCTAAGAGCTGCCACTCATGGGCAGTATGGGTCCATCCTCGTCGTCACCATGGATACCTCCTTACTGCCCCATTTGTAAAAGCTTGCCCACACACATGCTCAAATGAAATCTAGTAGAAACCCTTTTTGCACACGAGTTTGCATGCACAACCAGTCATTATGCGCACTCACACACATCTATTTGGCATATGTAGTGAACCAAGAAGACCCCTTATGATCAGTGGACCACTTTACAGTTGCCTTTGAGTCCTTTTCAGATTCAAACCCAATCATTACTGTAGCTGTTTGTTACTTCAACACTGTATGAAACCCATATTAACTTTATTACTCATTTGCATACACAATTCTTCACATTTCCAGGCATTTTCTTGTTAATTTATTAAAGATTTTAGATACATCCCCATAATCATTGCAGAGAGGTACACAGATAACAATAGAGAACTGGTGCAGCAGGAGCTGAAATTCTGATCTGTCTGATATTAAACCCGCACTCAGTTCTTTCCATAATCAGACAGGTTTAGACAACTGTACCAAAGGTACATGGGTATACAGTAAAATCTGTATGCTTGGATATATTGAAATAAAACTGCTAATCTTAGGGCGTTTTCACACATTTTATGAAGGCATTTGTTTTGGAACCTTGTATACATTTTATATAAAAGCACGACCAAAAAAAAAAAAC
>JADLZN010007386.1:0-10185 GCA_018155175.1 Sinocyclocheilus anophthalmus | reverse complement strand
ATTGTGTACTTTTTTTTTTTTTTTTTTTTTGGTCCAAATACGTAATATTTCTGTCTTATCCCGACTTTACATAGGATAAATTATGAAAAGCCCTTAAAAATAAAACAAGCATAAGTGTTTATCACACTCTTTCTCTGTTGTACTTTGACGATTCGTTGGTGCGGATAATGCGTCTCAATGTTTTCCACCGCATTAGGCTGTGCGAATTATATCAAAAAAAATTGAATATCTCGATATTGTCCAATTTTTAACGATATTCGATATATAGCTCATCGTTTGAATTGACTTTAAATATACCACTGATTCTTTTGCCCCCTACAACAACAAAAACAAATTTAATAGACTATAACATGTTACAATTAACTACAAGAATTGTTTCGTGCAAATTTAGCATTAAAAATCGCGACCAAGTGGATCATTTACTGCTTTTTATTAAATACCACGGATATCATGTAAGCTAAGTACTGCAAAACAAGTACGAGTACAATTGTCACCTTATTTTTTTTTAAGTGTCTGCAATTCACAATTTACACTGTGCAACTGGGGGAAATAATTAAACTGGAATGAGTGTTTTTTTACAAGTTTTTAGATATACACAAGTTTTTATTTTTAGCTACATTTTATCTCTTCTTTTTCGTCACGAAATTGCATGTTGATAATAGTCATAGTTTTCGTTTATTGACCTTATTGTCGTCCGTCTTTGTCTCGTCTTAGTCATGGGGAAAAAAGCTCGTCAGCGAGCATTTTTCGTCATAGTTTTCGTTAACAAAATTAACACTAGTCTCCATTTTGCTAATGTGTAAAAAAAAAAAAAATGACCCTCCCCCACCTCACATCTCTTGCGCGGTAATAAGTAAGGGGACGAAATATTGGATGTTCGGCGCATTCTTTTGGGAAAGTATGCTTGAATTTGAAATATTCGATATTCACAATATTTTAAAATTTTACATAGTCGTCAAAATGATTGCGATATTATCGGTAATATTCGATATATTGCCCAGCCCTACTCCGCATATAACTTGCATTTTGTGGTTGTATACTTATCTGTCAAATGTTAGAAAGTCTAGAAAGATATAATACTTATATGTAAATTCATTTTAAAACAAATGAAATAACTTTACATTTTGATAGATGGATAAACATAAACAACAAGATTTAAGTGTGTGAATTAATGAAAGCATTAATTTGATAACTGATTTATTTTAGATTTTGGCAGATCTGCTCCTCCAACCACACAGGAGTTCATCAACAGTTCAGCTCTTCCCACAACAGTTTATGAAAGAAAGCTGAAAACATGACTGATCCAGAACCCTGCATAAACCCTAGATTCTGAAAACAATCGGTTGTGTATATTCTTCATTCTTCACTATGTTTATAAAACTGCAAGCAGTTACTTGGCGTACTGGCACTTGTGGTTAAAGGCAATTAACATCCAATAAGTAACTGTAAGCCTAAGCATTGTTTTGAGCCTGGTCAGTACCTGTATGTGAGACCTCCTGGGAAAATCTAGGTTGCTGCTGGAAGGGGGTTCGTATGCAGCGGGGGGTTCTCACCCTGTGGTCTGTGTGGGTCCTAATGCCCCAGTGTAGTGACGGGGACCTATTTGACAAAAAGCTTGTTAAACCGAGATTCTGACTCTCTGTGGTCATTAAAAATCTCAGGATGTCCTTCGAAAAAGAGTAGGGGTGTAACCCCGGCATCCTGGCCAAATTCGGCCATTGGCCTCTGATCATCATGGCCTCCTAACCATCCCCATATCTGCTGATAGGTTTCATCACTCTGTCTCTTCTCCACCAATAAGCTGGTGTGTGGTGGGCGTTCTGGCGCAGTATGACTGCCGTCGCATCATCCAGGTGGATGCTGCACACTGGTGGTGGTTGAGCAGATTCCCCCTTCTATGTGAAGCGCTTTGAGTGCCCAGAAAAGCACTATATAATTTAGAAATTAAATGTTTTTTTATAAATATAAATGTCACCTAATGCTAAAAAAAAATTCCCTTTCAAAAAGAAAAGACTTGCTGTAAAAAATGAAAAGAATAATTTGAGCCAGTATTGTCTTCAACTGTTGTTTTGAAAAGAGTTGTTTTAAAATAAATAACATCACAAAAGTAACATCACAAAAAAAACATCACCACCCCTCGTGCTCTACCGTTATCTTTCTCTTAGGAGTCTAAAGCCCAAAGTATCCTTCACTTTTTACGCGTACACAAGGGACAGCGTACAGTGTGTATGACCCGAATTTCGTCATCACAATAGTACGCGCATACTGTGCATACGTGCACCACCTGATTTTTGTAACTGTGCGTACTTTCGTACAAAGTACGCACAGTTACAAAAATCAGGTGGTGCGCGTATGCACAGTATGCGCGTACTATTGTGATGACAAAAGGTCACAAGCGCATTGAAGTTATTTTGCAGTAATCAGATGTTCTACAAGGTGGTAACACAGGCTATTTTTTCAAAGTAGAAAACAAAACAGAGACAGAACAGCAACAACAAAATAGCAGAGACTGCAACAACAACAGACGCTCACATTGACAAGTGCTTGGGAGTGAGAGGGTATGAGACAGCCCAGCTTTGGTTAAAAAGAGTTCAAAAATATTTGTTATCGTCATAATTATATTGGAAAATGATCATACCTGAGACGGATGAGCGCATTTGTGGGACCATCTGCGTGTCGGCGCACAACATCAAATGGAGTATACTTTGAAAGACTACGCGTTCAACTGTACGCATACGCTAGGTGGTCTCTTTGAGGGTTCCAAGGAGGACTTTGCTAAAAAACACTACTGTTATTGACAGCTTCTGTGCAGGGAAATAGTTGGACACCATGAAGAACTCTGCCCCCTCCAGCCAAAAGAGCCAGGTGATCATAAGCGGAGCGTGTGTAAGGCTTAGCCTTCCCCTGGCCATGGGGACTTGGGGCAAAAATGCCCGCAAACTGAACAAAAATGCTCCTGCACCATTTACCCTTTGCAATAAACCGCTGATTGACAGGTTATCTGACCAATCATAAAGCCAAATCTACCGTTTTTGTCCAACAAACAAATCAGACAGGAGCATAGATTAACTTCGGTAGATTTAAAGAAAGTCCCTTTGGCTTAGACTTGAAAAATTGTGTGTATGACGTCTTTCCACGGTTGAAATAAAATGTGTTCTGATGTTCGTTCATGTTTCTTTAAATACTCAAAGTAAAGAAGAAAAGACGATCGGTTCACGTGTCGAT
Source organism: Sinocyclocheilus anophthalmus (assembly GCA_018155175.1). Classification (NCBI taxonomy): domain Eukaryota; kingdom Metazoa; phylum Chordata; class Actinopteri; order Cypriniformes; family Cyprinidae; genus Sinocyclocheilus; species Sinocyclocheilus anophthalmus. The sequence goes on along the minus strand of JADLZN010007386.1, from coordinate 6,960 downwards.
TGATCTAATAAGGCAATACAGTGACCTGTCAAGACACATTAAAGCGCCACAAAACCGTAATTGTTATTTGAATTACTTTAAAAAGGACAACATTTTAGTCTATAAAAACACACTTACAGTCTGTGAGTCAGAAAACGCGGCAACAGTCCTCCGTAAAGTGCTGCACACATTGAATATTGGGTGAACTGGTACGGAACAGTGTTGAAAATACAGCTTAACCACTGATTACTAGTCCTGTCCTCTTTTGGAAGGCCAAACAAAGTAGTTTCGCTTTCACAGCGAGAAACACGGTGGGCTAGAGTGAGCGGCGGACGGAGGCCTAGAGTGAGGAATGGCCGGTGGCCTAGAGTGAGCGGAGGCTGGAGTGAGCGGCGGACGGCGGGTTGAGAACAGCCAGCGGGCTAGCGGAAACCACATGTGACAAACCCCGGCTGGACTCCGCGTTGTACACGGTGAGAAAGCATCCACAGAGCGAAGTGATTATTTCCATCAGCGACCAGCAGGATACAGCTCCAGGCATACAAAGCAGATATCGTTCTATTTGGAGGCCAAACAAAGTAGTTTCGCTTTCACAACGAAACACAACGCCTTCATGACATGGCTGCGGCAACAACAATACTATAGCGAGAATAAAAGTTTTTACAGCATTGTACATCATAACCAATCACACACGATTCTGTTGAATTTATGCATGAAGTAACCAATCAGAGACATTGACTTGCGAATTCTCTCATCATAAACAACAAAGTGCAGCTGTACGTACACTTTAGTGATTATATTGATAGTTTTTTTTCAGAAATACCTAAAATAATTCCAATAAAGTGAAATAGTATAATGTATAAACATTATAAACACTACAATCATAGCCTAGTTCCCTTCTCTCCAAAACAAAATAATTCCAAATGTAAACGTAGGCACTGCAAAACAGAGCAGAATGAAAAATATTAAAAGAACCAAAACAAAGTGAAACTGAAAGTCGCTAAGTGACTCACGTACCTCTCTCATCGGCACAACGAACAATGTGTCCATATTGCAATGTTATTTCAATGTTAAAAAATATATTAGAATGTAGACTAGGCTTCTGCCGTTCGATATGACGGAAAAAATATTCTCTTCACATGCACAAATGCGCTTGGCAATACAGCAGATGTAGACCGGTTATACTAAAGACTCCGTTCACATTGATATGTTTGGGTTGAGGTATTTTATTTTGAAATAATGAAACAAACTGCATGGCAATGTTGAATTGTAGAGTTGGTATTGTGCTGTTGGTTGTGCCGATGGCGCCAAGCCGACAAACAGCTGACACATTAAATAGGCGGTATCCATTTTTGGTCTACAGGAGTAAGACAGCCTGCAAAGTGATAAAAAAAACTAAACACTATTCTCTAGTCTTTTTGTATTCTAATCTATGGTCTTTTTATTTACTAGGCCTATAGATATAATAAAAAAAAAAGCTTCCAATGGTCCTCCATGTGAAGTACCTTTGGAGAAAAGTGTCTGTAATAACTGCATGGTAAATGTGTAATTTATTGGTGCACACTCGCAATAAGAAAAGAAAATTGGTTTTGTAATAAGCAAACAAACCGGATGAGCGTTTTCATCCGGTTCTCGGTTTCTTCTGTGAATTGTTTGCAGATCGGCGCGCTTGCACATCTGTTTTTATAGCTGTAATATTGTAGAGATCTTTCCCATATTTTATGACTCTTTTTCTATATCGATTATCATTATTTTATTTTTATGTGGCCACAAAACTTGTTATTTTTAATGTAACTTTACATAATATTTGCTTTCGAACAAGGTCATATGATGCGATTTTTTTTCAAATTTTCCTTTCTCTTTGGAGATGTTACAAGCTCTTGGTGCATAAAGAAGTTTTGTAAAGTTGCAAAGACTAAAGTCTGAAACCCAGCGAGATATTCTTTATAAAAGTTAAGAGTCAACCACGCCTACATAAAATGTCTCGTTCTAACACGCCCCCTCATGTCGACATCACTATGTGGGAAGATTTGCATAACGCCGCCAAATGTGCACGCAAAGAAAGAAGAACGTAACTTTTATTCTCGCTGTAGTACTGTTGCCGCCGCCATGTCGTGAAGGCAATGTGTTTCGTTGTGAAAGCGAAACCGATGGATGAAAAGAGGATGATATCCGCTTCGTCATGCCTAGAGCGATCCGTGCTGGTCGCTGAGGAAATAATTAAACTTTGCGCTGTCGATCGCCGGATCGGCTGTCACCGTGGACGAAGCGGAGTCCAGCCCGGGGTCGTCACATATCACAATATGGTAAGGGACGTAACATTTCCGTCACACGCTTGAGGTATTCGGCCAATCACAACGCACTGGATATCTGGCCAATCACAGCACACATCGCTTTTATGACGATGAGCTTTGTAAAAATCGCCGCATTTCAGAAAAGGGGGGCATAGAGGAGAAACAATAATGTACAGTATGTGGAAAATAATGTGTTTTTTTAACCTTAAACCACATAAACACATTGCATTACCACCCACTACACAAATAATGTTCTTTTTAGCAGCATCATATGACCCCTTTAAATCAGCTGGCGAACCCATTTTTGACCCAGGGATTGAAAACCTAGTCTGTATAGTTAGGTCCATGGAGAAACTTGTGAATGATGCTCTTATAGTTGTGTCATTGAATGTTCCGGGAAAACTGAGGTTGTATTGTCAGTGTCGTTCACGGCGCCTTTTAACTGCTGATTTGGATCCAGCAATGTTTCATTTACAAATTAAGCACTGCCCCACAGGCAGCAGCGATTTGAGCTTTTACAGTCACTGCTACTTCATTCCAAAGAAGGATAGCAGTAGAGGTCTGCATTCCCGCGGCTCTCGACCGGATTTTTTGCGCCGCAGGATTAAATTCCCAGATAAAACGCAGTAGCAGTAGGTAAATCTGGTGTAATTTAAACGGGAGCAGGCAGTCTAACAATATCCCATTCCCGAAGTCCTTTCAGAACAGCATATCTGTGCTTTATTCTTATTGACCACCGGTACAGCTTGCGCTCAGGATGCACGCGCTGCACGCATGCTTTAAACGTCACACGTTTTATTTGCGTGGTCTGTGCGCAGCATGTGCATAACGATGCTCAGAGCAGGCTGTACCTGTGGTAAATATCAGACAGAACAGGCAGGTTGTCGATGAAAGATAGAGCAGAATAAGCATTGAGCAAAGTGTGTATGCGCTGTTCTTGAAGGACGTTCAACTCGGTATTGTTTATATTTTTCTTAGCCTATAATTTTAAATGAAAGATGTCTTATTTATTTATTTTTCTCTGTGATACTTTTCCTACTGTGTTAACAGAAAAATGTCAAACTGATTTAGTATTTTGACAAGACGAATAAAAATAGGCTATTTTTGTACAACCTACATTTTTATATTTTTTTCTCTCTGCTACACTTTTTCCCTATTGTGTTGTCAATGTTAAACGAATTGTATCCTGACAAGACGAATAAAAATAAGAAATACAATTTTTGTTCATTTTTATTTTCTCTGACACTTTTTACGGTGTTGCATAAAATATTCAACAGATTTGTTTGTCTTAATATAATTTATATAAATTCAAGTCAAAGTCAGTAAATTCAAGACTCTTGACAAGACGAATTATATAAATACAATTTTGTGCAGACTACACTTTTATTTGTTAGCCTATCTATCTTTCTTTCAGTAAGGGAAATTTAAATGTGAGATTCTGGAAAAGAGATCTAAATTTAGCGGGAACGGTCAGGAAGAAAATTATTCTAAGCGTACAGCGGGTGAACAGAGTGAATATATAGCGGGAGCGGGTGGGTGCAGAATAGAACCTTGCGGGAGCGGGACTAAAAAAAAAGTCCTGCAGATCAGATGGCAGGCCCGGCTAATTTCATATTTCAAATAGCTCCCTAATTCAGATGATTGCCAAGATTGGGTACGAAGTGAGAATTGAGAGAGTGTGAATGCGGACATGCAGTGATCGAATTATGATAAATGGTGCAGGGTAGTTGGCAAAATCAAAATATAGAAAAATGCATTTGTTCTAAACCAACCTGCAAACGTGACGTTTTAATCTCTAAAGGTAATACATGGAATATATGGAAAAGCTCCACTAAATAACAGCGCTAATATGTGAGGGGCGGGGCTTTAGCAATCGGCGCTACCGATGACCAGTCAAAATACCCCACAGCCAATCACGGGCCCCTTCCTTTTCCGGGCCCCGGGGCTTCAGCCCCACCTAGCCCAATGGTTAATGTGGGGGTGGGGGCGGACCCTGGTGCCATGTAGCTTAAAGCAGATGAGAATATACATAAGATTCACCAAATACCAAATGACGTGTCTTCACATACCACTCTAAAACATGGCGGGTTAAAACAACCCAATTTGGGTTATTTTGGCAAACCAGCGCTGGGTCAAAAAGGGACAAACACAGCGCTGGGTTATTTTAACCCAACAAGTTGGATTATTATGTTTGACCCAGCATGCTGGGTTGCTTTTTTATGGTTTAAAATTACTACACTGCTAGGCTAAAATGAACCCAAATCGAGCTAGACATTAAACCTACAAATCTTGTTTTGTAGGAGGAATGGCTATCAAAAATAAATATTATTAAAACAAGAGGGGAAAACAGTCAACCAGTAACATGCATGTAAGAAGAAGAAAATGCAGAAAAGTTATGGCAGTTTGACAGCTGATTTGTTAATATGAAGCATTGAAATTGTTGACTATATTATTGTTTAGGGCAAAATTTGATGTTTTTGGTCAATTTAAAAGGTGCGCACTAAATAAATACTGTACAAAAGCACTATTATACAATAGTTGTACAATTAGTTAAGTTCTTTACAAACTATTCTGGCATGACAGTAAATAAACCACAACATTAACACTGATATTATAACATTTATCAGAAACATATGTGTGAAAGAATGTGAGCATGTGTATGAATGAGTGTAAACTCCATTTCTACTAAACAACAACACAAAACAAGCATTTAACATTTTCGTTTTACAAATTATACACTTACAGTTTGTTTCATAGTCCACAAATACAGATCAGGCATCGCTGTCAATTTCCATGTTCTCTTTAGCATAATTAATGTAGTCATGAAGAAGCCCCATCAGCACAGCAAAGGCATGTGACATCTTTTACATTATCCAGGGCAGCCTCCTCCTTTAAAACCACTGTTGCATCAGTTTGGGGGAAAGGACATTCTCCTCTTTGACCAGCATTCATCCCAGTCACCACCTGTTCTTCATCAGTGGCCTAAAAAGAGAAAAACATTTGAAAAAAGAAAACATTTAATCCATTTTCAGATAGAGGTGCATCCACATCAGTAAGGATAGGTAAATAGTCTGTTTTATAATTTCAACCACTTTGTGTGGTTGTTTAATGTCTCTGTAATGGCAGCACTAGTGTGAGGGCATGTAATATTGTTTAAATAAATATATTGCTTTCAGAAAGCTATTTCTTTACTGAAACATTAAAACAGACATGACATTCACATACCTCACAAATTTTCATGTACGTGGAGGGCTGCTCTTTAAAGGGTTAGTTCACCAAAAAATGAAAATGGTCATAATTTATTCTCCCCCGTGTTGTTCCAAACCCAAACAAACTCTGCTAATTTTTGGAACACAAATAAATATATTTAATATTCTCTTAATTTTTGTCCTCCATTGCAAGTCTGGGAGACCAATATTTTCTTCTGAACAGACATGTTCACTATGATATAATTTAAGATTTATTCAAATATAAATATTGGCATGGATTACTTCTACAATAACTGTATTTTTGAAGCTTGAAAATACTGATGGGAAACATTCGAGGGGAACCTTTCAATGGATTAACAAAAAATTATGAGAGAAAATTAAAAATATCTTCATTTGTGTTCTAAACAAAAAGTCTTATAGGTTTGGAATGGCATGAGGACAAGTAAATTATTTTTTGTGTGAACTATTCCTTTAAAAAAGGCAGCCAAGGAATGATGACTCTCCAACACACAGACAACTCCAAGTTGGTTTGAGTTCTGCAATGAACAACCAACGGACGTAAATGGTTTAAATAAAATTAGAACATGTAATCATACTGTTGTTGCATCAACAGGTGCGGGAAACAGGAACGGACGACGGCAGAAACATTTATTTTCTAAAAAGAACTCCTATCAATCTCAAAAGAATAATGCTTCCTTGCCTCTGGCTGGAACATCTACAAAAACAAACAATTTTACTCTTAGTAAAAAAAAACCTTGATAAACAGGATGGGAATTATGAACTTTACTTAACGGTACCGTCTCCCTCTCTTCTGAAGAAGCGGGAGAAATCGCCTCCTCAACAAGCAAGGTTCTGTGTTGTTAAACTCTGGTGGGCACAAATGAGACACAAATCTTCAAAACAGGTCTGAAATATAAATGCACAAAAACATTATTTTTTAACAATTATCACTTCATCAGCCTCAAAATAATTAAGCTAGTCTTTGTTACATATCGCCGTTTCCTTTAGGAAAATACATTCAGTTTAACCACGAAACCCAAATATATAACGAATACTCATTATGGAACATGTAAATATGTTAATAATCCTCTCTTAACACCTCAACAAATGTAAATATTGTAAAATCTTATGTAAATATGACATAAGACACTCACTGACATTATATTAAAGTGGCATATGATGCGATTCAATTTTTAACTTTCTCTTTGGAGTGTTACCAGCTCTTGGTGCATAAAGAAAATCTGCAAAGTTGCAAAGACTAAAGTCTCAAAAAAAAAGATATTCTTTATCAAAGTTAAAACTTGTCCACGCCCTCCTAAAACGGCTCGTTCGAACACGCCCCCAACATGTCTACGTCACGATGTGGAAAGATTTGCATAACGCCACCCAAATGAACGCAAAGAAAGAATGCATAACTTTTATTCTCACTGTAGTTTTGAAGCTGCAGCCATGTTGTGAAGACGCTGTGCTTCGTTGTG
>JADLZN010007385.1:0-20776 GCA_018155175.1 Sinocyclocheilus anophthalmus | reverse complement strand
TGATTGTCTTCTTTAAAAAGAGTCCAACCTTAGGTCTGTATTCAAAAGTGTTTATGAATTATAATAATTTAAGTTTGAATAGTGCACTTTCACGTCTATGTTATGTATAAATGAGAGTTAATGTTGTTTTTTACAACAAGAAAACTCGACATTTTTACGTTTTGAATAATTTAAAAACAATGTTCCCATGCATATTTTTATAATCTATCACCCGGGATGTGTCCTGCAGAAATTTGTTTTAGCAGAATAGTTTCATTTCGTCCAGACGTTGCACAGATGTTCTATTTGATTCATTTGAGTGAGTCGGATGTTCTATTTGATTCATTTGAGTGAGTCGGATGTTCTATTTAATTCATTTGAGTGAGTCAGATGTTCTATTTGATTCATTTGAGTGAATCTATTCTATTGAGTGAGTCGGATGTTCTATTTGATTCATTTGAGTGAGTCGGATGTTCTATTTAATTCATTTGAGTGAGTCAGATGTTCTATTTGATTCATTTGAGTGAGTCGATTGTTCTATTTGATTCATTTGAGTGAATCTATTCTATTGAGTGAGTCGGATGTTCTATTTGATTCATTTGAGTGAGTCGGATGTTCTATTTAATTCATTTGAGTGAGTCAGATGTTCTATTTGATTCATTTGAGTGAGTCGGATGTTCTATTTGATTCATTTGAGTGAAGGATTCTTCAGACTGATTAAATGCGAAGTTTTGCACATCGTGTTTGTGTGTGGGCGTGTTGTGTGATCCGACTGATTAAAACCAGCCACCTGCCCAAACAGTCTCCTCTAAACTCCTCTCAACTGTAAGTGCAGATGTTTAACCACAACTCTAGGAACTCACCAAAGCAGAAACCTGCCAAAATTCAAAGATTTTTGTCATCATGTGAGTCATACTGGTCTATTAGTTTGTTCTATTTAATATAATATAAATGTCAGACAGATTTTGATGTTTGAATGGGACATTTTGCATGCGCTCACACAGGAACTGTTGTGAAGAGTATGACATTTTCAATGAGAATCAACTCATCAGCAAGCCGTGTGCATTTACTTATTGTTCAAATTGTAGACTTGCACGAGTGCCTAAACATGTGCAACTTGCTCAAATGAATAAGAAATTCAAATCTGCTCAATTGACCGTGAGACGAATGTTTCAGAAATCAGAAATTATTGCTTTGAGAAATAAAATATCCATCGCGAACTGAGCCAAAGCAATTGTGAAAAACTGTACAAAAACAGTCTAATGTGCAATTCATAACGGCTTTTTAAAAAATAAAAATCATCTCGTACGCCAATCAGACAGTTTGAGCACTAAAAAGACCAACGGCTATTAAGAGTCATTTGTGCTAAATTCGATGACCATGGTAACGCAGTATTGTTCATCCAGTAAAGGGGTCATATGATGCCTTTTTTAAAGATCATTATTTTGTGTATTGGTGTAACATAATATGTTGACATGATTTAATGTTCAAAAAACACATACATTTTCAAATACTGTACATTATTGTAGGTCCTCTATGCCCCGCCTCTCTCAAACGCTTAGTTTTCTACAAAGACCCTCCTTCCGACAAGCGCAGTCTGCTCTGATTGGCCAGCTGACCCAGTGCATTGTGATTGGCCGAACACCGCAAGCACTCGTCGGAAAATGTAACGCCCTCTTACCATAATCGCCAGCTTCCTCTTTCAAAATAAATGTAACGACGTAAATAATGTCATAGTTTTCCCATCAGTTCAAGCCTGTGAAAGGGGAACAGAGTCCGGTGACAGACACAGTGAGAAGATGAGTATGCGTTGGCAGTAAAAAGCAACGGTTTAAGACAGCTGACTCCACTGTCTGTTACCCGTCTTGTCTCTCTCTCCTATCTCTCTCTCCTCGCATTTCTTTCTCTCTTTCTCTCTCTCTCTCGCTCTCGCTCTCAAACACGCGGCAGCACACACACACACACACACGATGCGCAAAACTCCGCATTTGAACAGTCAATAGCAAATACTTAAACTAATAACAAAACAGTAGCTGATTCAGAAGCGCCAGATTGTCATAGCAAAGTCAGAATTACCTCCTCTCCTAGGTTCACAAAACGGTCTTCCATAAAATGCATTGCTGTTCTTTTGTAAGTGATCTTAAAGATTCCTAATTGCATCTACTTCGGAAGGCCAAATAAAGTGCTTTTGCTTTCGTCTAGAAACACACAGCGTCTCCCTGACATGCTGCTTCAACACTAACTGCGGTTACTGAAACCACGCCTTCTTTCTTTGCGTGGACATTTGGGTGGCATTATGCAATTATTTTCCACATAGTGAGGTAGATATGTGGGGGTGTGTTAGAACGAGCGGTTTTAGGGGGCGTGGCAGAGTCTTAAATTTGATAAAGAATATCTATTTGGTTTTGAGACTTTAGTTTTTGCAACTTCAGGGATCGTATCTATGTACAATCAGCTTGTAGCACTCCAAGAGAAAGGAAAACTTGAAATCGCATTATATGACCCCTTTAATGAAGATCAGACTGGTAAGAGTCATTTCTCGAATCGAGCACTGATCGATTAAGATCAGATCTAATAAGAGTCATTGTTCGTGAATCGGCCGCGCTGAATATTGTCGATCACTAAAAAGAAGCGACTCATTTCTTTTTTGAATCGGATAACCGTATATCGTTGTATATTTTGATTCACTCAAAAGAACCGGCTCATACGGCTCAGTCGTTCCTGAATTTGACGCTGTGCGTTTTTGATTTATTAAAAAGAATCAATCGGTAAGAGTCATTTTGGTCGTGAATCGGACACTGATCGATTCGTATCGTCTATTGTTTTTGCGTCTAGTTTGCGAGGGAAAATCGTAGAAAAAGAGTTTATTTAATCACTTTAAATACAAAATTCACATTCACAATTGGGTGAAGGTGCCGTAGCGATTCCCGAATCGGATCACTGATATCCTCAAAAATAATGCCTGAAATCAGCCTGAGTGCATTTGATAATTGTTCATGTACCTGCATAATGCACAGCAGTTTGTTCATTTTTAGCAGTGATGTGCTAAAGTTATGGCCATTTTGTGACCCTGCAGCACAAAAGCAGTAAGTCAAGTCGCTGGGGGATATTTGTAGCAACAGCCAACAATACATTGTATGGGTCACAATTATCCATTTCTCTTTTATGCCAAAAATCATTAGGATATTAAGTAAAGATCATGTTCCATGAAGATATTTTGTAAATGTCCTACCGTAAATATACCAAAACTTAATGTTTGATTAGTAATATGCATTGCTAAGAACTTCATTTGGACAACTTTAAAGATGATTTTCTCAATATTTAGATTTTTTTGCACCCTCAGATTCCATCTCAGCCAAATATTGTCCGATCCTAACAACCCATACATCAATAGAAAGCTTATTTATTCAGATTTCAGATGATGTATACATCCCAATTTAAGAAATTGATGCTTATGACTGGTTTTGTGCTCCAGGGTCACGTTTAGGGTGTGTGTGGGTTTATATGTATTTGGCAGCAGTTGATGCTACTTTAGCTGTCTCTCGGTCTCTGTCATCTTTCAGATAAGTGTCTCTGCATCTGGCCCTTTTGGGACTGTTTTACATGCCATTTTTCTAGGGCAGTGTCTTCAGTGTTTGGCGAAGGAGTCCTGTTATTTTCTAAGTTTAGCTCTGGCAGAGGAGACTGATTCTTCAGGCCTGACGATTCGACTCTTTAATGTTTTTTCCCGAGCTCAAGTCAATATAGAACAATAGAAAGATGTGAAATCCCCTCCACAGGCCCCAGAGAACGCAGACAGCCGACCAGCATCCTGACACATGAGACTGTATGGAAAAAATGTGGGTTTGTTATTTTTACGCAGACTCAGACTTGCGGTCCATTGACTCGTTGATTTGCTCAAACACTGTTTAAAGGAAACACGTCTGTCTGGTGATCGTTTGCTGAGGCGGTCAGCGCTCCTGCCAATCAAATGACCATCAGTTTCATTAAAACGGGAGCTTGAGGGAAGCCGGGTGTCTCATCTGTGAGTCTCACATGTATCTATTTGTGGGGTTAAACAGGCAGAGATTACCCATCAGCCCTGAACACGCTAAACTCTCACCTGAACTCACCTGCACGCTTTTATCTTCCCAATCTGAGCGTGAGTCACTGCCAAAACAAGGATTTTAAAAAGAAATTAATACTTTTATCCAGTAAGGATATTTATAATGTTACAAAGATTATATTCATATACAAGCTTGTTTCTTTTGAACTTTCTGTTCATCTGTGAATCCTGAGAAATAAAATGTAACACGGTTTGCACAAAAATATTGTGCAGCACAACTGTTTTCAACATTGATGATAATCAGAAATGTTTCTCGAGCAGCAAATCAGAATATTATACTGATTTCTGAAGATCATGTGACACTGAAGACTGGAGCAATGATGCTGAAAATCAGATGAGCATACAGAATACCATTAAAGTTTACAGTTATACATAAAAAAATCAATAAAGATCTTTTAAAATTGTAATAATATTTCAAATTTTTACTGTATTTTGATAAAATAAATGTAGTGTTCAGGTGCAGAAAATCTTCTTGACTTGTCAGTTTTAACATCATTATTGCCAAATTGCATTTTCACACAAAATGGAAATAGGCAATAAGGCTTTCTGTTTACAGTAAGTGGGAAACTAGTATTATATTTCAAAGAGAAACATATCGCCTGAAGGAAAAACTGTATTCGCATTAGCTGGACAAACCCCAAGCAGCAAAATACAGTTCATTTGAGCCTCATTTGAGTTAAAGAAGCACCATTTATAAAAGCCTTGTTGTCAGATTTGATTGTTTAAGTGAAGAATGTTATTGAGATGTGGGTTTGGCAGACGCTTGGAGATTTCAGTCAATGGAGCTGTTCTTGAACGGTGATGACTGAAAGTGCTTTACAAAAGACTCTGGATTTGCTTTAAGTGTTGAACTTGATGATTGTGCTTCAGGTGTTTTTAAATCTAAAAGCCTACTGTATCATATTTGATATGCAAATTCCTAAGGCCTCTAAATTATCAACATGATCAATACTTTGCTGTCACACTCGATATCCTCGGGTTCTTCTGTCGTTCTGATGATAGTTTAGAGTGTTTTATCCAGTAAAGCTCTTTTAGTGTAATTGTACAAGCGTCCAGCTTCAGCTCGAGCTTCTCGTGTCAAATCTTGAGTGATTTTGATCAAGTAAGTGTCAGAATAACGTCAGTAATATCTCCAGATGAACACTTACTGGACTGAAGCAGCACCCCTCAGCTTACTTGATTCTCCATCAATCATGTTTTAAAGTCTCAAATCTGATCCTCAGGATCTTCTGAGGAGCGGTGGTTTCCAAAGAAGCTTCGAAGAAGCTTTACTTTCACTGTCCTCAGCGGGGAAGGGAATAATGTCTATTCACAAGCATCCAGAACATACTCATCATCTGAGGAGGAAGCCTTTATTTCAGATATAAATCACTGCATTATATGTTGGAGCATTTCAGCTATATTACGCAGACAGAGTACTGGGATTATAGGCGACCGCTGATATTTAGATAATTGATGTCAGTAACGGCTGTATCTGTTATAAAGATCTTATTGATTTACATTAAAAGCATCAGAATTTCATCATATAAATTTCAGCATCTGCACCAAATTGAATAAAATCAAGCAGTTTTTTCCTCCATATTCTCATTATATCAGACTATATGAGCCATAAAAGCCTGATGTATCAGATATGATAGAACGATGTACTACAGCTTTGATAAAGCATGTTACTCCTGCCTCAAGTCATCGGCGCAGGGGATTCTGGGTAACAGTCTTGTAATCCCAATAGCTAGGTGATGTAATGGAAGGTTTTTGGTCATCCTGGTCAGTTTATAAATAAGTTGAGACCAAACGTTCTGGTTTTCTCTTTCATAGTCTCCAGTTTGGATGATTTCAATGAGAGAACATCCCTAAATGCTTTCGATTCACACTCCTAGACGAATCCGTCTGCTGTGAAGGACTGGCATGAAGTCAAAATATTAAATAAAGGCTGAGGCATGTTCAACAAACACTCATGCTTTCATAGCCTCGTGTCTGTAGAGCAAAACAGTCAGGGTTAAGGTTATAGAGCACCACAATCAGAAGTAAAAAATACATGTTTATTTTCTTCCAAGGGCCAATGACTTACATAAACTGTTAAAAACCGACCTACTGCAAGCTATATTAATTGATGGTATATGCGCTTGTTGAATCATCAGCCCACATTATTTAAACACATTTTTAAATAATCGTGTAACAGCGGAATTTCTAGTTAAAAACCCATAATTACACATGATTATGCGAACTAAATCAGAAACTGCAACAAGCAAATCATGCCACAAAACACTTTAGCCTCTTCTATTCCTGCAAATGACATAATAAAAGTCCCTATGCTCTAAAACTACTAATATTTTTGTATATATATCTTATAGAAAAGGTAGGGCTGACACGATAAATCGCATGCGATTGTCATGTGCATCTCGTCAGTAAAGCTGGTTCTGTAATCAGCTGTAAATCTCTATCACGTGCGTGCTTTCACATTGAGCCGCATTAACTACACAGAGCCGTTGTTCACTGACACGCTGCGCCAAAAATCGCTACGAAATATGAACGTTGTTGGTGGCGCAGCTAGTCATGTGAAACAAAGGCTCTGTGTAGTTAATGCCGGCCTCAATGGGGAAGACGCATGATGGTGATTTACGTGATTACAGAACGGCTTTACGGACAAGATGCGCGTTAACTATATCGCATGCGATTTATCGTGCCCCAGCCCTATATCCAATGCATGGAAATATATTGTATAAATATATGAAAACAAAACCTTTATAACTGATAAAATACTCAAATTATTTATTTATTTGTCCATTTTAATTTGATTGTCATTTGCAGTGGTTCATGGGACTGTAGTTCTTTTACTCATTAAAGCCTTTAAGTTCACAGTTTTATATTTTTGCTATTTTGTCCGATTTTCACTTTTTTATTTTTTTTGTGCAAATTTGTGATTCACCTTGTAGATGGTTGGCTTAGTTCATGGCTTATAACTCTTTAACCAAGACTTTAAAATATATCCTTATGGGACAAATGAATGTGCCAAGGTTGCTGAGAAAAGCTGTTGCTTTATTGTAGAAAAACATGCTTTTGCGGCTGAAACCAGTGTGAATTCAATGAAAATCAGTGAAATTTCTCTCAATTTAATTTCACTTTAAGAGTTACATTTTTACATTTGCATTTTTACACGCAAACACAGAATGTTGCTATTTTGTTGCTACAGTGTTTTGTTTGGTTGCTAGGGTGTTCTGAGTGGTTGTGTGGTGTTCGGTTATTTCAAAGTATTTAGATCCAGATGGGAAATATTAATGGTTTTGGTTGAATATGAATGGTTGATTTGTATTATAAATGTGGTGGTAGATGTTAATGTTTGCCAGACGAGGTGAACGGTGGGTTAAAAAGGTTAAGGAAGCTTAGAGCTGCATACGGGGGGCAGGGCTGGAGATGAGGGTGTGTAATGGGGGATTTTACTCCTCCTCCATGGGGGGTAAAGTAGGGTAAACAGGGGTTGAGTGTAAACAACATCTGTTTATCCCCCCGCCTTGCTTCTGTTTCTGCCAAAATACTGCTAACTGCAGGTATTACTACAGTAAAGCTTCTAAAGCTACTTAGCCTACGTTGTTTGAAGAAGTTTTGATTTATTGTTTTACTGTAGTAACTGTGGTGTTTTGGGGAAAACATTGTGTAACTGTTATGCATACAGATAATAAATGCTGGATTGTCATGTGCAAGGATAGATTTACACCCCTCCATGCACAGGCTGGGTATAACACTGTTTCTTCAGTGACGCATCTGTGTACTGCTGGATAAACACGTGTGTTCAGTTTTGCATGCAGTTCGTTTGTCTGGGGCTTATTTACTGTTTAATTAGTGTGATAATGAGCTGTGAAATGACCGTGTCATTGCTGACTGGCCACTTCCAGTGCACTCGTCGTGCTTTCCTTCCTGTCCAGTTTAACATGTCAGTTGAATATCAGTATTCAAGCAGCTGAATATGAAAAATTACTCAAATATTATAATTTGCTTAAATATATAATATTTAAATATACTGCTTATATTTTTATTAAATATATATCTTTTAGGAAATTCATAATTCCAATTCAATTCTAATAAATTGTTGTTAAAAATGCATTGTCAAGTTAAAAAATGTAAGTAGAACATTTGGTGTAGAAACGTTTTTTGTCAGAAACTGATAGTAAATTTGACAACAAACAGCAAAGCATGCATTTAATTAAATGTGAATTTTGACATATACAAACTGAAATAGTAAGTTCTTGTGAAACATACTCCAATAATCTTTGTTTTAACTTCAAAAAAGCATTTTTACAGTATGGAAAGTCTTATCAAGCACGTTGCATTGTGGGATTGAGTATCTGTGCGCAGTTGTTTTCAAATGTAGCACATCATTTGGATATGCATATTGTGCAGAGAATGCGAATTGTACTTTGCCATAGTACAATTGCCATAGTTTGCCATTTTAAACATACATTTTCTCAGTTTTTTCCCCAACTGAGGCTACTGGATTATATAAGTTATATTGCTTTGTGTGTGTTTTATACACGTCTGTTTCGGAGTGTATTCTGTGTGTATTCGCGCTCCATCTGAGAGGCGGGTGCTGTAATTGATATGCCACAAGTAATAAATCAGCCGGTCGCCTGCCACCACTCGCCATTATCTGAGGAGACGGGTTTAGAGGTCTGTCCGCAGTGTGTGGATGTGAATTTATGCTCTGTTTTCTAAAGCAGAGGGGCTGTGAGACGACTCGCAGAGTAACGTGTCCTCGGGCAGCTGTGGGAGAAATGGAGAATGAATTGACTTCCATATTAACTGTGTCTCATGCTCCTTATGCTGAAATGTACCCCAGCGCTTGTTTCGTTGGTGTGAGGTGGTTTCTAGGGAGAATCTCATGAAATCTGTCAGGAACTTCTCTTGCCCAAAGCGTGAAAAGTGTTTTTTGAACGTTTTTCCATTGCGTTGCATTTCTATGATGATGTTGCGGCTGTTAATTATACAATTTTTGTGTTAAATTAACATTTAAAAATGTTTCTGTATATTGGTTTTTGGATGCTTATGCATAAATAACGCTTGAAGTAGATGTGTCAGTAAAGAAAGGTTCTATGACTGTAATGTGTTTGCGCAATAGTCTGTCTGTGGTTTTTAGGCAGAACGTGTGCGAGTGGCTCATTTGACAACTGATGCCAGTGATAATATTGATCTAGACTGAGATCCGTGACACAAATAACAACATCTGTGATAACGGCAGCTTGCATGGGCATATACATATATATTCAGTGGCGGTTTCAGTCATTTGGTGCTTGTGGATTCATTGATTGGTGTCATTTAAGCAGTTACTGATCGTCTGAAGCGCAGGTACTCAAGGGAAATTGGCGAATCTAAAAGTGGAAGATGAGAACACAAGATGAAAGAAAGCCTTCAGGGATGTTAGACAAGAATTTCGTTTATCTCTTGATGAGATTGATAATTCTCCTCAGTTGTCGGTGCTTTCTGAGGCGTTTTGGGAGACATTCTTACATTTATATTTCTACATTCATTCGTTTCCATTCTCTTTCTTGCTCATATCTCGCTACAGATAGGCTACTTGTGTGTTGACCGTTTTAACCGTTTCATTGCCAGATAGCTGTAGGAGGATGCACAGATGCACTTTGGTTTGATATTTACAGTCCACTCTGACATGACAGATCCGCTCAAATGAAGAGAAATGAGGTTTAGGAATCTCGTACAGGTTTCTACCTCTTTCTGTTTTTCTTTCATTCTGTATTTCACACACTTGCACACAAATATTACACATAGTAAATCAACAGACACAAAATATAACTTATGACTTGCCTTACTGTGGTGGCAGTACCATAGTAAAATGATGGTATGGTACTGAATGGTTCATGTACTTTTGTAGTACATCAAAGAATACCACGGTACTACCATGAAATAACATGCATGAATATATTTCCATATATATATATGTTTTTTTAATACTTGTTTGGAAAATTAACAGAATAATTCTCAATTTCTATATAAAATACGATAGCAGCTCATCTCTGAAATGGAATCGTTTTAGTTGGTTGGTCCTCTGCTGATAGACAGAGGAATACTTTCACTTTTCCGGTCCATTTTGGCGCATGTTTCTGGAGCTCTGTGGAATGACGTCACTTCCCATCATCCTGTCCTTGGGGAATGATGGACAGATAAGAAGGCCCTCAATCACCCGAACAGGAAAAAAGCAATGGAGATAAGAAATGAGGCAAAGAAAAAAAAAAAGGGGGGAGGGAGAGAGAAAGGAAAACATTCTTCCTATTTTCCCTCTGCTCTATCTCCCCTTTTTATTTCCTTTATCTTTCACATTTTTCGCTTGCCTCCGGCTTTCTCCTGTCGCTGAGATTTTCCTGTTTTTGCAGTTCCGTCTCCCATTTTTTCCCCCAGTGGAAATGGTGAAGTTGAACTCAGATTTGTTTGTTTGGATTTATTTTCCATCATCAGCAGAATCACAATCTGTTTTTCTAACAATTAAGTTGGTAGTAATTTTTATCAGGTGCTTTTATCCAAAGTAATACAGGTAAGCTTTTTGGAGCAACTGGGGTTAAGTTTCATGTTCTCTGTTTGAGTTACCGGATATTTATTAAAGGGTTAGTTCACCAAAAAAAATTAGCCCCATAAATACTAAACTCAAGTCAAGCTTAGGTGTGGTGTATATGACTTTCTTCTTTCAGACGAATCCAGTCGGAGTTCTATAAAAAAATTGTCTTTGATCTTTCAAGCTGTTTAATGCCACTCAGCGGGTGTTGCATGCATCAGTCCAAAAGCAGTTAAATAAAATGCGCCCATCCATAAAACAAAACATCCTCACATGGCTCCGGGGGTGAACAAAGGCCTTCTGTAGCGAATCGATGAGTTTTTGTAAGAAAAAATATCCATATTCATTAATAATCACTTTAATGTAGCTTGCGCTCACTGTTGTACACTGGAAGCAGTTCCGGACGGATGACGTATGAGGTCAGCGTTGCGCATGCACCGGTGAGATAATTTATGGGCTAATTTTCATTTTTGGGTGAACTATCCCTTTAAGTGTGATATCAGTCCTGGGTTTGTTGATCTGTTGACTTTAAATGTCAATGTCTAAACCAGGGTTCTCAAATCTGTTAGCTCAGACTCTGATCAAACTCACCTAGCTGTAATTTTCTAGTAACTCTGAAGACCTTGATTAGCTTGTTTCTTTGATTTGGGCAGTGGCCATCCATAGCTGGTTGTGAGGAACCCTGGTCTAAACTTATGACCAAGATACTGCTGGTCTAATCTTATGGCCCATTTACTATTAATAATTGGTGTGTTGCATATTTTTTTCACAGCTAACTGGCCTGTCACTACTTCCCAACAGAGTATTAGATCATATAATCATGGTGTACAGATAAAAATGAATCGTCACAATGCATTGATGTGGAATTCTTTCTGGTTTTACACTGCAATCTGTGTTCTCAGAGCTGTGAATTAGAAAAGGACAAGATGTAGGTATAAATCCTTTCGAGTTGACTTGAAACAGCACAATATAATTTTCTTGCCCTTGTAAAGTTCGGAACAACTTCAAGCATTTCAGACCTCAAAGACTTACTTTAGACTTGCTTGTTTTCAGGGCACTTTTAAAGGTGCACTGTAGGAACTTCAAAATTCATCTATACAAAGCTGCTTTTTTTTTTTTTTGTTTTTTTTTTTTTCTTATGTCAGACGCTTGTGAGGATGGATGTTTTTATTGCCGTATTGAGCAAGAAAAAATCTTACAGCTGTGGTGTTTTAGTGAAGAGTTTGTATTACAGTCGCAAATTCCCATCTTCACCCTCAGAGCTATCAGTCTCAGTAATTAAAAGTTGACAAGGTTCACCTCATTTGACCACGCGATTCTAAATGATTTGTGGCAAAATGAAAGATATTGTCTTTATTCTCTTTCCTCACTGTTTGACTTTGAGAAATTATGCATAATGAATCGGATATGTTCCATTTGCACTCATAATGTGTTTTTTTTTGCCCTGCAGGAGCCCCGGACGAGGAATTGAGGTGAATGCTGAAGTGGATGACTGTTTTGTGGGAAGGCAAGGAAGCGTTGAATCAAAAAAGCCTGTGCTGCCTCCCTTCCTTGTTTGTTGAGTTTGTTTAAAAGTCCCCAATTGAAGACATAGCGTGGACCACCATATCCTTCACTTGTGAGGGCCAGCGCAGATATGTGGCCTCAGCAGGGGCCGCAATGCTTTATTAGCCCAAGGACTGTGGTGCTCCTTGGGCTTCTGACTGTCTGCATATCCCCTCACCTTTCTGAAGGATCCCGAGAGCCATTTAGGTCCTTCTTGCCCCCTGACTGGGGTCTAACGCATTTAGCCATCCATAACAAGACAGGGGATGTGTATGTTGGTGCGGTAAACTGGATATACAAGCTTTCTAGCAACTTGACCAAGTTGAGGAGTCATATGACGGGTCCTGTGTTGGACAACGAGAAATGCTATCCACCTCCAGGTGTACAGTTATGCCCCCATGACCTTGCCCCAAATAGTAATGTGAACAAGCTGCTGCTAATAGACTATGCTCAAAACCGACTCATTGCTTGTGGAAGCACCTCGCAAGGCATCTGTCAGTTTCTGCGCCTGGATGACCTTTTCAAGCTTGGCGAGCCACAGCACCGTAAGGAACACTACCTCTCCAGCGTCGTCGAGTCAGGAACCATGTCCGGAGTCATCATCTCTGAGGGTCATATCAGCAAGCTTTTCATTGGAACTCCCATCGATGGAAAATCAGAGTACTTCCCAACTCTTTCGAGCCGTAAGTTGATGGTCAATGAGGAAGATGCTGACATGTTCAGCTTTGTCCACCAGGATGAGTTTGTCTCCTCCCAGCTGAAGATCCCCTCAGATACACTGTCCAAATTCCCGACGTTCGACATCTACTACATATACAGCTTTAGCAGTGAACAGTTTGTCTACTACTTGACCTTGCAACTGGATACCCAACTTACTTCTCCTGATGCCAGTGGGGAACAGTTTTTCACCTCGAAGATCGTCCGACTTTGTATCGATGATCCCAGGTTCTACTCCTATGTAGAGTTCCCAATCGGATGCACCAAAGATGGCGTAGAGTATCGACTGATCCAGGATGCCTACTTGGCCAAACCCGGAAGGCAACTTGCAAACTCCTTGGGAGTGTCTGAGCAAGAGGACATATTGTTTACAGTCTTCTCCCAAGGTCAGAAGAACCGGGCCAAACCCCCAAAAGAGTCGGTGCTCTGCCTGTTCACACTGACGAGAATAAAGGAGAAGATCAAGGAAAGGATTCAGTCGTGCTATAGAGGAGAGGGCAGGCTGTCTTTGCCCTGGCTGCTCAACAAGGAGCTACCGTGCATCAACTCGGTAAGTCCACTCTCTGATAGCAGGCCATTAAGACGCACTGCATGGCTACAATGATTGATTTGTTGGTTGGATGAGTGGGTGTGCTTCAGTAATGTCCTCTGCCAGAGTTCAACTTCCATTATCTTGGTGCAAAGGGTGATTGTGATTAGATATAAGTGGAGAAGTTGTAGATCAGACTAGGGTTGTGAGGCTGGGAACGTTAAGGAGTGGCCTAGTAAAGTCCTCTAGATGACTCGAGTCTACTCATTGGATTGGTGATTGCAAATTTAAGGACGGCCCTAAGAGTAAGACTACTGTATAATCATTGTTGAGAACCTGAAAACCTAGACTATTACCTTGTGTCTAACTGTGTCTAATAGTCTAACGTCATTAAATTGTTGTAGAATATAAATATCACAAGCACTCTTCCTGTCACCCACCTCCTGTTTCCTTTTGCGTCCGTTCTCTCTGGCTGTCTTTCTCCCAAGTGCTTCCATTATTCAGTCAGACAGGAACATCATTAGGGGAGTTGAGTAAATTTCATGAGTTGCTCTCTCGCTCATGCTATCTAATTCATTTAGTGAGGCTTGATCCCATCTTCTCTGCCATCAGAGTCTGCTGGGACCAGGGCTTGCTTTTTGTCCTCTCGTTCGCTCGCTCTTAATCTCTCTCTCCTCATTCGTCTCTGTTCGTCTCACTCGCTCTGTCTTTCTTGGGGGTTTCAGTGGCAAAGAATGGCTTTCATTTAGCCAAGCACTCTGAGATAAAGATCCCCATTTTTATTTTTTTGACTCATATTCAAACTCTATCAGTAGAGCTCTAAGCGGGTGGAATAATAGGGAATAAAATACATTTTTGTGAAGTAAAACAGAGATATAGAGTGGCTGAATGTGTGATGTCTAAATACTTCAACACTAGAAATCATCCAAAGCTCACTATTTTTTGTTTCATAAAGTTAAAAAATATATAATAATGGGCTCTTCACATTGTGCTTACCACTGGCTTAGTGTCTTTTTAAATCCTTGCTTATGGCCATTTTTAATCCTGGTTTTGCCTGGCCTTTACATAACTGAGCTCAAATTTCAGTCCTAAAATTCTACAGTGTGAAACAATTAAGGAAGATCCTATAGATAGATGGTTGACTAGTCGTCCAACTAACTAGTCAATTAGTGATCCGGTGGCAATTACAGTGCTGCTTTTAATTGGAGGCTTATTTCACAATTAATCGTAGCAGTAACAATTCCTAATTTGTTGTATAAAAATAACTCAACAACACTTCTTCAACCTGCCTCTGTGAGTCCAAATGCTCAGGTTTCATTGAAGTGCATCCAGGATGCATATAGGGGTGTTATGCTAGTTTTTTAGAGCCTTTGATATGACACTAAAAATTTATATTTCAGTTTCAAAAAGCCCCTTAATTTTTTTGGTTCAGAGCTTATGCTAGTTTTAAATAACTGTTAAAGAAAGTTTCTTATTTTTGCCATCTAAATAGAAATTAAATGTCTGCTTATCTTTGGCACAGTTCGTGGTGGAAAATGTATATCATGTTTAAAAATATTGTTTCCAAACAAATTACCTTTTTATTTTATGAAAATCTTTATCAGATTCAAATGAGCTTAAGGTTTTTCAAACCACAACACAAACATATTGACATATTGTTTGGCTTTCATAATGGACATCAAAGGAATAATTCACTCAAAAATTAAAATTCTGTCATTTACTGACCTGAAGATGGATGTCAAATGAGTTTGCAGTGGCATAATGGTTTGTAAATGATTACACATTCTGGGTTTTGGATGAACTATTCCTTTTGATTATCCTTGATAAATTTGGTTGTTGTTGTTTGGCGTGCTGCTTGACGTCAGTGATTAAGCACACCGCTAATTAACCTCTTTAATGCTGTACGTCTGACAGGAGCGCCGCACCTGTAATGTGTTCTTACTCACAGGGACAGAAATGAGCCGTTAAATCTCATCAGAACAGAATGCTGTAAATCTGGTGCTGCTCAAATGATTCATGCTGATCAGATCAGGCAGCATGTTTAATATAACTCGTTTAACGCGTAAAATCTAAACATAGTTTATACAGTCACATGTCTCTCTCTGTCTCGCTCTCTCTAGGAATGTTGGGGTGTGTGGTGTGAGCCTCTAGCCCTGGCAGACAATCTCCAGCAGTCTAATAACATCTCACGCACACACACACACACCGAACACACACACCGAACACACACACACACACACCCTACATCACCCGACACACACACCACACCACACATCATCACACGTTGGTCAGCTATCCCTGTGGGGACCTCTCCATAGGGTCATTGGTTTTATATGGACAGACCGTATCTCTATCGCCCTCCACCAACCTACCCCAAACTACCCCTCTCCAGGAAGACTTTCTGCCTTTTTAGCTTTTCAAAAAACTTCCTTGCTGTTGCTTTCTAGCTTTTGTCCCGTGGGGACCACAAATTTGGTTCCACCATGAACGAGGTCCCCAGGGGTCGGGTTCCGTCCAAGGTGGGGTTTTTTAAGTCACCATTCCAGATAATAAACCAGTACCCTCTCCCCACACACCACCAACCAACACACACCATGCAGGGTCTATTTGTTGTGTGGTGTATGGTGTCCCTGCTGGCAACCTGTTAGCTGCATTAGTTTTCACTATCGTAAAGTGTGAATGTGTGTTCGTGTGGTTCTGAGAGCTGTAATTACTTAGCACAGCGACACGTGATTGTGAATTAATCTCACTTGTCTTGGTTACCATGTAGGAATGCGAGGAATACTGCATACAAACGCCGTTCAATCGAGTGTGACTAGCATTGGGCTAAGAGCTCTGCGCCTAGAGGAATAAGCGCTCAGACCTTATACTGCCTTCCGAGAGGCCGCCTTGGGCCAAATATACTAACACTATATGTCAAAAAGTTGGTGTTTGTAACTATGTGTGTTTTTTGGAAAGAAAGTAGTACCTTTTTTTCACAAGGATGCTAACATGCAAAAAGGGACAAGTATAAGGACCATTTATAAGTCTACACGCTTTCTAATGCGCTGCTTTTGAAACTTCATAGCTCAAAGGAATCCTGAAAAATCCAATTATCACAGTTTCCACAAAATTAATATTGGGCAGCACAACTGTTAACTATTTGATATACATCAGACCTGTTGTTGAGCAGCAAATCCGATATTAGAATGATTCGGGAAAGATCATGTGACCTGAAGAGTGACTGGCAGATGTGACAATCCGCTGCGCATCACAGAAATACTTCGCATTTTAACAGATATTCACTAGAAAACTTTTTAAAAGTTTTCTAAATATTTCACTATATAGACAGTTTTTACGTATTTAAATAGCAAATAATATCCAGGCATACGTGGTCAGAAGAGATTCTTTCAAAAAAACATAAAAATGACTCCCAACCTTTGAATCGAGGGTACGAACGGGGCGTTAAGACGCTTGATATTCTTTCCTCTAACCACTAGATGGCAAAAAATCATGGGTGTTGGTCATTCCGAAAACCACTTCGCTTTTCAAAGATGCGCTGTCGCGCAATGTGGCTATCTCTGACGCTGGAGCGCGCGCCAGTACGCCGCAGCGCGAAAAGTGAGACGGGCTTACGATAACTTACTATGTTGATGTTTTTTAAACTGTCGATTAATTCAGTAGCAAATGAGCATCGCTAAACTAATGGCATTATTTGAGAGACCAAAGGTCTCTGTACCAGTTTTTCAGTTTCCGAACGTCCCTCCCCAGCCGTTGTTTACTACTGAAAGAGTTGTAAAGTATGGTATTGGCGTAACAAACGCCCTGCTGTTGCGCATCACGCCCAGTAATAACCTGATACTTATCGATAGCTGACTTGTAGTTTTTTCCATTTTTGAATGACATGGTTACGATTCGCTCGAGTAACTCATATATGTTGGGTGATCCCTTCGAGGTCGTCAACGCTGTTAGATGAAACTATCCTATTTACACAACCTGATATTAATTAGATCATAATGAAATCTCAGTAGGGGTTTCTTACGTAACTTCTATATTAACTTATTTGGGATCTTCCGTTCAATGCATTCAGGAATCTACTTGTTTAAATTATTAAAGAAATGTATTTTAAAATCTATTTTATCAATACAATAGTTATGCATTATATTTATTGAGCAAACCTGAACTTCTTTTGATTTTTCCCAATAGCAGAGAAAAAATGTACCCAAACTTTGCTAAGGATGTTTTTGAACAGTAGTCATTATAGCATCATTAAAAAAAACATTATTTCGCTGATGTCTTTGTATGCAATATGTGTGCTTTGACCGACAGCTGGTGTGGGGTAAAATTTAAATGCCCCCTGTGCCCCTCATACTATTTGATACGATTTTAAAACAAACTAAACGCTTGTATGATTTGATTTTCACACAGAGCAATTACATTGTAGTGAATTTCCATTATGGTCCATACAAAGGAGGGTATTTTGTTCTGCATTATACCCTTTAGGGCAGTTGAAACTCAATTTTTTTTTAAGTGTGCCTTTCGCACATGTGTACCCTACGACTGGTGACCCCTGGCGCCACAGAAGAACCCAACAGTATCTAGGGTCAATTTGTCTGACCTTGAGCTTTATACAGCTGAATACCTAGCTTCCCATTGCTGCGGTTGTATAGATCAGCACTTTTGGCTGAGATAAAACTATTTGAAAATCTGGAATCGGTGCAAAAAAATCACAATACTGAGAAAATCACCTTTAAAGGGTGTCCAGATTAAGATTCTCTGCCAAGACTGCTTATAATCCAACATGGACAGTACGATTAAGTTACAAAATATCCAGGAAATGCTCTTTACGAATATTCTAATGATTTTGGAACAAAGAAGAATCGAATAATTTCGACCATGAAAAGTGCTCTTTTGGTATGATACAAATACACCCCAAGCGAGCTTAACATCTGTTTTTGTGCTCCAGGGTCACATATATCTTTACAAAGAAGGCAATTCTATAATGCATTGCATCATGCTCAGTGAAAAACTCTATCCAGTACAAATGTCTGCTCTGTTTTCTGTACAGCGGTTCACAGGGATTTCCTTTATGCTAATAGTTTAAAGTCTGACTACACAAGGCTGATATTTAAATAAGCTTAGCTCATGATGGCGTAAAGATGTTGAATTAAATTACTTTTGATGTTTTCAAAGCGATAAATCCCCCAGCCGAGCTTTCAGTAGTGTGCGAGTGTCTGACTGCTTGACATCAGGTTTTTAGCTCAGAGGAGGAAAAGCGAGTTTGCTAAGTGAATTGATGCCCGTCTGACTCCTTCCTCCTCCTTTTCTTCTCTTGCCTTTCTTCCTGCTGTGAGCTAGAGACTCTTCTGGATATATTAAGACAAAGAGAAAAGGGGAGGTGAAGAGAGAAAGACACAGAGAAAGAAAGGTTATTGATGTGTGCCTGGTCGGCTTGAGAGGGGGGTGGGTGACACCTACCACACAGCACACACACATCACATCACACACAGACACCTCACCACACAGAGACGACACAGGCACACACCCACAAAAACACCACACACACATCACTTCGCACACACATGCGACAAAACACACACACAAACACACCACACCACACACACACACACACCACTCGCACACAGACAACACACAACACCCACACACAGACCGTTTACGTAGCCTTCTGGACATCGAGCCCAATACCACAGACGGGGGTATATATAAGCAAAGGACTAACCGAAAACTCGAACCTAAAGAAAATTCACAACATTTAATTAAATCATGTTGATCTTTTAGATCGGCCCAGAGGAAGGTTTTGTCAGATTATCTCACTTCAGGAGGTTCTTTCAAAGGTACAGGCTGTAAAGTCTTTGGCAAGTTGCCAAAAATTTTGCCCTGGTTTTTAAGACAGGTTTTTTAAATATAAACTGAACGGGGTCATCTGATCTACATGCACTGTACAGTTGTTTGACTGCAACTGTGGTGGCAGTGCATGTACAACAACCACCCAACCAGAAAAAACAGTCTTATTCTCTAAAATCTTTCCCCTTTCTCAACTCCAGGCGATCTCAGATGCCTGTCCTGTGTGACGTCACACGACAGGCGCCCTGCCCAAAGAGGAAGTTTGTATGACAGTAGTGTTTCAGCAGTCAGATGGCATGGAGGTCTTACGCTTAGCTGTCCGCCCCTGAGGACTGTGAATGCAGCGCCCCACCCTTGGGGTCAGTAATGTAAGCAGAATGACTCCGTTAAGCGACTCGCGGTGTCGTTGTTGGATCTAATAATGAACATAACAGTCTTCATTTTACTCCCGACATCTGAGCCACTGAACTCGTTGTGGATTACATTGTTTCTGAAGGGAATGCTCCCAGATCTACATGAATGCGTCTATGTTCGCGTGAATCATTCATCTACAGAAGAAGTGAGTGCAAGGTTTTTTTAATGAATCTTTGCCGGCCTACATAATAAGGCGAACTTAGAAAGTCTCACGTGCATGCAGCTAACGTATAAAAGTCCTCAGAGAGTGTCTCGGAAAAGAGGAGTGGCGGGGGGTCAGCATGAGTCCTTAACCTATTAAGGGCTCAATGTACCGAAACGGGTCGCTGTGAACAGAGCTGATTTTGACAGGGTAAAAGTGTGTTGTTTTACACTACTATTGAGAAATTAACCAAACTATGTTACAGACTTTAATTAAGACCCTAAAGAACTATTCCCAATGGTTTAAATGGGCCTCGACTGACCCCTTTAAGCAAGTTTGTCAAACGTCGTCAAAATATTGGTTGGAATATTGGAATTTGTGATGGATGGCTTCTTTTGTGCGTTCACTGTGCGTCGGAGCCTGTGGAAGTGATAATGATTGTAGAATGGAGTGAGGGGACAGTAAGAAATGCTTTGTCGAAGCGAAGAAGGATATCCCCCCCCCAGAAGTCATGACAAAGGTATGTATTGCATGTCTTAATCAATAAAAGTTCGCCAACATTTTCAACTGTTTTTTTTTTAGTGGAGCTTGTTCGGGATTGTCTAAAGTCAGGTACTATATTGAAGTTGAAATACTAAGGAAACAAGTTGATGCCCTATACTTTCACATTTAAGCCGCTAAGTTTTTAAGTTGAAATAGGTGAAAAAGTTTTACAGTGTAATTTTTAAAGTAGTCGTGTAAAATCATCTTAAATTATTCAGTTCCTTGATTTGTTTTATGGGATGAGTAATTCATTCATTCATTCCAAACACAATACTCTACTAATGCGATATTTTCCAAAATAAAATGCATGCATAAAAATGGTGAATATATGAAATGGTGAAAAATAATGGGGGGGAAAAGTCTATATGTACACTGTTTAAATGTTTGGGTATAATATATTTT
>JADLZN010007384.1:0-293459 GCA_018155175.1 Sinocyclocheilus anophthalmus | reverse complement strand
TTTTTGGTGGAATGGACTTTCAATGGATGGACAGAAATCTCTCAGTTTTCATTAAAAATATCTTCAGCTGTGTTTTAAAGATGAATGAAAGTGTAATTGTAAGAGTTATATAGATGATAGATGATGTTGTTAAAATGATGTAAAAATCGAGGAAATGAGGATACACAATATATAATTTTGACCTATAACAGTTAAGGCACTGATATATATTGGATCTCTACATTGCATTGTGCCTAACAGCACCCCCTACAGTCACTATAACAGATTTTTAAGGTCAAAATGACTTTAATTTAACCTTACAACTGAATAAAACTTTTAGCATTGATTATACAAGACCCTGAATGGAGAATTATGTCAGTGATAGTTATAGATGTTAATTTAAATCTTTTCAGACAATGAAGTGTATGAATCTTTACTAGCGCATTGTGGTCTATTTCACAGATGGCCAATCACATATTCTCACCTTAGCTTTCACTGGTAATGCATTCAAAGAGAGCTGTGCTGACTTGAGATTTTTCAGTTTTTCCTCATGAAAAATAAATAGATTGACAAAGGCCTCCATCTATTCATCTATCTATAAATCTCTCTATACATTGTGCAGAACAAAAAGTGTGATGAATTATAAATCTGGACTAGCATAGGAGAATCTTTGTTATAAAATAAATAGTTCTGGCTGTAAATTCTGATTGGTTAAGCCATGTTTTTTTACTTTTTTATTGTTAAAAAAAACAACAAACCACAAGAGGTTGTGCATTATAGTGATTTCTCCACATGTATAGGGTGGTTTTTATTTTATTTTATTTTATTTTAGTTTAATGCACCAAAGTTCGCCAAATGTTAATGTAAATAACATTGCTACACCAGTAATTCCAAAAAAGTTAACTTTTCCAAGAATTAATATCATATACTTATTTAAAATATTCTTTTATATATTATTGTAACTATAAATGTGTGCCTGTATAAATATGACTTGTGTTAATGTAAATAAATAAAAAAGTTTTCATGTGTGTGTGTCTATCTACAACACATTCATCACTCATAGCCTATTATATTAGATATATATATATATAGTGGGTACGGAAAGTATTCAGAACCCCTTAAATTTTTCACTCTTTTTTATATTGCATCCATTTGCTAAAATCATTTAATTTAATTTTTTCCTCATTAATGTACACACAACACCCTATATTGACAGAAAAACACAGAATTGTTGCCATTTTTGCAAATTTATTAAAAAAGAAAAAACTGAAATATCACATGGTCCTAAGTATTCAGAACCTTTGCTGTGACACTCATATATTTAACTCGGGTGCTGTCCATTTCTTGTGATCATCCTTGAGATGGTTCTACACCTTTCATTTGAGTCCAGCTGTGTTTGATTATACTGATTGACTTGATTAGGAAAGCCACACACCTGTCAGATAAGACATTACCGATACGTGCATGTCAGAGCAAATGAGAATCATGAGGTCAAAGGACTGCCTGAAGAGCTCAGAGACAGAATTGTGGCAAGGCACAGATCTGGCCAAGGTTACAAAAAAAAAGTCTGCTGCACTTAAGGTTCCTAAGAGCAAATTGGCCTCCATAATCCTTAAATGGAAGACGCTTGGGACGACCAGAAACCATTCTAGAGCTGGCCGTCCGGCTAAACTGAGCTATCGGGGGAGAAGAGGCTTGGTGAGAGAGGTAAAGAAGAACCCAAAGTCATTGTGGCTGAGCTCCAGAGATGCAGTCGGGAGATGGGAGAAAGTTTAGAAAGTCAACCATCACTGCAGCCCTCCACCAGTCGGGCTTTATGGCAGAGTGACCCGACGGACAGCCTCTCTCCTCAGTGCAAGACACATGAAATCCCGCATGGCGTTTGCTAAAAAACACCTGAAGGACTACAAAATGGTGAGAAATAAGATTCTCTGGTCTGATGAGACCAAGATAGAACTTTTGGCCTTAATTCTAAGCGGTATGTGTGGAGAAAACCAGGCACTGATCATCACCTGTCCAATACAGTACCAACAGTGAAGCATGGAGGTGGCAGCATCATGCTGTGGGGGTGTTTTTTCAGCTGCAGGGACAGGACGACTGGTTGCAATCGAGGGAGAGATGAATGCGGCCAAGCACAGGGATAACCTGGACGAAAACCTTCTCCAGAGTGATCAGAACCTCAGACTGGGCCGAAGGTTTACCTTCCAACAAGACAGATACCGATGAGCTTTGTAAAAATCGGACGTTTCATAAAGGCGGGGCATAGAGGAAAAACAAAAATGTACAGTATGTGGAAAAAAATGTTTAACCTTAAACCACATATTAAACATTTCATTACACCAAATACACAAATGTCTTTTTAGTAGAGTTCATATGACCCCTTTAAGGAATATTAATTCCACCGAGCTGTGCGGGTAGTGGTGGGTGGTAGCCGGGAGCGCGGTAACAGAAGAAAGGTCCCAAATCTTGTGAAATTGTCCAGTGCTGCCTTTTAAGATATATCTTAAATAAATATGTATAATCAGAATGTCCTAATATAATGAGCACTGGGTCTGGTTCCAAGTGTACATCAAGGACATCTGAAAGCACTTTAAAAACTTCACACCAGAATCCCTGCATTTTATGACAGAAAATAAAACTATGAGCTAAGTCAGCATCCTCTGATTTGCCCTGGTCACGAAGAGGAGAAATTGGGAAAAAAAAAAAATATATTTTTTAAAATGTAGTCTATGTAAGACCTTAAATTAAATAAGGCATAATCTAGTATTGACCGATCGTTTATCAATATCCTCCAAACCACTCTGCCAAATCTCCTCCGAGATTGCAATTCTAGTCTCTTGCGCCCATTCCTCTCTGATCAAGTTTGTAGAGAAGAAAATAGCTGTTGGTAACCTTCCATAAATTAAAGATAGCTGATTCTTGTTTCCCCTGAACTGTATGAGACAATCATCAATAATGGAGGGTGAGACCTTGTCTTGGAAAACATTGTGTATATGCTCATATCTTCTTGCTAAACCAACAAAAGGTTGTACCTCAAGTGAGCATATGCTTTTCATGCACATTTTGGAAATTTGAATTGCACTTTGGTGTTTCCACCCATCAAATGTATGCAGTATGCCAAATTTGCATACAAATATGCAGACGGAAACCTATTTTGTGGTGTATAGCCTAGTTTTTCTCTTAGCTGTTCACTGTTTACTGTTGTTGGTTTTGTGATGTCCCTTTGTTTGTTTTTCCTGTTTGCTTTCTGTTTTCCTGTGGCTCCCCGTTCACCCCCTCCCCGCCCCTTTCTTGTTTCCTGTCCTGTGCCCCTGAGTTTGGCCCTGTACTCTCCTCCTGCGGTTCGTTTTGGTCCCTGTCCTGCTTTTCTGCTTGTTCTTCCTGTTCAGTTTGTTTCCTGTTTGTTCTTGCTGCCTGTCTGAATTGTTTCTTTGTTGTGTTCCTTGTGCTTTTTCCTTCCCCTGCTTCTGTTGCTTTGTGCCTTATTTGTCGCTGGTCTATTTGCGTGCCTTCTGTCAAGGTTTACTGGAGTTCACTGTTTACTGTGACTGTAATCAAATGCCACGCTTTCCGGAAATTCATTCACATTGTCGGAGTAGACAGGGACTGAGGATTTCAGGAATCCAGGCTCAGTGATTCTAATAATCCCATGTCCTGTGAACATCCAAAGGCCTTTGTTGAGCAATAAATGAGAGCCTTTCATAATATTTTTTTTTTATAATCATTTAATATAATAGGCAATTAAATCAAACATCATCCAGTCCAACTGATCTGTATCGTTGCACTGCAGGAGATCTTCTCAGTCCGCTGAAGCTTGGGGTCCAGTCCACAGGGGCAGCCCAGTTGTCAGCGTGTGAGACAGGTTCAGTTTAGACAGCCGAGTTGAGTTCATTAGCGGTGCAGCTGTTGCACAGAAAGCAGGGGGCCGGAGAGCTCCTCAACAGGTGATGGACGTGTGTCTCACAGCCCGCTTCACGACCTGAGAGCATGTGGCCCATTAGAACCACTTGACCTAAGAGTCATGTCAAGTGGGCCTGATAAATGTTTGGCATAACCAACCAAAACATTTGATATTTCTGTTTTGCAGGACCTGACCCCAGATTGCACTCGTATAACCTCTAATCTTCAGCAAACAAAACATTCTTTCAGGTTTAAGATCTAATTCCTCTGAATAGAGTGATGTTTGTTGAGGAGGAGGAGCACTTTGATTTTGCGTGATCTGTATCAGCCTCCCCGGGTGTAAAAATGGTGTCTCTATATGAATTGTACTGCTCCCTCCTTACTTTCTCAAACAGAAGGGCTCTTGAGGACAGTCGGTGCATAGTGCCATTAGCTCTTATTTATTAGCAGCATTCTGGTGCTTTAATAGCATTTCTGTTCTCTGTGTGCGTTGGGAAACCGCTGGCCTAAAACGGTAATGGTGCTGTATTTCTGTCAGGCTGCCAAGCAAAGATCTCATTCTGTTTCTTTTTGGAACAATGCACAAGCCTCTTTTTAACTTCCAAAATATTGTAATATTACGTAGCCAGAAAGCTGTGTAAAGGTTTTTTGATCAGAAAATTCCCCTTTTGTCCTTAGAAAGCCATGGTGGCAGTGGAATTCTGACCGTGTGGGTGGTTAACGTCGAGCCGAAGAGCAGTAACCATAAAAGAAGGCTGTTTGATTAGACGGGGGTCGAGAGGGTGACTACCCTCGGCCCTCCCGTGCTGCTAATAGTCGTTTTTGACACGGCCGACTCGTTCCACATTCCAGGCATTGAATGACTGCAGTATGCTAACACATGACCTCATCCAGCTCTGTGTCATGTACTTCCTGGAATCTGAAGTGGTCTGGTAATTAGTGCTGCTTGCTAAGGCAAGCATCAATATTAGTGTTGATCCTCACACTAAGTATCCGATTTTGGCATGGTACACAGTAAATTTTGCAGTGTTAAATTAACTCTATAAGAGTTTAATTTAACGCTCGGCCCGAGTGTATTTGGTCCCACTCAGAATTGGTGATAAATTAACTCGTCATAGTGTTACATTTTCAGAGTTAAATTAACTATTTTGAGTAAAAAATTAACACTGCTCAACACTGAATAGTGTTACCAGAGTTTAACACTAGGGGAAATTAACTCTGTTCTGTGTTACCACAATTTAACTCTGCAGGAAAATGTACTCTGATTAGTGTTAATATTTCACTTATGTAGAGTTAATTTACATTTATAATAGTGAAAAATTATCTAATTTTAAAACCCAATTGGTGTTTTAAAAACAGAATAGAAAACAAGATCAACAACGTCACATTTAAAACATTTATTAAAAAATGTTGTCAGGCTCAAGAAACATACACATACATGCACAAAAATACATCACGTCTGCATGAAATGACAATACATCATTATATTCAGTACAGAACCTGTTGAACTTACTAGCTAAGCAGCCTTGCTCTTAACCTCAGCGATACAAGGACCTTCACTTTGCCAACATCTTTGTTGTACACAGTGGTCTGAATGAAAGTGTACATCTTGTGTAGAATAGTGTTATAAGTGGTGCCAAAAACAAAGTGTGCCTTACACGAAGTTTTGTCACAAAAAATAGAATTCTCCTTAATTAATCACCATTATTCTTCATTTATATAAGACCTTTTGTTCATTTTCCAAAAACAAATAAAGATATTTTTAATGAAATCTGACAGACTTTTATCCTTTCATTGACAGTCTATACAGCTAAAACTTTCGAGGCCCAGAAAGGCGTTAAAGACATCATTAAATTAACCTGTGTGATTCTGGTGATTTAACTTCAGTTTTATTAAGCAACACAAGTGCTTTGTTTGCGCAAAGAAAAAAATAATAATTTACCACTTTATGAAAATATTAATCTCTGAAAAGCGTACATGAGAGCACGACAACGGATGAATGTTTTGTTGAAATGAAAGCAGACGTTGTGTGAATGCATGCATAAAATTGAGGTTAAACCAGTGGAGTCACATGGATTACTTTAATGAATGTCATTACTACCTTTCTGTGCCTTGAATGTGCTAGTTGCGTGGATGTTAATGTAGGGACAGAAATCTCTCGTTTCTTTAAAGGGGTCATATGATGCTTTTTTAAAGATCATTATTTTGTGTATTTGGTGTATCAGAATATGTTGACATGCTTTAATGTTCAAAAAACACATTATTTTTAAAATACTGTACATTATTGTAGGTCCTCTATGCCCCGCCTCTCTCACACGCTTCGTTTCTACAAAGCCCCCTCCTTTGACAAGCTCAGTCTGCTCTGAGTGGCCAGCTGACCCAGTGCATTGTAATTGCCCGAACACCGCAAGCACTCGTCAGAAATGTACGACCTTTACACATAATCGCGAGCTTCATCTTCAAAATTAATGTAAAGACAGTAAATAATGTCATTAGTTTTACCATCAGTTCAAGACCGAAAGGGGAACAGACACAGTAATGATGCAGTACACAAGCTGCGGTTAAGACAGCTGACTCTACTGTGATGTGACGGCTTGTAATCTTCTCTCTACTCTCTCTCTCTCTCTATCTATCTCTCTATCCCCTCATATCGAGCCGCTCTCTCTCTATCTCACACCACACAAACGATGCGAAAAAATCAGCATTTGAACAGTCAATAGCAAACACATAAACTAATAACAAAACAGTAGCTGAATCAGAAGCACCAGATTGTCATAGCAAAAATCAGAATGACCTCCTCTCCTAGGTTCACGAAACGGTTGTCCATAAAATGCATTGCTGTTCTGTTGTAAGTAATCTTAAAGATTCCTAAATGCCTCTACTTTCGGAAGGCCAAATAAAGTGCTTTTGCTTTTGCACTGAAACACACAGCTTCTCCCTGACATGGCTGCTTCAACACTAACTGAGGTTACTAAAACCACGCCTTCTTTCCCCCTCTTCCCCCCCTTCGTTCTTGCGTGACAATTTGGGCGCGCCATTATGCAACTATTCCAGTAGTTAGTGAGGTGATATTGTGGGGGCGTGTTAGAGAGCCGTTTTAGGGGGGCGTGGCAGGAGTCTTACTTTGATAAGAATATTCCTTGGTTTTGAGCTTTTAGTCTTGCAACGTCAGGGATATTATCTAGCACAATCAGCTTTAACAATCAAAGAGAAAGGAAAACTTGAAATCGCATCATATGACCCCTTTAAAATATCTTCATTGGTGTTTTGAAGATGAACGAAAGTCTTACAGGTTTGGAACGACATGAGGGTGAGTAAATGTTGACAGAATTTGGGTAAATTAACCCTATTAAACAGTTTGTCAAAAGCATCAAGAGAAGAGACTGACTTGCATGGAATGGCATGCTGATCAAAATTGAAGTACTGGTGAACTTAATAATTCTTCCAAGAGCCAGGAGACAGGGCTGAGCACTTCCAGCAATGCCTTGAAGATGCTCCTCAATGCTTGTTCCACTCTGGAAAAAAACCCCAAGAAAATCGCAGAGGAACTCGCAGATATGTAAAATAAAATAAAAAAACTTCAAAAAAATAATAAATAAAAACAAACCTTCTAGAAGATATCTCTACTTGAGACATAGACACCTTTCCTGGTCTCATCTGGCCTTGACAAGAGACACACAACAAACATTTTAAGATCATCAACTGTTTAAAGAATGCTATATGAAGTTAATCCTTAGTCACAGTTAACGCAACTCAGTAGCTACAAAACTGCTGTGAAAAGTGGCACAATGACATTTCTCTTTTCATTTTGTACCTTCAAATTATATTCCTCGTTAGAAATGCCTCTCCGTATAGTTTTGATTCTCCATAGCAAGTATCCGTTGGCACTCTTACCAACATCATAGTAATGCTCCTTAGAAAGACAAAAATACAGAAAAAGGAGAAGAAAAAGTGTTTTAAAATCAAAAAAAAAAATACACCACCTATATTATAGGCATGTGATCAAAACATTTAAAAGTTGTCAACAATGCATTAAAACTAAAACTAAAACAGTGCGATACTTACATAGCCATTTTTGAAGAAGGGGACACTGAGGTACGGAAACAAAGGCACAATTCATCTGGCATAGTTTTTGTTCACCTTCCTTGGTGGTGATGTACTGCAAAAATAAATAATTTTATGAAATATAAAAATAGTAAATATATATTTTATAGATATTATATATATAATAGATATAATTATATCTATATCTCTATATATATACACCACACACACACAGGTATCATATATACAATTATTTATGAAATATTTACCTATCTTTTCTTTAATGTCATCTGTCAGGATATTGACAGTTTTTCATTGAGAATCAATCAGACCAGCTTAATAATAATAAAAAATAAAAATAAAAGAGTATCAAAGCAAAAACATAAATATGGTATATAAACAATAAAAATACTACTTCAAACAATACTTAATTTTACATAATCTTGTAAACTTTAACCTTATAAAGATCAAATTAATGTTGTATTTTTAAGTAGATTTATGCGTTTCAACAGTCCCCCAAATGCAAAAGTAATAAAAACGTATTGCCCACCTTTTAGCTCCATCATCTAGTCTCATTCGTTTACTGGAAGACCTTTCTTCAATAATGAATGTATCCTGTCACTAGTCACTGGAGTCAAAGGATGAAGACAGGGACTGATTTGACTGCACAGGAGAAGCTTGTTACTTAAAAGGAGAAAGATAATACGTTAGTTCTGTGCTATGACATGCCAATAACAGTCTCTCCTAATAAACAGGCAATATTTTAAAATGCATTACGTTACTTGTACCATCACTTACATGTACCGCTCTGATCAGGCCAACTAACTGTGTATGTCTAACAGCAATAACGTAAAATAGTTGTTTGTGGTACCGTAATCACTGCATAAGGTTAAAATGACGAAAACAAAGGCTGTTTTTAAATTAGATGTTCTGCCTTCCCCATTGGCTTCTTCTTCGCGCAATGTTGAGCCAAGTTAACGCTAATCCCACAGCGCCATCTACGTGGCTTCAATAAAGATGCAATGGTGGCGTTCTTTTTTTTTTTTTTTTTTTTTTTTTGACAATTTCGTTAAATTCGATAATATTAATTGCCCGTTGGACACATTTAGTCTTTCGTGAGCTGAACAGTAGCAAATATAGAGTTTATATATTATACATTCCAACGGTTTTTAACATTCAATTAGGGCTGGACAATAATTCAATATCAATATGTATCGCGATATAATTTTTTTCAATAACGGTGATATGATTTTTAAACATATTTCCGATATTTCGATATACGTTACCAGTGTTTCCCATACATTGATTTATTTGTGCCGTTTGACTTCGTTGAATAAACATGAGCACTGCACGTTTCAAAATCAAAACGCGTCGCGGGTGTTTTAGATGAATGTATCTCTGAAGGGAACCGACTGTCCTCAGAATAGTTTAGATGGCATTTTTATCTGATAAAGTAGCGCTCATGAGCGGAGCTGCTTTGTTTACAAAACAAGCCGTTACTGGAGAAACCGTTAGTTCCACTTCCACCGCTCTCACAGCGCCTCCTGCTGGCAGACAATCAGTTTGCATTTTCAATAATAAACCCATTTCCAGCAACATGCTTTTGTTGTTGCTCTATTTTTTTGTTTTCTGAAGCAACTCGGAGCATGTTTCATACTGGTTATCCTGGTTAATGCACATTTCAATCTATAAGAATAATCACACTACTAGTCAAAGGTTTTTGAACAATAAGATTTATGTTTTTTTTTTAAATAATTCTCTTCTGCTCACAAAGCCTGCATTAATTCGATCCAAAGTACAGCAAAAACAGCAACATTTTGAAATATTTTTACTATTTAAAATAACTGCTTTCTATTTGAATATATTTTAAAATGTAATTTATTCATGTGATCAAAGCTAAATTTTCAGCATCATTAGGCCTACTCCAGTCTTCAGTGTCACATGATCCTTCAGCAATCATTTTAATATGCTGATTTGCTGATTATCAATATTTAAAACATTTGAGTAAATTTTTTCAGGATTCTTTGATGAATAGAAAGATCCAAAGATAAGCATTATACACTGATCTACTTTTGTAACATTATACACTATACCAATCAAAAGCTCTTTTTAAAATTTATATTATAGAAATTAATACTTTCATTTAGCAAGGATTTTTAAATTGGTCAAAGTGAGTAAGACAATTTACCAAAAGATTTCTATTTCAGATAAATGCTGTTCTTCTGAACTTTCTATTCATCAAAGAAACCTGAAAAAATTACTCGCTGTTTCAACATTCATAATAATAATGTTTTGAGCAGCAAATCATAATATTAGAATGATTTCAGACAGATCATGTGACACTAAAGGCTGGAGTAATAATGCTGAAAATTCAGCATTGCATCACAGAAATAAATTATATTTTCAAATAGAAAACAAATAGTAAAAATATTTCAAAATGTTAACGTTTTTGCTGTATTTTGGATCAAATAAATGCAGGCTTGGTGAGCAGAAGAGAATTCTTTAAAAAACATAAAAAATCTTACTGTTCAAAAACTTTTGACTGGTATGTTAGCCTATAGTTTGGAGTAAAAAAATAATATTAATACGGAGAGTCTGAGATTTATTTGACAGTAATTTCACATTTCTTGTTTGTATGAAGACTAAACACAAATAAAAGGTGAACATTCATTTATTTGCGCCATTTTTTCCCTAAAATATATAGTATTATAGGAGTAGGTTTCAGAGTTGGCAAATTAATTTTTCATAAATTTGTATGCACAGACATCTGTTGTGGACATTCTTGGCAGTTTTTACAAGGCTTTTAAAAATAGTGTTCATATCGATATCGGAATTATATCGTATCGACCGAAATTAAGAAATATATCGTGATATAAATTTTGGCCATATCGTCCAGCCCTAACATAACATCATATAATTTCTATAAAAATGTGTCCGCTTATGCCCCATTGTGACGTTACATTATTAAACATTTAAAAAACAAATTAAGCGGATATACCAAAGCTAAATACAGCTGAAAATCAAATTAAGCAAGATTACTGACATCATTTAAACTTTATCATTACCACATTGAGATGAAAAAAGCACATTTCTCCAACATACTGACTTGCCTATTCGATATTTCCGCGTTTAAATTACACAAAGTTAAAAAAATTACAACTTATGCATTAATAGTAGCACAATTATTAACATCAAATATTAAACTTATGTTTTAATAAATTAAAAGAGCTTACCATTTGGCGCAAGGCAAAAGAAAATGGCGAAGAGAGAACTTTTGCTCTGGTCTTCGGGGATGGCTTGAGGGGTAAATTTAAAAAACGGAGTAAATTTAACAATGCAGAATTGGCAGTGGAAACGACAAAACTACAGCGAGAATAAAAGTTACACCTTCTTTCTTTGCGTGAACATTTGAGCGGCGTTATGCAAATCTTCCCTCAGAGCGACGTAGGTATGTTGGGGCGTGTTTGAACGAGCCGTTTTAGGTAGGCGTGGTTAACTTTTATAAAGAATATCTCTTTGGATTGAGACTTTAGTCTTTGCAACTTTAAAGATCTTCTTTATGCACCAAGAGCTTGTAACACTCCAAAGAGAAAGGAAAAATTGAAAATGCATCATTAGACCGCTTTAATGAATCAAGCACTGCTCACAATTTAAAATCTAGTTTCTATTTGTGAACATTTTCAGTATGGTTTACCTGCAAGGTAGGGCTGCACGATTATGACAGAAATCATAATTGTCGATTATTCCCTTTAAATTGTAATTGTGATTATTAATTACGATGATCACAATTCACATTGAATGTTTATACCATTGTTAAATGCAACTGCATGCCGTATTTTTATATGAAATTAAACAAGCTGAAAACACTAACTGAAATTTTTTTATTGCTTTTCTATAGTATCAAGCCTCAAATGTCAAATAAACATTAAATTGGTTTCTTCTTTAAATAAAAAAAGTTAAAATTAATAAGGAGCAACAATATTATCCGGAACATTATCGAAATACACTGATAACGGCTTAAAATGCAAATATCTGCATCAGACGATTTGAAAAAATATGCGATTGTCTTGCCGAAAGATGAATAACTATGATGTGCTGAGGGTTTGTGGCTACGCGATAAGATCACTTAAGTAGGTTCTGGTCAATCTTGAAAGAGAACTTTGGGCCTGACTGATGGCACTGTTTGGATACCTCATGTAATATGATTTCATCTGAGAATACAGAACGAGCATCTGGTGTGTGATAGAGTCAAAAAATTAGTATGCATGCAGCAGCAGCGGGTCCTAACGCTTGTACGGTTAAGGATTTATTACTTGGGAGCGCGTTGGCCTTAATTGTAATAGATGAAAGTAACAATACACAAATATCATGAAGAGATAAATTGTGTTTCTGAATAACATAAAGCAGTAGCTAATTTGGCTGGTTTGATTTAAAGGTCAGAAGCTATATGAATTTAAAAAAAATCACAAACATGACACTTATAAATTAAATAATTTAATATATACAGATTTATTCATTAAAATGTAATATATTTTTTTCAAATAGATTATGAAAACTTAAATACAAGGAGCTCTAAAAGATTTTTTAAATTTTTATTTTACAGCTCTTGGAATCGACCAGGTTCTCAATCTTGCCATGGAGGGCCAATGTGCTGCAGAGTTTAGCTCAAACCCTGATCAAACTCACCTACCTGTGATTTTTCTAATGATCCTGAAGACATTGATCAGCTTGCTCAGGTGTGTTTGATTAGGGTTAGAGCTAAACTCTGCAGGAAAGTGGATTTCGTGGGCCAGATTTGAGGATCCCTGATATAGACCAATTATTAATGCTAAATCCACAAATAAAATGTTAAGGTTTCAAATGCATCGGTCCGAAAAAAGAAAAAAAAACCAGCAGAGATTGATTTTATTTTAGTTATTTTCAAGGCTTTCAATGTACACTCATTTAAAAAAAAGAACGTTAAAAATGTTTATTAGTAGTTCTAACAAATAAGTTTTTGCTCAAAACTAAACAAAATTAAAAAAATAATTTGTTTATAATTTCCAGGAGAGACTTGGTGTTGTTTCAGTTCAAAAGCAGAGTTGCAAGCGTGTATATCGGGACTTGGGCTTCTTTTTTTGTAAAGTTTCGTGAAAAAATCACGTTTCGCGGGTTGCAGTTTTTTTGGGCTTATTTTAAAAAATATGGTTGCTTGTTAGGAAAACAATCAGTAAGTGACAGGTGCTAGGAGATGCTGTTTTGTACTCATTTATTGACGATTCGGTTGCGGTGCGGCCAACTGAATGCACTGCTTCTCTGCCGCTCACTGCACAGAACAGACGCAGAGAGAGGTGACACTTCTCCGGGAAAGTCAGACCTCGCGCTCGTGGGACAGCACTGGCGAAATCTACCAACTAATCCATAGCTA
The DNA here is from genome assembly GCA_018155175.1 of Sinocyclocheilus anophthalmus. Taxonomy (NCBI): domain Eukaryota; kingdom Metazoa; phylum Chordata; class Actinopteri; order Cypriniformes; family Cyprinidae; genus Sinocyclocheilus; species Sinocyclocheilus anophthalmus. The sequence continues at coordinate 280,129 of JADLZN010007384.1, read as the reverse complement.
AAGTTTATCCAAAAAAGTCGCTAGGTTTGTCAGTATGAATATTCTATGGAAAAAAAGCCGCTAAAAGGGTCTGAAAGTTGCTAAATCTAGTGCTAAAGTCGCGCTCGTGTGTGTGTGAGATGTGGGAGCTGATGGCAAGGGGCGGTGGATATTTGTGGCAGTGGATATTTGTGGTGTTGGCAACAGTGAAAAGGGACCCCTTTCAAACAGTGTGGCGTTCCGAACGTTGTTTAAGCGACATACACCGGTATTGCGGTATTTTAAAAATTCATATCATAACAAAAATAATTCGGTATGAATACCGCCCAGCACTAGTAGTCACTAAGTTAGTTGTGATGAATGAGGTCAAATAGTTAATTTTAACTGTGGTCCATGACTGATTGGTTTTCTTGGCCAACCAACTGAAGGGTACTCCATTTTAGCTTTTTACGCCACTAAAAAGAGAATACCGTAGTCCCAGCATTCAGGGTCTGAATCTAGCTGAAACAAAAAGTCTGTTTTTCCTTTCACTGGCCACAGTGGCAGCCTAGCAACATGAGTGGCTAAACTCTGGAGCTGGAGCTCGCGGGGAGGCTGAGAGTGTTTCTGATTGATGTGATGCTGTGCTTCTGCTTGTTTTGGTGTGATTTAGAACAAAGCCATCTACGCAGGGGACAAGGAAGTGTTTTACACAACTGGAAACCAGTTCTACAAATTGTGGTAAAATATAGGCCATGACGCAGAGCGGTCAGCCGTCGATTAAAAGCCAGTTGTGTGAAATGAGTTCTTTGAGTGTGTTGAGTGGGGCGGTTGCTGGTCGTGTGTCTTTATAGGACCCCCTGGAGAGTTCAAACAGAGCGCTTAGATCACGCTGATCTTTTGCAACACGATTGAAGGCCTGAAACTATTGGTCAGTTCTCTGTTCTTTTAAACTCTGCAGGGATGCTCCTCTTGTTGGCAAAGCCATCAACAGGTTCCATTGAACTATTTCAGGTTTATGTAGCTCCTCTTCAAAAACTATTCACAGGTGTCCTCAATACACAGACATCGATGATGGTTTGGGCTTCCCCAAGGTCTGTTTATGTGGTTTTGTGTAACTTTGTAATGCAAGTTTATACTTTTTAACAGGACAGATTCCTTCACCCACAGATGGAGGTTTTCATGCCTGACCAGCTGCTCTGAGGAGTTTCCAGGGGTTTCAGATGATTTGCTCAGACCACTGCTGGGAACGATCAATGACCGTGCTGGAATTCTTGATTACATATGGAAATAAAGAGTTGTGTGTCTTCTTGTTGGTTCTGCAGCTTTAAGCCTCCAGCTGCAGTTCATGTGATGAGAAAATGCATGGAAATGCATTTGCTTGGCTGAAACACATGATGTCAACAGGAAGTTTACTGTGTCCCACAGGTTTCGGATGAGCATCAACTTATTTGATTGGTTACAAAAGATGGGAGCAGTGAAAATTCAATTCAACAACAGTTACTCCCTATACACTCCTTGTTTTTGTTCATATTGTTATTATTGAATAAAGTTTTTGGCTGTTGCATGAGCTCATGGGAAAAATAGGTGTTTCCCCAGGAAATGGAGGCTCTTTTGTGTGTTAGTCAGTCTGTACTGAACGAGAAGGAAATGGAGGCCCTGAACTCACGGTGTGGACACCACACCACACAGTCCATCTGCTTCATCTTAACCTTTCCATCACAGCTATTTGCCCATGATTACTGACAGCTGCCAAAGGCCAAGCCCATCTACTAGCCTGTGTGGAGGTCAGCCAGCAGTGTGAAGACCTCTGAATGTCATCATGGTAAAAGTTGAATAAGGAGATTGTTGGTTACTGGTTGCTAATCGTGATTGATATGCTTGACTGGTATACAGGAGAGAGCTGCAAACATGGCCTGATGAGGGTCAGTGGCTTCAGGGAATCAGTAAAAAACTTGTCACGTGTCCCTGACCTTCCTGTCTCTACAATCCTATTTTTCATCATGATTATCTACAAGACAAGGGTTCTTCCTGTAGCAAATGTTCTCAGACTGTAAGCTGGCACTGTCTGCAGCAGTCAGCTACACTGTGATGAATTCATTCCAGGATGAATCTGTCTCTTCTTCTCTCATTGTGTCCTGGAGCCCATAAAAATGAAAAGCAGTTGGCATTGGCATTTTTAATTTAATTTGAACCTTTCCAGAAGTAGCTCCATCTCATTGGAGCATGTTTCTTGAATGTGCTGTTGAATTGAGCTGTATTGAATGGGAAACTAGATGGAAATCCTGCGTTGATGTGTAGCCTAATTGAGCAGTCTAATGGCGCTTTTCCACTGCGTGGTACGACACGGCACGGTTCGGCTCGGCACGGTTTGGGTTTCCACTGCAGTTCAGTACCGCTTTAGAGTGATTATTCACATGTGGTTATAGTTGCGCCGCCTCTACTACCACGACTCCTAAAAAAAAAACGTTTTCATTCCGCATCGCCCCTTCAAGCTCTCGCTGGATCCGCTCCTCTGCTATCAACGAGAGGAACGTCTGTACTTCCGCAACAGACAACAAAACTTTTTGGTTGTTAAAAAAAAAAGGTGCGCTCGTTCAAAACAGTTGCGTTCGATCCTTCGCTGGCTGTGCTGATTTAAATCTAGCGGTTCTTATGTGTTTGTGTCGCAAGTTCAGTTACGCAGGTAGTGACGATTCTCTCTGGCCAATCCGTGATCAGCAGAGTTTACGTCACGTTTTGGTAACGGTACGGTTCACTTGGAACACCAACCGAGGTGGTACTAAAAAAGTACCAGGTACCAGGTACTGTACCCAGTGGAAAACCCCCAAAAGTGAACCGTACCGAGCCGTACCATGCAGTGGAAAAGCGCCATAAGTTGAAGGAGGAGTGGAGGAATACAACCATGTTTTCTCCTTTTACTGTAATTTTACTCTCACTTTGACGTTTTATATTTTATATTATATTATCTTCTATTATATTCTCTTATATTCTAAGAACTAACATTTTTATACATATATGTTATAACTAACATTTTTAAACAAAGTAATATAGATAGGACATTTGTTTTATATTGACCATAGTATGAAATTTCTTATTGGCTTATAAAGAATCTCAGTGCTAGGTCCTCCATATCAGTTTGCCTTGACTGAGGGATTATAAACGGCTAAGACTTAAAAATAAAAAAATATTCAAAATTGTATCAGGGTGGCCGCGGGTCCTTAAAAAAGTCTTAAAATGTCTTAAATTCAGATTCAATAGGTCTTAAATATTTTTGGTCACATTACTACAAAAAAATTATCCAGTCTGGCGGACCCAGTGACTGTTTACAATCATTAGACAGACCAAAGATTTTATTTTTTTTTTAGTTACTGCGTCACTAGAGAGAATTGTGGTAGCAGAATCCAGTCGAACACCAGCTAGCTGACCAGCCTCCTAGGTAGTTTAAATGGGTTAGTGCAAGATTACTGAAAATGGGTTGAGAATTTTACTTGCACAACCGGACAAATAGCCTGATTAAAACTTGAGTGACAAAAAATAACTAGTGAAGCATCGAAATGCGAGAATGATTTTTCTGATTTTATTGCATTCAGAGTTCACACTGCACAATTTTAGCCCCGATTTTCACCCGCCGACATGTTTTGTGAAATCACCAACAAATGCCCGAGATCGGAGGCAAATCAGTGCTCGTTCATGCTAGTGATAATCATGCAGTGCGAATTATCAAAGACGTGATCTGAGAGAATCGCCAGCGCCTGTAAAATATTTGGCATGCTAAATATCTGGACATGTCGGCGATTCAAAATCCTGCTGTGTGAAATGAGTTCTGACTGAAAAATACATCTGCGATGACCTACAGCCAATGAGAGAACAAGATACAGGACAGTGGGAAGTTTGGGGAGGAGTTATTTCCTTATCAGTTCTCGTTCTTGTTTGTAAAACGTAGTTTGCGGACCAGATGGAGTTGTCAGCGATTCTTCCTATTGTAAAGTCATGCAGTGCGTAACCTCCTGTCGCTGATACATCGTGCACTGTGAACACAGCAACAACTGAATGCTACCCCAGATAGTCGTGCAGTGTGAAAACAACGGTGATCTGACGATGAAAAATCGTGCAGTGTGAACTAGGGTTGGGAATCGAAAATTGATTCCGATTCCAGAATCGGATACTTAAGGTCAGGAATTGGACACTTGTTGTCAAATTTGCTTTTTTTTTCTTTATCTGTGAGGACCGGACCTAGCGATCTGCCAGGACCTTGCTCGCTAATCTAAGCGCTCCAAAGTTTGGCTACATTTGCAATCAGAAAATAAAAAAGCTACGTATAATATCTGTGATAGCTAAACATGTTGCAAGAGAGGTGTCACCACCAACATGAAAGCACTTTAATTTAATAGATCGTTAAAGATCGCGAACACGATTCAAACACCAACGTGATTCTGTTCCTAAATTACGATGATTCGTCTGTTTCATTCCTCAAACTTTGACGTGTGCGATCAATGTTGTGATCACTTGGTTCGTCCGTGCAGCGTATGATCACACCACTGTAATTTGAACATTTAAATTTGCGTTCACGCTGCCATTGACCTAAAGAGAGCAGCTGTCATCTGTCATGAATGAAACCGCTTCACAGTTATTTCAACCACACAGTATCAATATTTCTGTGTTACAAACATTCAAATCACAGAAGTACTGGGATAAAAGTTTATAGTTCAGATATAAACTGTGTGTACGATGTGTACGGTAGCGATTAAAATAAGAGTAAATCACCTTTTGAAAGTAATTTGACAGTTAAAAGGTATTTGTCTTTGAATCATACAAGAGATTAGTTCAAGAACGCTGATTCATCCAGTAATGAAACAAGTACATCTTGAGTGGAGTCATTTAAGACTGTAACATTAAAATTACATTGTGCTTTGTTGTTGTCTAATGTTTTTTCTTCAGAATCATGCGAGAACCACAGAATTTATCCAAAATCATGCAGTTCTATTTTCCACACAAACAGCTCTTAAAGAGTCCAGTTTTATGTAGCCTGTTGATTTTTGTTCATGGTATTCAGCTCCAATAAATGGTTTGCAAAAAAGAGACACAGGATAAATGATTGATATCATTATTTAATCACATTGGAATCGAAACTGGGAATCGAAAAGAATCGGAATCGGAAATGATAAAATTCAAACGATACCCCAACCCTAGTGTGAACTCGGCATTAAACAGCGATTGATAATGGATAATGGATGTCGCGCTGTTGAGGATCGTGCTGTGTGTCTCTGTGAGAGACTTTCATGGAGAAATCTAATCAAATGAGTGTAACGGCACACATAAAGAAACTCACAGAACAAACACACTGAGGTAAAAATTCAAAATATTTAGTTTATTCATAACATGATATAGTTAAGTAACATACCTTGACAAGGGGGCTATTTTGCTGAATATTTTCACGATTGCAAACGTTACATAAAATTTGGCCTTTATAAAGGTAAATAACATCCTGGGGTAAATATTAAAAACATGCAGAGTATGTAAAAGCTGATAGGACACTGATGAAAATATTGCTTCATAATAAATTGTTTACACCACCAGAAATCTAGGTGATGCTGTGCTTTTGTGGTGATATTTTGTATGGGATATAGTCTGCAGATATGAAAAGTTCACTGTATATCGTAATAAATAGAATTTTTGACAGCGATGATATTTTGTTTTCTTTTTACGTTAAACACATTAAATATTACACATCAGTGGTGTGAAAAAGTGTTGGCCCCCTTACTGATTTCTTATTTTTTTGCATGTTTGTTACACTTTAATGTTTCAGATCATCAAACAAATTTAAATATTAGTAAAAGATAACACAAGTGAACACAAAATGCAGTTTTTAAATTAAGGTTTTTATTAAGGGAAAACAAAATCAAAAACTACATGGCCCTGTGTGAAAAAGTGTTTTCCCCCTAAATCTAATAACTGGTTGTGCCACGCTTTGCAGTAACAACTGCAATCAAGCGTTTGCGATTACTTGCAATGAGTCTGTTACAGCGCTGAGGAGGAATTTTGGTCCACTCATCTATGCAGAATTGTTGTAATTCGCCACATTGGAGGGTTTTCGAGCATGAACCGCCTTTTTAGGGTCATGCCACAGCATCTCAATAGGATTCAGGGCAGGACTTTGACTAGGCCACTCCAAAACCCTCATTTGGTTTTTCTTGAGTCATTCAGAGGTGGACTTGCTGGTGTGTTTTGGATCAATTGTCCTGCTGCAGAACCCAAGTTCACATCACCTTGAGGTCACGAACAGATAGCCGGACATTCTCCTTCAGGATTTTCAGATAGAGTGCAGAATTCATGGTTCCATTTATCACAGCAAGTCTTCCAGGTCCTGAAGCAGCAAAACAGCCCCAGACCATCACATACCACCACCATTTTTACTGTTGGTATGATGTTCTTTTTCTGATATGCAGTGTTACTTTTACGCCAGAATTAATGGGGGGACAAACACCTTCCAAAAAGTTCAACTTTTGTCTCGTCAGTACACAGAGTATTTTCCCAAAAGTCTTGGGGATTATCAAGATATTTTTTGGCAAATGAGACGAGCCTTTGTGTTCTTTTTGCTCAGCAGCGGTTTTCGTCTGGGAACCCTGCCATGCAGACCATTTTTGCCCAGTCTCTTTTTTTATGGTGGAGTCATGAACACTGACCTTAACTGAGGCAAGTGAGGCCTGCAGTTCTTTGGATGTTGTTGTGGGGTCTTTTGTGACCTCTTGGATAAGTCGTCGCTCTGCTCTTGGGGTAATTTTGGTCGGCCGGCAACTCCTGGGAAGGTTCACCATTGTTTTAAGTTTTCTCAGTTTGTGGATAATGGCTCTGACTGTGGTTTGCTGGAGTTCCAAAGCTTTAGAAATGGCTTTATAAACTTTTCCAGACTGAAAGATCTCAATTACTTTCTCATTTGTTTCTGAATATCTTTGGATCTCGGCATGATGTCTAGCATTTGAGGATCTTTTGGTCTACTTCACGTTGTCAGGCAGGTCCTATTTAAGAGATTTCTTGATTGCGAACAGGTGTGGCAGTAATCAGGCCTGGGTGTGGCTAGAGAAATTGAACTCAGGTGTGATAAACCACAGTTTTAACAGTTTTAACAGGGGGGTCACCACTTCTTCACACAGGGCCATGTAGTTTTGGATTTAGTTTTCCCTTAATAATAAAAACCTTCATTTAAAAACTGCATGTTGTGTTTACTTGTGTTATCTTTGACTAATATTTAAATTTGTTTGATGATCTGAAACATTAAAGTGTGACAAACATGCAAAAAAAATAAGAAATCAGGACACTTTTTCACACCACTGTATATATGCTTGATGTGTTCATGTAATCTGCGGTTTGGTCATAAATTTCACATAAGGTGGTATTAAAGTCTTAAATTTAACTTGTTCACATCTGTAGACACCCTATGTATGTCAATTTGAGTCTATTTAACTTATGCACTAAGTTTTCTGAAGCTATACAGGGCTTTTCACACTGTGCTTAACCCCGGGTAATTGTTGTTCTAGGAATGTAATGTGTGAAACATCTGCGGATGAATACCCAGGATTAATTGTAAACCCCGGGTAAATTATGAGCAGTGTGAAGCATGAAGCAAGATAACCCAGGATTCTTTTTACCCGGGTTTTGAATGACGCAGGGTTAACTATTTCAAGCGAGAAGTGCCCTTACTTCATTTTTTCTACTTCCAGCACATATAAGGTCACTTTGGATGCATGAATGTAAAAAAGTGGGTGCTTCTGTTTAAGGCATGGCATGATGCCCGAGGTGGATGTGATTTGGCTGCATAACGAAAGCCTGGCTTTAATTAAAGAAGTAGAACTCAAAGCAGGATCTCCTTGATTCTGACTCCAAGCCATACACCTGTCATCTAAACTCGCACTCCCTTACTCCATATACGAGTACACACACACACACACACACACACACACACAGTGAGAAACCGAGGTTGGTATATTTTTAATGTTTTAATTGTACATATGTCTTATATGCCCACCTAGGCTGCATTTATTTGATCAAAAATTCAGTAAAAACAATAATATATAATTACAATTGAAGATACTTTTTTTCTATTTTAATATATTTTATAATGTAATGTGATGGCACAGCTGAATTTTCTTTAGCCATTACTCATCAGTCCCTTCAGTTCCATTAACTTCAAATAATTTAATATGCGGATTTGGTGCTCAGGAAACATTCCTATTATTGGTGATTAATGGTCAACCGATATATCGCCAAGGCCGATATATCGTCTGAGTATTTGCATTTCCAAATATCGGCATCGGCCGATGTTTGGCCGATATGGACTTTTATTTTGACGGCGCGGAGAGCGGCAGCGCCTGAGCTCACAGTGCTCACATTCTCCCTCTTGTTCGCCATCGTCATTAACAGTTCTGTCTAATACGGATAGAAGTCTGTCTAATAATCAGATAGAACCGTTAAACAAAGGAATTAAATGTATAAAAAAAGTATTATAACGATTGCTTTTTATATTATTAGTAATAGAAAGGCAACCATTATAATACTTTCTCGTTTGCCGTCAGCATTCAGCAAATACGCATTTTATATAATTTAAACAAATCTTTGAATGTCTAATAAACGTCTAATTTCAAAAACCTTGCAAACTTAATCGAATCCAGTTGTGAGATCTTGTGAAGTGTGCATTTGTATCCTGCATGATCGCGTGTACTCTGCATTACTTTCGGTCTGTGTAAATTGAATGCTTTAAACATTAAATTAGTGATTCAAAATTATGCTGCTCTTTATGCATTTGCCCACTGTCATATTCATGTTTTTTTCATTGCGTGCTGTATGTAAAATGAGTGTGTTACCTTGGCTTTATTTGAAAAATTATGATTAATGCACACAAACTTCCCAGATTACTTAGTTTTTGGTTACAGTGTTTACTTCCTTTTTAATTATATTTTTATTCAATATTTATTTGTTTGTGGAAAATACTAAAGTATAAGTATGTTTATTTTACAAAAAAAATTTTTTTATCTATTTTCAAATTATTTAAAATTTCTTAAATATTAATTAAAATAAATAAAATTATATCGGCCACCCTGCTTTACAAGATATCGGCATCGGCTGTCAAAAAACAACCACTAATCGTCGACCCTATTGTGTCACACAGTTGTATTGCTTAATATTTTTCTGAAAACTATCATACTTTTTCAGGATCCTTTCATAAATAGAACTTTACGAATAGTTTCATTATTTTCAATTATCTCCACTAATGCTGCTTACTAAATACACTTGTATGGTTTTGTATGGCTGATGGATCCCTGCTAGTTTACATGTGAATGTACAGTATGTGATTGAGATCTCAAAAATGTGTCAGATGAATCAATGTGTGGAGGCGTCTTTGGTTAGGAAGTGGGTGAATGGTGAAGGCGAAGTGTAGATTGGTGCACACCCACTCATTTTTTTATGTTTGCATTTTTATTTTCAGACAGTTACAGACAGTTACAGATACCCATCTCTTGTATTGCTGTAAGATTACAAGCTCCCCAGTCTGACTGCTGTTCTTTGCTTTGTTTCCTTTTTTCTGTGCAAACAAGCGCTTACTGTTTAAAGGTATGAATTCACTGGGTGGATAGAGGCAGAGCCGGTGGCAGGGCACCTACATCTGGGGGGCATTTATATTTCTGGGGGGGTTGTATCGGGTGGGAAGCATGCAATCTGAGATTGCGTGCAGTCGCTGAACTCACGAAAATCATATGCACGCTGTTTTTTCCCGTTTCACTTTTGAAATCAATCACGTTCAGCAAGGAGGGGAAAGGAGGAGAAGGGGGGCACAGTAACTCGTTTTTTTTGCCCGCGATTGACCCCTTACCACCAGCCCTGGATAGTAGGGTTGTGCCGATAGATGATAGTATTGTGTATCGACGATGGTCAGAGATATTGACGGTGGCTGATGCCTTTGACAATAACGAGGATTATCATTATTATTATCAGGCTAGTATTATTATCTAATTAATATTAGGGCTTAATTGTTCCATCATATTTCTTTTTCCGCATTTTTACAGTGTTGCACTTAATAACCAATCACACACGATTCTGTTGAGTTTATGAATGCAGTGGCCAATCAGAGGTGTTCGGATTAGTCATGGCTGAAACACCAGAGTTTTGTTGTCCATTGTGCACTTGCTGACTGAATTCTGCTCTCTCGCGAATTCTCATCATAGACAACAAAGTGCAGATGATCGTGCGACGCAAGTATAAGAGATTTGTTCATCAAATAGTGTAGATAGCTTCACTGATCATAATGGGAGTGTTTTTTTAAAGTGCATAAACTCACACTAGATTGTCAGTGTCATGATGTTGTCAGTGATGATGTTGTATGATAATGTAAATGTTCTTTGCTGAAGCTGCTGTTTGAATAACTGAGGAAATGTTAGCATTATAGTAACTTACAATGTTTTTATTAAATTGTTAAATACAAATTCAGTCATATTAAAATTATTGACATTACATCCATATGCTACTTGACTAAAAAGGTATAATGTGTAGTTAATAGATTACAGTAACATTAGGCTGCTTTTAGCCTTACCCTGGAGTTGGTTCACTCTCCGTCTATGAAACTAAGTAAATAATTAAATAAATGAGCATGATAATATCGTGTATCGGCGATCTCACAGGCTGACGATAGGACTATGGAGCATATCGCCTAACACTACTGGATAGAGGATGCATGAATGGATGGAGGGATTGGTGGGTGTGGAAAAGCAGATAGAAAGAGAAATGGCTGGACTGGAAAGGAGTGTCCATGTATGCGGTGGGAGGGTGGGCGGAACGGGAATATCTCTTTTGTGAAATCATCACCACACAGAGGACTGTGCTTTGCTGGCTGCTGGCCCTGTAGGTGGAGTTTCCTTCCTTTAGGCCAAACGTTGGAGGTGCCCGGTTGGTTTTGACTCACTGGGTTGGGCCTTTTCCTCTCCTCTCCTCTCCCAGAATGCTTTACGTCAGGTGGCTCGGATCACCCTTTATGGCAGCCGAGACTTGTATGACACAGTTGGAAACTCTGGCTAGCACTCTTTAATTGGTATACCTTGGCACAGAGAGCATTTATACGGCCTTCAGGGAGTTTGGCGGCCCCCTAAAAATTGCTGAACGATTGATGACTGAAGTGTTTATATATTGGGATCTCCTGCACTGGTACAGCTCGGCTGAATGGAGTGGACTACACTTTTAAAAATAAATGGTTCAAAATTTTTTTTTTTTCCAGCGAGCCCAGAAGAACAAAACAAAAAACATTTCAGTGATTGGTTCTCAAAGGAACCATTTTTTTCTTTGAAAAAAACCTTTGCCCTTATAAAGAACCATTTACCCAATGGACAGATTTCATGGATGATAAAGTTTCTTCATGGAACCAGTTGCAAATAAAGAGCCTTTATCTTTAAGTGTTGATAGTAGATTTGTTGAGGTGAAGAGATGTGATTTGCATTTAGGATGGTTGTTTCTAAGAGCAAACCAGAGCATGTGAGCGAAGCGGAGCGGTGTGACTCTATGTTTTTTCCCCTCTCTATGGACGTGCTCTCCGCTCAGATCCTCTCTCAACCGCACAGCCAGAGTCGCTCCTTTAATATTCCCCACGCTCGACGTGAACCAATTCCCGCTATCAGCTCCCTCTCCGCATAAAATTGTCTCAAGTAGCCCTAATTGTAAGTTACTGTTGTGTGTAAGCGAAATTCTGGGGTGGATTTACGAATTAGAGTAACTCACAAGATGGAAGCATGCTGATGAGATAGACCAAATTAATGCGAATTGAGTAATTGCAGATTGAGCATGAAAGGGATTAGCTTATAACATTCGAAATCAATTACGACAGGGTTTCTATTATTTGAAATTTTATGTGAATAGTGTAAAGTATGGTCCTCATTATTTCTATATATGAATATAACCTTAGCAAACCTACCTAAAATGCAAAAACTGAAAAAGTGTATTTGATTTTCGTTAACTTTATTTCCGTGAAAATAGCTGCAGTTGTTGTGCAATAGAACATTCAAAACAGGCTCATTAAAACACAAACGCACACACACACGAGATGAAATGTGCGTAGATCTTTACAAAATACACCTGGATTATAAAGTTTGTGAAAAGCACACATAAGATAAAATGCACTTAAAGAATGCTTGGTTTATGGACTGACGTCAATGAAAGAAACACACTTAGTGTCAAGTTAAAATAGACGATAACTGTGGGGAACTGTGGTCTATTAAAACATCTCTTGATGTTTATTGGATTTTAGAATTTACTTTAAGAAACATTAGCTTGGACAAAGTGTCAGGCTTCAGCATTCGCTGTGCCCGAAAACACTCGCTCAGCGCTGGGAGAACCACTGGGGATGCTGAAGATTTTGCGGGAGGGATCCAGGACTGGTTTTCCAAAATCCAAGTGGCGTAGGCTAATATCTTCTGTACTCTGTAGTTCTGTATTTAGGCCTATATACAGCTGTGTGTTAGCTTAGGTCTATAGTTTAACTGAGATTATTGCTCCGAATATAATTTGAATTAACAATTAGTTTCTACGACGTCAGTAGGTTTTATTCTTTTTTAAATTAATTTATTATTTATTAATTTTAAGTAATAATGATTTTAATAAGTAATTACGAAATATAATAATTAGTTCCACGATTTAGGCCTACTAAAACTAGGGAACGAACGAATTAACGAATGAATGAATTCGTGGCATCTAAGCCTAAACAAGAGAACAAATACTTAATTCGTGGCCATAATTTAGACTAAACGAAAAAATTTATTCTTAATTCGTGGCCATAATGTAGTCCTAGCATAAAAGAGAATTAGCCTATTCTAAATTCGTGGCTGTGATTTTTGTCTGCATGTCATGATCGGGGCTCCGTACATCCGAATGTAACCTTAGCCTACCTGTTTATTCATTATTATGGTATGTAACTAGCTCACCTTTTGCGGCACCATGTTTGCGTAGCACATCCTTGTGCTTTCTGCCAATGTGCCGCTTCAGATTCCAATATGAATCTTTACTAACTCTCCCCACACTCCCTCTCAGTTTCTTCTCCCTGCTCATTCTTAACTTAGATTTTTTACTTTACATTTATGTATAAGGCTTGCAACTTCGTTGAAACAATATCTGAACTCCATAACTGCTCTACTATTCTCGATCTCTACAGATTCTCGATCTCGAACAAGCAGATCACCAAACGGCATTCTGGGTTGAGCGAGCGAGTGGAATCTTCAGAAAGGCGCTCTGCACTCTTAAGGAAATATTACCACTCCGCTCCGCTCACGTGCTCTGGAACAAACACACTCTGTGGGAGAGTTTGTGTGTGTGTTTGTGTGAGGGCCAAAGCAGATGGGACCCCCCACTGTTAGAGTTAGCCATTAGTTCTGGTCATTCTTACGTCTGATGAAGGTCAACTGGGACGTGCTGTCACACAGAGCAAAGGTAGGACAGGTGGGCATTACTAATCAGCTACCCACAGCTACTGTTTGACTTTGAAATGCAGGCTTTGTTTAACCACAGACCCTCTACACGTGCCCTACAACCAAAGCAGACTATGTGTTTTGGTTTACTTAGCTATTCTTTGGTTACAATATTGTCCCTAGAAATTGACTAAATATTACAAACTACTTTTGGTGGCGATCAAGAGACTTACAAAAAAATAAATAGTAAGTAAATGTGGTTTTTATGTACTGTGTATTTTATCCTAAAATTGTATGTGTTTTTACTCTAAAAGTTCTTGTAATTGGTATTTTGAGCTATTGTTGCAGATAATAACTGTAATAAATTAAATGTTGTATATTAGGAATGTACTGATATTAAAATTCTGGAAAATGTTTATAAAAATGATATTAAAAGAACAATTCTAAAATTATTGAAATGTGGTGTATAGTATATGCCCTCATTTAAATAACTATAATACCATTCAAATGTTGGGGTCAGTATGATTTTTTTTTTACTTTTATTCAGCAAGTATGCATTCAAATCATTATATAAAAGCATATTAAAGTAAAGAAAAAAAATAATCTGCAAAAAAGTATCACAATATAAAAAAGTATCAAAATAAATAAGTAGCACACCTGATTTCAACATTGATAACAACAAAATGAAATGCTTCTTGAGTACCAGATCAGTATAATAAAATTATTTGACACAGAAGACTAAAGTAATGGCTGCTGAAAATTCAGCTTTGCCATCACAGGAATAAATTACATTTTTAAATAGTTATTTTAAATTGTAATATTATTTAACAATATTACTGTTTTTACTGTATTTTTGATTAAAAAAAATACAGCTTTTGTAAGCATAGGACACATTAAAAGAAATCGAACTGATCTCAAATTTTTGAAAGGGGTACAGGTATGTGTGTGTGTGTGTGTGTGTTTGTTTGTGTAACATGCTGTCAGTTTGATAGGTGTTGCTCTGCAGGAAACTCAGTGGAATGTGTGAGCTTCCATATTGCATCATGGCTAAAGGTTTGGACTGTTCACGTGCAGACTAATGTTTTTCAGCTCTCTTTCTCACTTACTCATCAAACTAAAGTGTGACTTTCACTCTCAATGGGTTGTAGCTTTATCACGAAATCAAGTGCCTTGTTCTTTTGTTCACGAGTGTATTTGAATGTGTGTGATTTCAATGGAAGGTGCAGTGCTTAAAATATTTTGTTTGTTTGAATTAGCAGCAGGTATTCTCTCTCTGTCTGTCCATCTGTCTTGCTCTCTCTCACCTCATTTTGCCTGTATCCCCACTGCGACGAGAGAGCGATGAAGTCGACTGCATATGCAGCACTGCTGATGAATTATTGAACAGTGGAAAGTGGACGTGATGGAGTCTTGCACGCAGTGCATACAGAGGAGCCACTGTGTGAAAGGATGACTGATGTCAAGAAAAAAGAGCGAGGGTTTACAAGCTTCTTTGTCAATGCAAAAATGGCAACATGCATGCTTCATTTGCTCACTTTCAGAAATGTTTGCAAATGTACTTTGCCTGCACTTTAAAAGTAGCAGTATACTGCAAATAATCCTATTCTGGTTACAGCTTTTTTGGATCAGCACACAGGCAAATGTCTGTATTACCTGACAGTTATCATGTCTCTGTGACAGCCAAAGAATCTGACCACAGCCTGCATGAGCCAATCAGCAATCTTGGCATGAATTTGGGCTGGGAATTTCTGTTGGTATTTATTTAGTTATACAGAGAGTATTTAGGAAAACTTTTGGGAAAAATTATTATTTTTAGAATTCTAATTTTTTTTAATTACAATTCTTTAAAATTCAGATTTTTTTTACAGCAACTTAAAAATGAGATCCATTTACCTGAGAGGCAAAATTACAGAGAATGTACCTTACAGAGACCTTCAGAGAATGTATCCTGAATATTTTAATTATCTGGTTTATTAGGCAGCTTTTCTGCTTGTTTTAAGGGTCAGTATGTTTCTTTTTTTTTTTTAAAGAAATTAATACTTTTCTTCAGCAAGGATGCGTTAAATTGAATTGATTTTGAACTGTCTTTTTATCAAAGTATCCTGAAATATCCTGAAAAAAAATGTATCACAGTTATCATAAGTATTAGGTTGAAAAACTTTTCAAAATGTATAAGCAATGCTGATTTGAGCACCAAATCAGCATGCTAAATTGATTTTGGAAGGATCACGTGACACTGAAGGCTTGAGTAATGCTGCTGAAAATTCAGCTTTGCCATTACAGAAATAAATAACTATGTATAAAAACTGTAATAATATTTCACAATATTACTGTATTTTTGATCAAATAAATGCAGTCTTGGTGAGTACAAAAAGCTTTTAAAAACTTTCAAAAGCATTAAAGAATCTTACGACCCCATTCTTTTCAGTGGTGGTGTGTATGTATCATCAGACAAAAGTTTGGACACACTTACTCATTCTTTACTATTACTATTTTCTGCTTTTTAGAATAACAGTAAAGCCATTAGTAATTTGAAATATGAATTCCATATGAATTCTGAAATATAATTATTATAATGAGGTCGACGGATAGTGGATTTTACTGATACTGAAAGCTAGGTTGCACCACACTGGCCGAATTAATCAACCGATAGTTTTTAAAATGGCTACTGAACGAAAACTAAAATAGTGCTTTACTGTAAAAGAAAGTACTGAACCATATTTTGTAAATGTATATAAATATTAATATTAAATATGAATTATATATGGATCATTAAAGTAAGTTCATAGCTTATTAACTAATGTTAACAGAAGCAACTTCAGAATAAAAAAATGTATTAGTAGATGTTGAAATTAACACTCTAAATAAATGGTGTCTTTAAATATCTACACAAAGATACATATGGCAGTCGGCAAAAAGCGCATCTAGTGCCGCTTCTAGTGTCCCGCTCTGAAAACTATCAGCATGCATTTTTTGCCGATAGTTCCAGCAATCAACTATCGGTGCCGATTAATCAGCAAAACCGATACATCGGTCGACCTCTAATTATAATTATGCTAAATTTTGTCAACAAAAATTTCAAATATTTTTTTTAAACAGCTTCTGAGCTTTTAAAGATCATATTAATAAATATTTAACTGGTAAGACAGTGTATACAGGATAAATTAGTTGAAAAATTCTTAATTCGATTTTTGCAGTATAGGCTTGTATTCTCTTTCAGAAGTTAAAACCATCCTCAGTGAATGGTTGATGCGGAAAAGAGAACAAAGCTAGACTCTACTCTCATTTTTGGAGTGCTTCTCGTTTCGCTACTAAAAACAGATTACTAGTCCAGCGGTTACAGGAACATCAATAGTCAAACTCGTAAGCTACTGATGGGCATAGTGTGTTTGTGTGTGAGCATGATCATGTGTTCAGTTGATACAGAGACAAGTCTGAACATAACATTCCGCTGTCTTCACTTAAACAGCCTCCGGGGAGGAGAGGCACACAAAACATGGGAAAAATTTGAAAAATGCCTCCTTAGAACTCCCCCTTCTCCTACAAACTAATACAGTGTTTAAATTAGCATAGAAACATAGCCTGTGGAAACAGAAAAGTTTGCGGTTAATTAACCGTAATTATCAACCCTAAACGGAGGGCTGCTCAGATAATGTTGACGTGAAGTCAGTGTTTTGACCATACACACAAGGGCGGACGTCTTTTTTTTTATCTTTCAAAAGAGATGGAACAGTTTGTCTGTTGGGTTGTGTTTTGAGTCTAAGCTCTCATTTAGCGTAGCTTT
The DNA here is from genome assembly GCA_018155175.1 of Sinocyclocheilus anophthalmus. NCBI lineage: Eukaryota > Metazoa > Chordata > Actinopteri > Cypriniformes > Cyprinidae > Sinocyclocheilus > Sinocyclocheilus anophthalmus. The sequence continues at coordinate 262,948 of JADLZN010007384.1, read as the reverse complement.
CGAAACAAATGCTCTTTATGCATGTAGATCCCTCAAAGCTGAAGTCTGGTGCTTTTTATGATGTTTGTGTACAAAGGTTCCTCAAAAGGGAAACTGGTTTCAGACGGGCTTCCAGAGCACAATAACGTCACGTCTAATGATCTAAAATGAATTCAAGTGAGCTTTAGATATAAACAAGCAAATATTTAGAGACTACAATGCTAATTTCTTGGTAAAATGAAGTCATTTCTAAGAGAAATTCTTTTAACTGCTTCATCAGACGCCATTTTTATTCATTTCCACCATCTGTCAAACCACGTGCACAGGATTCTGGGATATTGTAAGCTGTCAACGAGACATCTATTCTATCAAAATCCAAGGAGATTAAAGGATTTTAGTACTCAGGATTTCACAGATACTGGATGTGAACATGTCTTGATGCCTTCCCACCTCCTAATACAGCATTTTTTTAATCTGATGTAATATTGACCTTTCTTATGTTTATATTCTCTCTCTTTTTGTGTTTAGTCATACTTCGTCACTGACTATGACCCTACGATTGAAGACTCCTACACAAAGCAGTGTGTGATTGACGAGAGGCCTGCGCGGCTAGACAGTAAGTATGCCGCTGATGGATGAAGGAGTCTGATTGTCAAACAAATCACAGGATGTAGGGAAACAACCTACTGCTTTCCAGCAGCAAAGATGAAGCACTTTATGATTTGATAATACTTCACAGAGATCAGGTAAATTACAGAGGAACTGGTGCATTTTGTTTTTGTTCTGTGCGTTATGCATACTTGTACAGGTGGGGTTATAATAAATGTACTGTAATATCACTTTAGACAAAAACATCTACAAAATAACTACTTACTCCATTATACATATAATACATGGCTGGTGAAAAAAGGAGGCTTGAAATACTTTAAATTGAAAAAAAAAATTCTAGGCAGAAAATTGCACGATTAAAGGCATAGTTTACCAAAAATTTTGTCATTATTTACTCACCCTCATATTCTCTAAATCTGTATGACTGAATTTCTTCTGTGGAAAACAATAGAACATATTTTGAAAAATGTCTGGTTTTGTTTGGGACCCCAACATTCTTTGAAATATCTTTTGTGTTCCACAGAAGAGAGATAGTCAGGGTGAGTAAATAATGACAGAAGTTTCATTTTTGGGTCACTTTAAAGCAGTGGTTAACAATCAGGAGGACAGGACCAGCTAGGGGCCCTCAGCAAAACTTCTAAGGGGGAATAATAAAAATAAAAATTTAAATAATCTTTAACTGTAATCTAAATTAAAATGCTAAAAAACACAGAAGCGCCTTCGTACATGCTTTCAAACAAGCCAAAATGAAACAGAAACAATTGACTTGATCGGTGTCGTGTCATAGCTCTGTGGGTGGAGTCGGCGTGGGGGAAAACAGTCCTTTCCCCCTCATTGGAAAAGCATGGTGTTGACTCAGAATGGCCTACATAAAATTATTTCTGCCGCTCGACAGAGCAACATACGCATAAAAACTGAGCCGTATTGGGTCGGACTGTCCGTACGGTATCTGTGAATGGACAAACGACCCAACGGAATGGCCAGAGGTGTTGTTTCCGAACATTTTTTGTTACCTAATTGAGCAAGAGACAGCTTAGGCTACTACAAGCCTATACGAGACGGCTTGTGAAAGTAAACATTTGTCGTTTTGTTTTGCTTAATTTTAATAAAGTGATAAAGACTCGAGTAAAAGCCTGTCGTACGTTCTTATTGATATATTAAAACGTTTTTTAACATTGACAAAACAGGTAACATTAAGGTCCACTGAAGTGCCTTGAAATGCGCAGCGTTATTCTATGTGGTGTGTGCTGCAGCTGCCTAATCATTTTCACAAATACGTGCCTTAAAATAAAGATAACATGAAAATATGTATATAAAATACCAAAAAACATGGTTATTGGTTACTGTAGTTAAACCATGGTAAAAACAACATGTTTTACTACACTAACCATAGTTTAACCATGGTATTTGTAGTAAAACTGTGGTTATAGGCTACAATTGGTAATAAAAACGCCAAAAAAAAACATGGTTAGCCTATTATATTTTTACTATAGTAATACCATTGCTAATTTTCATAAGGGATTGTGTATAATAATATGAAATAAATGTTTTAATAGATTATGACATCACAAAATATCAGGGAGTGAGATTTATTTGATTGCGATGCGAAGGAGGGTTACTGTAAGCCCCATCAGAACTGGGTTGCGGTGCAGGGGGACGGGAGTAATGACAGATCATTGCAGTGTATCGGTCATATACATCGTCAGATCAGGTTTTTTAACTTATTAGAGGTACAGAACGCCGCACAGCAACTTTTCGCCATTGCACCAAGCAAAAATCATTCGAAATCATCACCCAAAGTAAAGATCAAGCGCCTAACAAGGTCTCCGCGTGTTAATTCGAATGGTTTGTTTTCCCCCTCGGCATAAACGGTTATTACGTTTTTGTGGGCATTCCCAGCAATGCCGAACAAGTCAATAGGTATGGGTCCTGCTAGGTGGAATTTTACAATGGAGGAAATGTTTGGTGGATCTATGACAATAATACTCCTGCTGCATTTATGATGTTTCCTCAAGGGACTAGAGTGAAAAATGGTTAAATAAACACTATTTTACCTCAGTTCTCTTTGACAGTCCATACTGTCCTCTTCATGCAATCCAGATTTGTATCCACTGTCAGGTTTTCTTTCTTTTTTGGGCTTTTCTGACGACGACAAGACGGGGCAAAACACACTGTTTGCTAGCCATTATTTGTTTACGCTCATGGCACCTTCTGTCTAGTCCCGCTGTATCGATGACAGCACACACATCGTTAAAGAATGAATGGTCGGGTAGCAACGTGTAGTCGTTTCTTGTTCACGACACAACAAGATTTTAGGAATCAAAATCACATAATCTGACACAGTGACTGTCGTAACCGACAAAAAAATCTTGTAGTCTGAACCGGGCTTTAGATGCATTTAAATAACTGATAAGGTGAATTTTCATTTCGTGCCGACTTTAATGGGATCTGATCACTGAAAACACAAATGAGGCCTGTGATTACAGGCGTTACTCAAGGCTGTTGTGAGTTAAAGAAGGGGGCCGACTTCATACAGACATTATTTTTTGTAATGTGAGTCACAGCTGTTAGTAAATACACTTATCAATCCTAACCGTTGCCATAGATACACAACACAGAACTCCTGTTAGGCCTATAAATAAAGAAATTTTAATATAATAGAAAATCATTTAATTTAGATAAAGTTGTAGTCAAACCCATAGTGCTGATGTGGCTAAAGTGAGTGTGTGCAGTCAGTGGGTGACTAACATGGCTGTTCTGTGTTTGTTAGTCCTGGATACAGCAGGACAGGAAGAGTTTGGAGCCATGAGAGAACAATACATGAGGACAGGGGAGGGCTTCCTTCTCGTCTTCTCTGTCACTGACCGGGGAAGGTGAGCAACGTCCCACTCACGTTTTCTCTCAACTTTCTCTCTTTCTTCCCCTTTCCCCTACATTGTCTGTCTCAGTTTCACTTTCATTCTGTTTCTGTCTCTCCAGTTTTATTAATGTCCCTCCTCCCTGCACTCATTTACATTTTCTGTAACTGTCAAATTAGAAGCGTGCTAATTTACGCCCCAGGTTTTGTCTTGGTGAAACCCAGCACATGCAAATAAACAGATCTCACACACATTGCAGTGTAGGTTCTCGAGGAATGCGGTGTGTGATCGGCCGGTTTGTGCCCTCTTGGGGTCCTTCCCACTTTGTGTTTATGCTGTAAACAGTCTTTCCTTCCTTCATTTACATTACCCTGCTTGGAGCCGATGGCACAGGCCTCTCTGAACACACACTCTCTCTCACAATCTCTCCAGAGTCCATGACAAGCATTTCCTCCTCCTGCATGACATTTAAACGACTCGAACTGTTAGAATCAACAGAGACCTCATATCAGTGTCCTTCCCTCCCCAGCCTACACACGCTGTTCTCCATATGCCGGCTTCTAGCTGTCTTACAGCGTTACTGGAAAGTTTATAACAGCGGCATGAGAACCGTGTGACCTCATGTCATCCTGTGTACTGTAATGCAGTTCTGTGGCCCAAAACAGAGAGATAGCTGCTCATCAGCTGGAAGGGTGGGCTTGCATTCCTTTTAGGTTTTGTGGAGAGGAGGAGCTCTGCTTTGTGGGTGTATGTGTGTACTTTCATTTCATCATTTCTGAAAATGTCCTCACTAGGGATACATGATATATTGGGACCATATGGGTTATCGGCCAATTATAAAGAGGTTTTTTTTTTTATTTCCCCTCAAGTTGACACACCAGGTGTCTTAGCAGAAAAACACAGGTGTAGTTCATTTAGAGTATTTTCCACAAAGTTTGACAGTGAGAATGTGCCAGTCTTTTTGTCTTAACTTTGGAAAGTGTATTTCATTTTATTTCGTTTCATATTTTGAATCCTAATAAACTTAGTTTTGACTCAAATTTCAGTTTCAAAAAATGAACTAATTTTCAGTATTTTGTTATATAATGTAAAGACCATTTTTAAAACCACTACATACTATATACGTTTGGGGTAAGATGTTTTTTTTTTTAATAAATTAATACTTCTATTCAGTAAGAATGCATTATATTTATCAAAAATGATAGTAGAGATTTTTACATTGTTACAAAAATATGTATTTATTTTATATAAATGCTGTTCTTTTGAACTTTTTATTCATCACCGGCTCCTGAAGAAAATGCATAATGGTTTCCACTCCAAATCTATAATTTATCACCCCATAGTTTTTGCTTCATCATCTCGGTAATCTAGGTCTTTTTAGAGCAGCAAATCAGTATATTATAATCACTGTTTTACTGTATTTTTGATCAAAAAAGCAGTCTTCTGACTGCCTTTTCTTACTGACCTCAAATTATTGATTTGATTAATTAAATGATGGATGTATTTTTTTTATTATGTTTAAATATTTATTGTTAAATATAATTGTTTTTATTTATTAATTTGTAGGGTTTACCCCAAAATGAAAATTTTATTATCATTTATTATTTTATGACATTTAGAGCTACACGTGTGTGAATAAATGATGACGTTTTCATGTTTGTATTTGTGTCTGTGTGTGTCTGAGAGAGAGAAAATGCTTTGCTAGTTCGTTTGGACCTTTTTAATGGCCATGCATCATCATGTTTTCCTCAGCTTTGAAGAGATCTACAAGTTCCAACGACAGATCTTGAGAGTGAAGGACCGGGATGAATTTCCCTGATTCCCCCAAAACACCCCCCCCCCCCCCCCCCACCCCCCCCCCCCCCCCCCCACCCCCCGCTCTAGGTGGTACAAAGCTGATCTTGAGCACAGAGACAAGTGAGATGGCATGAATCACACTTCAAGTACTGTAAATATGTCTTGGAGATGCTGCAGGTTTGTAGTACTGCACCGAGCTCGTCTGCGTAATACTGTACACATATATACAGTACTCAAGAGCACAATGTCACTGTAATTAAAGGTGAATGAAATTCAGTCCTGAAAATCAATGAGCTGAAAGGCTGAAACATATCACAGAGAGTGTGTGTGTCTGTGAGGTAAGAGATGGTAATAAAAGTTATGGGGTTACTGAGTGCATAGAAATACACTCTGATTGTGTTACATTGCCACCTAGAGTCAGAACAGAAAACGTCAGCCTGTTGTAAATTAACTTCATCACTTGTCTTTACTTTTATGAAAGGTAACTTATAAGACATATTGTTTTATTTAATATCAAACAAAAAGTAAAAAATTGTGATAGGACAATTTTAATGGATTTTAATTAAGGAGGGTTTTCTTTTTCAGGTGACCCAGGAGGAGGGCCAGCAGCTCGCCCGACAACTCAAAGTCACATACATGGAGGCCTCAGCTAAGATCCGTATGAATGTAGACCAGGCTTTCCATGAGCTGGTCCGAGTCATAAGGTGTGTGTGTGTGTGTGTGTGTGTGTGTGTGTGTGTGTGTGTGTGAGTGTGTCATACAGTGCTGTTTTGTGCCACCACATGGTGGCAGCACACAATCAGCAGGCTGTGGTTGGAATGGAACACTTGCATACTGCATACTGCATTAAAAGTTTTACCGTACATTTCTGCCATATGTACATCAATTTGACATCGCTGACATCACCACTGACAAGCTCCTACTAAATATATTGTAGAAACATAATTTTCTGTAAAGCTGCTTTGCAACGATTTGTATCGTGAAAAACCTACAAAGACACGTGAATTGAATTCAAATATGTATGTACCATTTGTCACATTAAACAACTGCGATAACACTTCACACAGTATATGCACATGTATAGCCAACAACACTTATATAATTCCTAATCACGATTACAATCACAGATGCCACCTTCCATCATCGCTCAAGCGACATTAATCGGGTCAACAGTCCACTAGTTTTACTTTCTACTGGTTATCTTCAAAGGTTTTTCCCTTGATTCAATTTTATCTTTGGTATAACATTATAGAGTATACCAGGGCCTATGTTTACTTTTTTTATTTTATTTAAATTAGTAGAAACAATCCATTGTAAAGTTGACATTTGAGGCTTAATACTATAGAAAAGCGTGTTTTCAGCTTGTTTATATTCGTATACAAATATGGCATGCGGTTGCTTCAAACAGTGGTATAAACATAATTCAATGTAAATTTGTGCCTAAGTCGACTTACTAATCGGACAATTACAATTTCCAGGGATACCTGCACACATTTTGATGTTGTCATACTCGTGCATCTCTACTACAGTTGTTGTGTCACATCTGACTCTGATGTTGCATTTCATATAGTCATAGTGTCTACTTATCTCAGGATTATTTATTTATTTATTTTAATCCAATTTTATGGGTAAAAATGTCTTGCATTTTGGCAGGCCAATAGTTTTTTATTTGTATTGTATTCAATTGAGATTGACATTTTAATTTATTTGTCATACTAGAAATGGAAAATGAAATCAGGCATATTGCATTGTGAGATACAATATCTGTATCTTTTATGCACAGTATCTGGGTTTTCCATATGAAACTAAATGTTCATACTGAGCATTATATTCTTATGTAAGAGTATGATTAGTATGCTAGTATGCTGTTCTGAACATATGTAGTGAACAGATTGATAATATGTGTGCGGCTTAAATGTTTTCAGTGTTAATTTTAGTATTATTTATGTACTTTTATGGTGTTCGATTAGCTTGATATTTTCTTTATATAGCTTGATATTTTATAGGTATTATTTTTTTTATGTTTTCAATTTTCGTTTTAGTAATTCATTATGTCCTTTTGTCAATTTTATTTGACGTTTAAGGTTTTTTATATTTCTATTTCGCTTTCATTTTAAACTTTTATAATTTCAGTTTTAGTTTTAGTAATTTTAGTACTTCTTAACTTATTAATTTCAGTTAGTTGCCAAAGGAACATTTTTTTATATTTACATTTTATTTCAGCCTTATTTCAATGCCAGATTATTTCAGTTTCAGTTAACAAACAAACTAAATAAAGTGAAATAAATTCAGTTGGAAGCCAAATGTCTCGTATGACATTTAACGGCAGATCTTAATTTGAGCTCAGAGGTTTGTACACTGATTGTGACTTGTTTTGATTGATTGTCACATCCTCTCACAGGAAGTTCCAGGAGCAAGAGTGCCCACCCTCACCGGAGCCCACACGCAAAGAGAAGGATAAGAGTGGCTGCCATTGTGTGATTGTCTAATTGGCTTCTCACTTCCGCCACTCACCCAGCTGCTGTCACCGGTCCCTGCCCCCCACCCTGCCTTCTGACATCACGTCCTGTGCGGATGAACTCGCTGCCTTTCTACATGTGCATGTCTTCAAAACAGCAGTCTCAGTCATAGCCTTATCAGGGGCATTTGTGCCTCTAGGACTTCACTACTAGAAGAACCAAACTGACGAAACCTTGATCGAACTCACCATTCTACCTTCAACTAGAGTACTGACATCAGTGTGACCTAGAATATGGTAATCGTTTGCCCCAACACTAACATGGCTTCTTACAAATTTGCTATAAAAACACACACACACACACACAAAATTCCTTTTTTTTTTTGGATTTTGAAGAATTTTTTTTCTCTTGCCTTGTGACATTTGTACTTTTGCTGAGCTCGAAAGACTAAATGAAACACCACTGGAATTGCAGACGACTTTTAGTCTCCGATCTTTCACAAGATCTAGAGTGAGATGATGTTCTGAAGCTTTGTGTGTGTGTTGTGTGTGTGTGTCGTGCCATATCTGTTTTTCTGCATATGCTAAGCCAGCGATTGTACAAATGAGATTCATGGAGGTGGAGACCACCTTTATAATGACAAAACTCAGTCGCAGAGTACCGTGTGTGAGGTTGACAAGCTTGTTTTGACATGCATTAAAACAATAATGTACTCGCAGATATGTACATAGATAGCCTCTAACATTATGCCAATATTGTCAGCAGTGAAGTCCGTTTCCCAACTTCAAGATGTCTTTTTTGTTTGTATTGTAAGGCTTCTTGGCGTGTATGGATTTGATTCTTTTAAAGGGATAGTTCACCTAAAAATGAAAATCATTCAACCTCATCTGTGTCAAACCTATGCAAACCAACATTTGTCGGCGGAAGACTTTTTTTTTTTTGTCCATTACAATGAACAGGCGGGGTTTTTTGTGGGATTTTTTCATCTTATACGGAGTTCCAATTTTGACTGAATTGCATAATGCGGAGAAACAATTTCTGCGTGTTGTAAAAAAAAAAAAAAATTTCTGCAAAATTAACTAAACAAAGAAATTAAGACAACCATAAATATTGTTAATTTTACTGTTGTTCTGTAAAATTTAATCTATTATAGTTATTAAATACTTTTTAAGTTTTTATGTCGGTATATATTGTCTTATTAATTGTATTTGTTATCATTTTAATAATAATTAACAAAATAAATATTTAATTAATGCAAAATAAATAAGATAATCATCTTATAATTATTGTTGTTATTATATAGTCATACTTAATTCTTATTTTCATCCTTCTTTTTTGTCCTTTGCTGATCATATGTCGAAATGAAAATCGATTGTTGTTTTAGGCCGCATTGCTTTTCATTATTTGGACAAAACTTTAAAACATATTTCAACATATTTCATTTCTTTTTCACAGAAGAAAGATCTTTCTTCTGTGAAAAAGAAGAAAGTTTCACAGAAGAAAGTTAAGTCATGCCGGTTTGGAAGTACAAGAGAATGTTCATCTTTGGTTGAACTTTCCCTTTACATTCTGTGATTGTGAAATGTATTCTACACGTAGCCGGATCGTTCAAGCCTTCTTGACTCTCAGCTCAGATTTCTACAGACTTTCTTCAGACTCAGGTTGCTCCATTTACAGTGTTTTCACAAAGTTCGTTCAGTAGTGCACAATAGGATGCCTGTTCTCTACTAGGTACCCCACCGAGATCGTTGACACGGAGAATCTGAAATAATTGTCTTTTTCTGGCCTTGTATTTCAATTCACTTTTACACTGATTTTCTTTTTTTATTGGTTAGGAAATGTATTTAAGTGACTGAAACAGTGTGAGGACTCCGTTTCAAGGGGACAATTGAACTGCTGACATCACAGGCATCTTTTAAGCATCTTTTCATGATATACATGATAACATCAAGTTTTTTTAGATTATACAAAAGACAGAATTCATACTCCAGACATCCACATTCCCTCGAGTGTTTTTTTTTTTTTAATATGGTTTGACGTCTCTGTGACATTCCCACTTCAGTCTGGTATTTCTCATCTGACAGGTGATAATTTGCTTCCTGGCTTCATACTCCAAGGGTTCATATCACTATTGCATCATGTCATGTTTTATTTTCGTCTTCCTTTTTTTCCAGCGTGCATTTCTGTATGAGGGATACAAAAAAACTATTTCAGTTTTTGTGTTTTATCATCATGTAATATAAGAAAAAAGATGGAAGTGATCTTTTGAATGGACATGATTAAATGTTTTTACTATATACTTTTATACATTATTTTCTTATCAGACTAGTTAATGAGTATTTTTATATGTTTGTAAGTGAAAATGCTTTCGCGGCACAACTATGTGTATATGTAAAGAGGAGTATTTAATTATCTCGGTTTGTTTTTAACTGAAAAAGGCCAATGTATGTTGAACTGTGGTCCTTTCCTGCTTTCGGTGGACTGAAGCCGTTAACCCATCCAAACAGTCGTCCACCTCATAGCCTATTACAACTTTACCAGAGATCACTGGGCCAATGCATCAAGCTGAAGCCCTTTTGTGATGACTCCGGTTCATATCCCAAACTAAACCTTGTCCGTTATACCAGATAATAGCAAAATGGATCAAAACAAAGGCTGGTAAGAACAGAAGTGCATGGCTCTTCTTCTTCCCAGGGTCTGTGTACATCTAATACACACTGTGTTTTATTTGTCACATATTTCCCTCCCCTGTATAGCCTCTGGTGCTATAATAAAATCTATGATTTATCTGTGATACATTATTTTTGCTTTTCCTTACTGAGGAAACACAGTACTACATTTGCACAAAATTATAGCTCTCGTTCTTTAAGTCGGTATTGGATAACAAGTGTCACCAAGTGACAAGTACATTATTATTTTGCTGTTCTTAAGTATATCCCCTGTGATTTGCAAAACTTTGGAATACTTTTCTTGGACAGTGTTCCAGCCGATACGGTAATGAGCCGTATGGCAACTTGGGCCATAAGCTTGTTTTTATTGTTATTGAGTCTGCTGTGGATTCTTCCATGAGATTTAAAAGTGTTAGGTAACATTGTGAAGGAGGAAGGTGTCATATCATTTTGGAGAATACTCCGAATGAAGAGGATCAGCTTCAGAAAAGCTGTTGTTTGCTCATGTTGTGACAGTCTTTAATACAATTAAAGTGTCAAGTAGCGGAAATTAAATTAATGCAGTGACATCTATAATATAGAGTTGTTGCTGTATGTGTCAGTTTTGTAGTGATTGTAAATCTGAATGCACAGTTACTAATGCTTACTCTGAGACAGGCCTTGAATGGTCAAAGCATCATAAGCATATGTGGATTGTAGAGAACATTGGTGCCAATGGTTCCTTCAGTCTACTTAAAGGAATTGTTCAAATGAAAACGAAAAAAAATAATAATAATTCCGATGGCATCCATTGGAGGGCAAGTGATGTAACCCTAAAAACTAGTTCCCAGCATGCTTTGCATGGGATTTAATGGGAAGAGTAAAAATGTTAAATATTATTTCATGTGTTTTTAGAAAGTTGAGAATAGGGGAGACTTGATAGTATTTAATGTTCAATTATATTGGGATATAAAACCATTTTAATTACTACAGGTTTCCATTGTGTTGAAGAGTGGAGCTTTTAGTTTTTATTAGTGTTTATGCTATTATAAGAGTTAGGGATAGTTCACTCAAAAATGAAAATTTTGTCATCATGTACTCACCCTCAAAAGAAGATAATCAAAGAATAAATTTTGAAGAATGTTGGTAACCAAACAGTTGCTGGTAACCATTAACTTTCATAGTATTTGTTTCCAATGGAAGTCAATGGCTACCAGTAACTGTTTTGTGTGTGTGTGTTCAGAAAAAGAAAGAAATTCATACAAGATTGGAACAAGTTGAGGATGAGTAAACCATGACAGAATTTTCATTTTAAAATTATTTAATTCCATGAAGTTAAAGTTACATGAACAAATGATGGTTGTGTTTATTAATTGATTCATGTGGAACATATGTGCATGAAATCTAACACACCTTTTTTCAGTGCAGGGAGACCTTAAATACTCATAAATCATAAAATGAATAATGCATGAAATCATATAACAGGTCAACCGTCTCTTGACTCTGTTTTTGTCAAATGTAGAAACCTTAAAAAAAGATTTACATGTATTTTTGGGGGTTTTGTTGTGCCATTTACATTGCGTGGATGAGTGCTGTGTATTCGTGTTAAAATCGCTATGACACGTTCACACAAATAAGAGGGCTTTATTAATCACCAACACCTGCTGGCTATGAAGGATCATTATATGGAAGAAGAAAATGAGCACATTGATACTGGTCTGTGAATTTGGCTGATCTATGGTAGCTTAAAACCCTTTCCTACCACCCTTGTTGAGCATGCGGCAAAAGCATGGATGTTCTTATGAGGTCAGAATGTGCCTTAGTCTGGCTGTACTCTATTACAGCTGTTGTTTGGGAGACAGCTTTGTGTCCTTAGAGCACATCTGGGTCATGAATGGGTGGACAGACAGCTTAATGTCACTGCGCTTGCAAACATATTTTTGAAGTTCGGTTTGCCTAGCAGCACATCTATGGCCAACCAGAAGAGACATAAGTTAACTCAAATATAGTCAAATTCTGTGTTTTCTGGCTGGGTATGTAAACAGTCATCGCAAAACAGGTACTATTTCTTACGCTTTCCAAAATCTTTCAGATTTTTTTTATTCCATGACTTCACTCCATTTAAGGATACTTTCAGTCAGTGTTTTGATAAACACTTTGTGAATGGCAACATTTTTAAATAGCTACATTAAAATGATGACTGCAATCACATAAAAGCCTGCCTTAAAAGATGTGTCTTACGGCGAGATTTAATTACATTAAGAGTTTATCTTTCACACATCCTGTGGTAACGAGTTCCATAAATAAGGAGCTGCATGACTAAGGCTCGAGACCCCATAGAAGTTGTGCAAATTCGAGGGAGAACAAGAGTGAGTAAAGAAGATAGATGATCTTAGAGTGTGAGTAGGATGTAGATATGAAGAAGGTCAAATATATGAAGGAGCAAGATTATTAAGTGCCTTGTAAGCGAGAAGGATTTTAAATTCAATACGGTATTTAACAGGGAGCCAATGCAAGTGTTGTAACATGGGAGTAAAGTGTTCAGTTATAGGCGTTCTGCAAATAATTCATGCAGCTGAATTCTGTACTAGCTGAAGTTTATGGAGAAGTTTTGATGGCAGACCATAAAAAAAGAGCATTACAATAATCAATACGGAAAGCGACTAAAGCATGAACAAGGATAGCTGTGCTCTTTACCGAAAGAGCCGGATGAAGTCGATCAATATTACATATATGGAGTTTATATGTGCTTCTAAAGACCTATCGAAGATGACACCCAAACTTTTAACCTGTTTAGACAGACACTGGAAAATTAGCCTTGGCCAGATTGGTTTTTGTGCCAACAAGAATAATTTCAGTCTTACTACTATTTAGATTAAGAAGTTTCAATGTAAACTACTCTTTAATCTCAGCTACACAATCTGAGAGGATAGACGGAGGAAAAGTAGAGGTGGGTTTGGAGGACAGGTACAGTTGGGTATCATCAGCACAGCAGTGGAACTGAATATTTCTTAAAACAATTACCAAGAGGTAGAAGATAAATAAGAGAGGACTCAAAACTGAGCCCTGTGGATCCCCAGTAGTAACATATTAAGGCTTTGATGTAAACTGCTTCAACTGTACAACTGAGTATGACTGGTTAAATAAGATCGAAAGCCATGTCAGGGCAGTGCCCATGAATAGACTCCAATATGTCCATCAAAATACTGTGCTCAAGTCAAGTAAAATAAGAATAGATAGAAGTCCTGAATCAGCAGCTGCCAATAAATCATTGGAAATCTTAACTAATGCAGTCTCAACACTACGATTGTGAATGGAAGCCAGATTAAAATTGCTCAAACAAACTATTATCAGAAAGATGAACCTGGACCTGTGCTGCAACAATCCTTTCCAGTATTTTTGAAAGAAATGGTCGATTTGAAATGGGGAGAAAATTATCCAAGTTACTTGAATCAGACCCTGATTTCTTAGGTATATGAGTTGTCGCTGCAGTTTTAAGTGAAGAAGGAACAATACCAGAAACAAGAGAGTGTATAATATTGGTAATTAAAGAAAAGACAGAAGTTCAGGCTTTAACCAAATACGTTGGAATAGGATCCAAGCAGATTACTGCCTCTGTGCAGTAGAAAATTAGAGGCTTGTCAGAAAAAATGTTAAAAGCACAACAACCTAAATTTGATGCAAAAACTTGTTGATAAATATTTTCAATTTTTCTTTAAAAAAGTAATAACACCTTCACAAAGTTCACAGCTTTACAAAGATCAACAGAGTACAAATGAGAAGGAAAAGAATAAGACTTTAACTTATGTTTTACCACAGAAAAAAATGGTTCTTGTGTTCCCTTCACCAGAACTAATTAAACTGGCATAATTATGTTTTAGCTGTAGAAAGAGCTACCTTATAGTTATGCATATGTTCAGAGTACAATTATTTATACATCACAAGTCCAGTCCTGACATACAAATGCTCCAGACGATGGCCCTTGACTTTTAACTGCCGTGGCTCTGGAGTGAACCTCGGAGCAGAATTAACAAACAAAATGATCCTTGTTTTCAATGGCGCGTGAGCATCTAGAATCATTTGGAGTCTAGAGTTGTAATGAAATACCAGTTCATTCATATGGAGTTGAAAAATGGCCATTGCTGGAAAGGGTTGACAAGACCTTTGACAGAAATTGAGACATCAATATTCTTTATGTTCCGAAAAGTAATGGAATGACATAGATTGAGCTTGAATACAGGTATCTGAGCATTAAAGGACACCAGCATATGATCTGATTAAGACTCGTCAGAAATAGTGCAATTAGGCTATAATTACACCTGAACAACACACAAGATCCAACATATTACCTTTTAAATGGGTAGGAGAATTTATAAATAGTTTTAAACCAAAGCTGTCCAGGCATGATAAAAAAATCCCTATAAATATGCTATCTGCATTATCAATATGAATATTAAAATACCCAAGCAAAATCACATTAGGAGACAGTGAACAAAGACAGGTAAAAAGGCAGAAAGTTCATGTAGCTAGAAAAACAGAATTGAATTGACCCCTTCATTTACAGAGTAATTGACTCAAATGAAGTATATATTCTGACTGGTCCAGATAAATCTGAAATTTTCCACTTCTCATTATTATATATATTGCTAGACCCCCTCCGCGAGCACATGCACGGGGTTTGCAGATGCAAACATAGGGGGAGCAGAATGATTAAGTTGTGTAAAGTCATTACTTTGTTGCCACGTCTCAGTCAGTAAGAGAAAACAAACCTACGGTCCGAGAGCAAGTCATAAACATTAGGGCATTTGTTGGACAGCGTTCGATTGTTCCATAGTCTAAAAGTAAGATAATTCTTACTGGTATTTGTGCCGGCAGATCTTGCTATTGTTAGCATGCTGTGGTCCACGGATATTTCTTAGTAGGACGACGCCTAGAAGACGATATTGCACTTGAAGAGCCAGTTTTGTAACTTCGTCAGGACCCCCGATGTATCTGCGTCGTGGCTGATAAGCGATGTCCTGATGAAAAGTGTAGAGCAGGAGGCGGCTCGCAGAATGAATGAATGAGGCATTTATATTTATATTGATCCTCATTTTCCCACTCAACGCTCAACGAGCAGACAGACTTGCCTGTCTGTCTGCTCGTTGAGCGTTGAGTGGGAAAATACGTTACCGAGATATCAGGTATGCAGACTGTAATTAATATTGCATATTTATGCCAATAAAACAGCCAAAACAGCTGAGTAAAATAGAATACATCAAAATCGTAAAAATAGTAATATATCCTGGAGCAGCGGCAGCTAAATTGCACCAGCGTTCACTCCTGAAGTCACCTTTTTATAAAATGTCATAGTAGGCCTAATTTAATTTCTTAAGTTTCATGGATAATTTTAGAGATTTAGGTGTGCTACCTATTTTTGCTCTTTATTAGCTTCATGAGTTTTAATAAGTGTAAGATTAAAATTTGAAAATCTCACATTGGCGTACACTGACATGTTCAAGGCTTTCGGGGCCATAAATTATGTTTTGCTTGCTAGTCAGAAGCATGTGGGAAAAGGATATTCTCATCCGAGAGCAGTTTATTGGATAAGCCTGTGAGTGCAAATGAGACATGAATATTATTGGTCCAGAAGAATACAATTTTTAACTGCATAAATCTGCTGAAAGACAATTTTGCCCTCTTTTAGATATAGACATCACGGAGCTGGTGGATGTTAGAAACCTTGAGATGCTCAATAGGGTTTAGATCTGGAGACATGCTTGGCCAATCCATCACCTTTACCCTCAGCTTCTTTAGCAAGGCAGTGGTCGTCTTGGAGGTGTGTTTGGGGTCGTTATCATGTTGGAATGCTGCTCTGCGGCCCATTTTCCGAAGAGAGGGGATCATGCTCTGCTTCAGTATGTCACAGTACATGTTGGCATTCATGGTACCCTCAATGAACTGTAGCTCCCCAGTACCTGCAGCACTCATGCAGCCCCAGACCATAACACTCCCACCACCATGATTGACTGTAGGCAAGACACACTTGTCATTGTACTCCTCACCTGGTTGCCGCCAAACACGCTCGACACCATCTGAACCAAATAAGTTTAACTTGGTCTCATCAGACCACAGGACATAGATTACTGGAACCATGTCCTTAGTCTGCTTGTCTTCAAACTGTTTGCGGGCTTTCTTGTGCAACATCTTTAGAAGAGGCTTCCTTCTGGGACGACAACCATGAAGACCAATTTGATGCAGTGTGCGGCGTATGGTCTGAGCACTGACAGGCGGACCCCCACCCCTTCAACCTCTGCAGCAATCTGGCAGCAACTCTAAGTTCTATGGTCCAAAACAACCTTGGTATATGACGCTGAGCACATGCACTCAAATTCACTGGACAACCCGGGGGGAGAAACTGGCTAAGTTTGGAACAATTTGGACATTTTCCCTTAGGGGGGGTACTCACTTTTGTGGCCAGCGGTTTAAGTACATAATGACTGAGTGTTGAGTTAGTTTTGAGGGGACAGCAATTTAATTGTTATACAGCGTACACTCACTACTTTACCATTGTCGCAAAAGTGTTATTCTTCAGTGTTGTCACTGAAAAGATATAATAAATATTACCAAAATTGACGGGTTGTACTCACCTCTGTGAGATACTGTCATTATATATATAGTAACACCACACACACACACACACACGCACGTAGTTTTTTTTTGGTATTTTGAAGTGATGAAGTAAAGTTGGAAGTTATATCACCATATAAGATGATCCCCTCATGATTGTTATGAGGGGAAACAGCTATCCCCTCATAAGGGGATTTACTGACTGTGGGGTTCCGTTATTAAATTTTTCAATGAACATCAGTTATTATAATTCAAATATTGTCAAAATGCATAATTTTACATAAAATATTTCATTTAGTATTCAACATTGATAGATTAAAAAAATTATTTATAAATTATAATTCTAATTATTTTTTGTATTTCACATTAAAAAAATATTTTACATAGCTATTCTGTAAAAATCAGATGACAGCTGGCTTTAGTTTACCTCAGGGGCCTTTGTGCTAGAGGTTGTGCTTCTTTTCCATATTAAATTTATTTTCCCAAATACTTCCCTAAATAATATCTTGTATGATGCATCATCATAATGCACACAATGCATTATCACTATATCATTATATGCTTTGTTTTCTTAAGGGGGTTTCCTCTAAAAATTAAGCTTAATTGTAATCTCCACTATGTGTAATTGTGTGTGTGTGTGCATACAATTACGATTATAATTAATATGTAATATCGATGGTCGAAACAATATGTACCCTTTACCTTCTATCATACAATAGAGAAAAACAAATATTTGGCTGCTTTTAATATTATTTAAAAAGGTTCCTAATGTAACTGGCAAAAAAAAAAAAGAAAGACGAATAGGCCTACGTTATTTTCTTCAAGAAAATCTTAAACCAAACGTGTGGGCTCATGATGAACGTAATAACTGACATTTCCCCTCTCACTGCAGTGGTTCAGTCCACCTCTTTTAAACCCCTCAACCAAACGGTTTTCCAGGGTCCCCAGCTCCCCACCAGAAACATCTGAAGACGTTCACTGTAGTGAAGACGGAGGATTTAACAAAAGACGCCAACAATATTATACGGCTCGGCGTCGCTGTGTAATCGAGCATTTGTGTCCACAGATGGCCATGGACGGACTGAGCAACAATAAGAGCATGTCATACAGTCGATGGAGTTATGACAGGTAAGCACGCCGTTATTCTGTAAACAGACTGTAAAAAACAGTTTTTCTGTACGTGTTAAATCATTAATATGATCAAATTAAATCGCGAAGAGAAACGCTAACGACCAAACCAACCCAACAGCTCATGACGGGGAAGAAGACGCTGTTTTTAACGACCGAAGTTGTGTACAAAGTTCGTGATTCGTTTGAGAAAGAACAACAGATGGCTTCTTTTAGTGAAAGTGAACGGCATCTTGCAAACCTGACGCTGTTTTTCTGTTCGCAAAGGCGCTTGTAACAAAGCGACCAGAGACATTTTTCTGATTTCTGAATGGAGAATTGAACACTGGTCAGGTTCAATCAAACAGCACATAACGGGTAGTTTTTGTTTCAAAATAATGGTTAGTGCGTATCAACATTGCTTTTGGAGAGCGAAACGTCACCGTTCTGTTTCAACACGTGCTCTTTCCAGCGCATCTCTCGTGTATTTATTAGCTCTCAGCTCCACTGTCAGCATCCCAATTCTCTACAGGCATCATCATATCTGCCTCCTCAGTGCTTCTGCCTATGAAGCAGAAGATGCTGGAGTTCATCATGTCTGCAGTAGGTGACACATTTGAAATTTGAGTCAAACCCAGGATGGGATTGGTATGCTGTTACTGCGTCCCCAGAGGAACTACAGAAACATCCTCTAGTCTTGACGCCTTGTAGCAATTCTCCATGGGGCATGTTACAGTGAATCAGGGATAGCTTATGAAGCCCACCTTCTCATCATTCTGTGTCCAAATATGCACACTTATCTAGTGCGAAAAAGTGATTTGTTAAACGAGTAGAGCATCTAAATATGTAGTATTTATGAAACAATAGGCAAACAGTACCCAGATGCATAGGCGTAGCTTGACGTTTGAGCTTGGTAGGGGCCGGGCCAAACCGAACCGGTGGATTTGGTCAGATGTACTTTTAAACACATTTTAGTTTTGCTATATAAAATCTAATGTTTCACATTACATAGAGCAGCAGCAGGAAGTGCTTGAGGTTGTCATGGCAACCAGATACACTGCATGCGAATTATGGCTGCGCTTCTATTTTGCCACACTATTCTTAGCAATAAACACGTTTAAAATGCACAATAAACATGTCTGTCAAAACAATCTCAAAGGAGGATTTTATTAAGCAAATCAAGAAGTGAATTACTCACCCACTGCTTTCAAACAGACATCTGTTGGGCATGTTAAGTTATGCACATTTAGTGCGCACACTTTTTAGGTATTCTACTGAATGGACGATATAATATAAACAGTTGATATTCTAAAATCTATTAAAGGTTGTTTTGTGAAGATTAAATTTGGCTGTAAATGGTCGCAAAACGTAGCGTGTGCGGGCTAAACAATATTCCGTGCGTCCTGTGGATCACCTTATCTGATTGTCCGGGTTCGGAATCATCAAGCACGGCATTAATATCTTCATCCAGATTTCTCTGCAGTTTGTGTATGTTGTTAAAAAGGCAAGCATTACCGTTAAGTCTATTATCCACCAAAATGCAGATTCGTCACGTGACAATCCTTACGCAAATGAGATTGAGGGAGACGTTAAGTTCGTTTTGATTTATTAATTTACTTACAACAACAATTTAAAATTTATTAACTTTTACGTATTCACTTTTACATGTATTATTAACTACATTATATGCATTTTTACTTAATAGAAAACTTTATAAATAAATATTTAGTAAAATTCTTAAATCGCTGGCCTGGCCCCCCCACAAGATACGCCCATGCCCAGATGATGTACTTACATGTATGTTTGTGTATTATTATATATATATATATATTATATGGTGTGTGTGTGTGTGTGTGGGGTTGTATGTGTTATATTTATTATAGAAACAAAAACTTGATTTGGGATGGATTATCCAATTATAAGTGACAGCATATATATAAATATTATATATATATATCTATATATATATATATCTATATATATACACACACACACACACAATTAACATATATAGCAATAACGATTTATATATATATATATATAATAATATATATTATATCATATATATCTATATATATTGTATATACTTATCATTTGAGCCTTATGGTAAATTGTAATTTAATCATCTTCACCAATAATTAATTTAGCTTAATGTACTTTAATTATCAGTACATCTAAGGACAATGCCAATGGCAGATGTAGTACATCTGGGATTGTATTTATATTGCATACCTGAAAAACACTCTTCATCAGTAGTCAGGGGGTATACATTTCGGATGCAGCATCTGTCCCTCTGTCTCTCTTTTCCGAGACCCTTTTGGCTAGTTCAGTGTTTGGGGATGCATGTGGGTGAGAGGGCACGGAGGTAAATGGAGGAAGTGTTCCTATGGCAAAGACAGTGCTTCAGAGAACAGCTGGTGCCTCTCTTCCAAACAAAGAAAATACTATCCATCGCTGAGCACCGTCTCTGATGAATGGAAAAAAGAGACAATACCTGCCAGCACATCAGGCTGGAATACATCCCAGATCATAGTTCTATCTGTATGATACGCAGCGAATACAGAGCCGGGTGTGATGAAGACAAAGCAGCACAATGTTTTGTTCAGCTGATTAACTAGCATTGCAGTAAGAACATTTCCCTCACCTATTTAATTCAGCCTCTTCCTGTGGTTAGATCAGCTCCAGAATGATGCCCTGAGCTAGTTTGGGATTTAATGGAACCGGCGCTGATTACAGATTCATATGTGCACAGCTCATGCAGGCATTACAATTGACAGCTGTCCTCATCAGGTCTGGAGTTGCTCTCAGACAGTCGAATCAACAATCTGGTGTCCCCATTAGCACAGCTGAAAGAGCCAAGGTGTTTGGCGCTGATAGTTTTCAGCACAGGCGAATTTCAATGGAAGTAGATAAGCATTTTCATATTTCTGTCAAAGAGGGGGGGAGTCTGCTCCAATTATCCAAATAAATGTCAAGTGATCTCATTAGGAGGCTGATAAGGTTTCTCGCAATGGCCATTAGACAGACCTGATGATAATTCATTCCTGCTTTTTTTTCTTTCTTTCCAGAATACTCAATGGAGCACACGATCAATGCATTTAATTGACCCTTTGCTTAGCTTTGCCTGCTTGGTTACTGTTGCTAACTCTAGTTTCTCCAGACTAGTTTCACAGAAGATCCCACTGGAATGAACTAGAAAACACTGCCTGCATCCAAATATACATACTTCCCTTCTACACTGTAAAAACTGATACGAACAATAAGTTATGACAACATGTGTTTTTAGTAGGCAAAAAGCAATATGTGAGTAGAAAGTTCGAATTCACTGTATTCATAAAGTAAGCAAAAAGAATCTGGGAGAGAAGTTGTGAATGGCAGTGAAGCAATGCAACGGAGGTGTAAGTCACATGCCAAATGTGGGTACAATTCAAACCACACACATTCATATATATAAAACTACTGTTTTTTTTAGTGGGTGTGTGAAGTAAATACTTATTCAAAAAGAAATACCTACTCGAAAGAGTATCTGATTCAGATGCTGCCAGTGTTGATTGTCAGTGCTCATCTAGGGGTAAAAGATTGACGGGATATTATTTGTACATGGGTGAAATGGAATTGTGAGATGGACTGCATATTATTTGTATTTTCATACACATAGTTTAAATTAAAATATGAAACATGGATTAAAAAATGCTGGGACAGCAAATAGAAACTGAGGCAAATTGCTAAATGTATCACGTTCAATTGAAAAGAAAATATAGTTTGAAAATTATATTTTGTGGATAAATTATTAGGTGTAAGAGGATGAAAATGGGTTGCCCTCTTTTAGGGTGCATTGCGTAACTTTATAAGTAACCCAGGGCACCACCCATTTACATTATTTATGATAATTTCCATAGAATGGTTATACTAGCAAACACACAGTTCTTAATGGAACTTAGTTAAAAGAGCTTGCTGAAGAAAATGTCAGATGGCCACATTGTAAATGGCAGGGCTGAGCGAAGGCTTCAGTATCTGAAAACACGGTTATACAGGTGCATCTCAATAGTTTAGAATGTCGTGGAAAAGTTCATTTTTTCAGTAATTCAACTCAAATTGAGAGACTTGTGTATTAAATAAATGCACACAGACTGAAGTAGTTTAAAAGTCTTTGGTTCTTTTAGTTGTGATGATTTTGGCTCACATTTAAAAAAAAAACCACCAATTCACTATCTCAACAAATTAGAATACTTCATAAGCCAATAAAAAAAACATTTTTAGTGAATTGTTGGCCTTCTGGAAAGTATGTTCATTACTGTACATGTACTCAATAATGGGTGGGGCTCCTTTTGCTTTAAATACTGCTTCAATTCGGCGTGGCATGGAGGTGATAAGCTTGTGGCACTGCTGAGGTGGTATAGAAACCCAGGTTGCTTTGATAGCGGCCTTCAACTCATCTGCATTGTTGGGTCCGGTGTCTCTCATCTTCCTCTTGACAAAACCCCATATATTCTCTATGGGGTTCAGGTCAGGTGAGTTTGCTGGCCAGTCAAGCACACCAACACCCTGGTCATTTAACCAACTTTTGGTGCTTTTTTGGCAGTGTGGGCAGGCGCCACATCCTTTTTTTTTGGCTGGAAACTGAAATCAGCATCTTCAAAAAGCTGGACAGCAGAAGGAAGCATGAAGTGCTCCAAATTTCTTGGTAAACGGGTGCAGTGACGTTGTTTTTCAAAAAACACAATGGACCAACACTAGCAGATGACATTGCACACCAAATCATCACAGACTGTGGAAACTAAACACTGGACTTCAAGCAACTTGGACTACAACTTCTCCACCCTTCCTCTAGACTCTAAGACCTTGGTTTCCAAATGAAATACAAAACTTGCTCTCATCTGAAAAGAAGACTTTGGACAACTGGGCAACAGTCCAGTTCTTCTTCGCCTTAGCCCAGGTAAGACACCTCTGAAGTTGTCTGTGGTTCAGGAGTGGCTTAACAAGAGGAATACGACAACTGTAGCCAAATTCCTTGACACGTCTGTGTGTGGTGGCTCTTGATGCCTTGACCCCAGTCCATTCCTTGTGAAGTACACAAATTCTTGAATCGATTTTGCTTGACAATCATCATAAGGCTATACAGTTCTCTCGGTTGGTTGTGCATCCTTTCCTTCCACACTTTTTCCTTCCACTCAACTTTCTGTTAAACATGCTTGGATACAGCACTCTGTGACAGCAGATTCTTTGGCAATGAGTGTTTGTGGCTTAACCTCCTTGTGAAGGGTGTCAATGATTGTCTTCTGGACAACTGTCAGTTCAGCAGTCTTCCCCATGTTTGTGTAGCCTAGTGAACCAAACTGAGAGACCATTTTGAAGGCTCAGGAAACCTTTGCAGGTGTTTTGAGTTGATTAGCTGATTGGCATGTCACCATATTCTAATTTGTTGAGATAGTGAATTGGTGGGTTTTTGGTAAATGTGAGCCAAAATCATCACAATTAAAGAACCAAAGACTTAAATTACTTCAGTCTGTGTGCATTGAATTATTTAATACACGAGTTAACAATTTGAGTTGAAGTACTGAAATAAATGAACTTTTCCACGACATGCTAATTTATTGAGATGCACCTGGCATGTTTTTTCATAGATCTTATTTCAAGCCCATCATATAACTAGAGCGTTGAAAATTACTTACTGAAAGAATCCTTCCTACCCCCCCCCCCCCCCCCCCCCCCCCCCCCCTCCCCCCCCCCCCCACAGTTGTTTTTTTCCCCCCCCCCCCCCCCCCCCCCCCGGAGGGATGGGCGGAAAATCAGTGGGAGGGCACTCATTTTAACATTTCACCCCCTTACACAGCGCCACCCCCCCCAGCCCCGCCACCAATAGGGGTTGAATCACTCTGTGAATTAAACAGAACATCTGTGTTCTTCTGACAGAAAAGTGGAACCATTGTAAGACATTTATATAAAGACACACTCTCTCTAAGGCAGATGCTTGATTTGTGGGATTCATTTTGTATTTCAGACTCATTAAGATTGTTGAGATTGCTCGGGGGAAAGAGGAGTCCATGGGATGACATCTCAGTTTTCTCACCTCAGAGAAGGTTTGTATAACCTGGAGAGAGAGCTATCCGTTAGCATTTTCATTCACCACATTAGGCGTGTTTCCATTACAGATTTATGCAAAACTTTGGCGATATTTTATAAATGTTGATAAAAAAGCATTGCGAAATGACGGCGTTTACATTAACCAATGTTATGCGGCTAAAACTTAACTTTTTGCCTCTCGCGATAAGTCATGGCAACTGATTTTGGTGGGATTTTGACGGATTTTGGCTATATTTATTCAATGGATGCGTATGCGTGTATCTTTACAGAAGCAGCAAAGAGAGCCGCTTCAGAAACGTGCGTGGTGCGGCTGGAATAAACACAAGCATTGACTAGAGTGGCCGCAATCAACTTCAGTGGCCGTATCAAAGCCACACTGCACCACAGACGTGTGCAGTGTAAATTGTCTAAGCATTAATGGTAGGGAAAGCCCCTTATACTGGAGCAGGGCCATTTATGAGGTGTTTCTTGGAGGTTATAGTACGTTGAAGAATGGTCATATGACTTTTTACATACGCCATGTGACCTGTAAATGCGAAAAAAAAAAAAAAAATTTCCATTGCAGTTTTGCAAATTATTCCTTTTTCGCATTGCCTAAAAAACCACCTCATGCGAGCGTAAAAACTTTTTTGCGATATATGGGCATTTTTGTGAAATTAATGCGTTTCCATTAGGTGTATTTCCATTAGGAGCGTGTGACCTGGATGGAGGCTTCCATCTTTGCTCATGGGTGTTTGGCTCTAGGAACTAGTTCTGTGAAAAATATATTTTATACCTTTGTATAAAATATATATTTTAAGGTATACTGTATATATGTTATACCTATGTATACCCAATGATAGGGAAACTTGCTTTTTCATCACAGTGTAGTTCTGGCATCCACCAGCAAGGGCTGAGAAAGTGATGCTAACTAGCCTTTTTCTTACCACCTCGTTGGAGGTTTAGTAACCCATGGCCCACTTAATCATCAAATGGGTTGTACTGATGGCACTGAAATCTTATTGATACTGATTTATTATTGGTACACACAATCCCCCCCCCCCCCACCCCCAAACAAAGAAAGTGCTTTCGATGATTGTGCATGAAGAACATCTGCTGAGAACATGATCATGAAAATGTTCCTTGTGGTTGAACATTGTGTTCCTGGACAACACTATAATACCTTTTTTATTTTGGTCTTCATCATTCATCAGGTTAATTTGCAGATGTCCACACCGGTCAACTTCTGCTGACAGATGTCTAAACAGAGCAATTTATGTGAGGCTAAGTAAATAAGTGGACTCGCCTCCTATCGACGTTTTGGAGCTTAGAGATCTTAGTGTGGCACAAGGGAACACATTTATAAGGCTTTTTGTTGATTCTGCTCACAATGCACTGCTGATCTACTGCAAGAAGAGCACAAGGCTGCATATGTATGTGTGGGTGCACTTCATTTCATACAGTACATAAGTGGCTTCCTTCAGGTCCGGTCCCTGGAGCTGTGACCCCTGACATAAACTCAGGCTCATTAAATATTTAGAACCCATTTCTGTAACCATTCACCCATAACTGAATCTACAGTAAACCTCTCCTCTACTTGAAGATGCTCTTGTTCTTTCTCTAGCCGGTTCAAGCCTTATAATCTTATGGTAACAATAGTCATGGTTGTTGTTGTTTTTATTAGCTCACCATTCAAACAAATAATTTTTTCCATGGTTTAGTTATTGGAATTTGATTAGATATATATATATATATATATATTTTTTTTTTTTTCAATAAATGTTCGTCTATTTTCTACTTTCTATTCATACAAGAATCTTGAAAAATTAGTTATTTTAAATTGTGATAATATTTCACAATATTACTGTTTTTACTGTATTTTTGATCAAATGCAGCATTGGTGAGGAATAAAAGACTTATTTCAAAAACCACATTACCAACCTCAAACTTCTGAACTTTCTATATTTAATTGCTACAAATGAAAGCTTATCACTAAATTGTGTAAATTAGCATGAGACCAATTTTTTTATCACGTTAAATCTAATATCTAAATAAAATTTTTTACTTCAATAAACAAAGTGTTGCTTGTGGACATCACATTAACGCAACATACTGTACACTGTTCTTTTGATTTCATCACTGTAAGGTGTGAGCATTAGCCCTTTCTCCTTAAATGAGGGGCATAGAACAGAAACTACTGCACTGCTCTAATTACTGTCTCAGAGTCAGAGATGTGGAGTTCACCAGGGAAATGCAATCACAGGCTGGAATATGTTAAAACAGAATTGGTTAAAGCAGCAGAGAGGGAGAGAAAGAAGATCTTCCCAATGTCCCTAACACAAAAAATACGAGGCACGTTTCTCCTGTACCTAGTCTACTTATCTCTGCCTCTCCAAAATCAGTTCTAATTGTCTGAATGCTTCTGAAATGCCACTTAATTATAAAAACTCTGGTTTTGATTTAATTACGGCCAGTTACTCATTCACGCATTAACTCCAAGATGAGGGGAAAAAAAAATAGATAGATGATAATTAAGCCAAAACAGACTGAAGACATGTTATTGTGTTAATTCTTTATTTATTTTTTATTCTTTCAGTTCACCTCAGAACCTTTCTGCCAATGAAACCTGAGGTCCCTGATTAATTTTGTGATAGAGGGCAGTCAGTTGTGTGGGAGTAATTTATTTAAACCCAGGAGCATTAAAAAAAAAAGACATTTGGTTGACATTATTAGCATTTATCAGCAGTTTTAGAAAATTAATTATTTAAAAAATAGCCAAATGCCTTAGTCAATAGACAATTGCTCTGAAATTATGGTGAGCTGCCTATATAGACAACATTTTAAGGTGTCAAAGTCGTTTTCCCAATGCATAGGTTGTTTCAAAAAGTACTGTAAGCAGGATGATTATGCAATTTTTTTTACCTAATATTTGATATGCATTTTGTGCTTATTAGTCACATCACAGAGTTGGCACATTAAGACAACGTCTTCCTTTGTAGGCAGCAAGACAGCTCATATTTAGGAATAGAGCCAATATCTGTGACCTCACACCAATTAAATTCTATAATAATGCTATGAGTTACAATGTTTCGTGGTTAGTTACTGTACTGTACTTGGTTACTGTAAAATCTTATAGTTATTCTAATGAACTGTATTCTTGGCAGTAGAATTGTTTATGATTTCTGTTAATGAGAAATGCACAATAAGCCAGTTAAAGCTGTGTTTTACAGTGATTTTGCCATATAGGGCTTTGGAATGTGCTTAACAACTTCCAAATCATGATAATAAAATCACCCTCTTGTGTCTTAGGGCTTTTTTTGTGTATTATTGTGTTTGGTTGATTTTTACTTTTTGCCTCCCTCATACTCCATGACTCCATTTCACTAGCTATAGCTGTGAATGTGGTACAGTCAGACTTAAAAGATTGTGTAGAGAATTTGAAATGTAACATGGCCCTTTCACTTGACCAAAATAGCCATCTCTTGAGTTATTCAAAACACGGTGAAAGCACTTTCTCATATTTTCTCTAGCACTCCATTTAATTTGAGGATTTAATTTCCTTTACACTCCATTAGACATTCCTTCAGATAAACCTTGAGTAAAACGAGGCGCATTTTAAAAGCTTTTATTGGATAAAAAAAAGGTTGACATTTTTCTAGCATTTCAAGCTTGCTAGCTGCGGAGTCATTTTACTGTAGGAGAAAAAGCCAGGTAAACAGTCAGCAAATGGGAAATACTGGAAGTATTATTGCAACTTTTATTCTTGTTAAAGGAGAGAGAGAGAGAGAGAGAGCACCATACATTTAGTTTTAGTTACATTTTGGAGAGAGAGAGAGAGAGACATACATTGCTCACATAAGCCTTGTGGGTGTTTACTTTAAAGTATCCTTCTCATTAATCAAACTTCCAATTCAGACCAGAGGTTATTGACATTATTATTTAAGAGCTCAGTCTCTTTAACCTGTCACCTCTAGTTTGCCAGTAGCCATTTCACAATTCCTCTAAATGCATTTTGCTATAATTTATTACAACTATTTTCAAGAAAACAGATTTATAAGGTGGCCATATTAAGACTTGGAAATCGGGGGGGGGGGGGGGGGGGGGGGGGGGGGGGGGGGGGGTGTAGAGACTTTCGATGGTCATCTAGAGTGCTACAACATGTGTACCAGGTTCTATTAGGTATGACAGGTAATGAGCACTCAGATTTGCTCTGTCAGAATTGTGCTAAAGAGTTAGTCACCTTACCCAACTTTTCATAGTCGTGCAGAAGAATAACTAATACGTTTTGGAAGCGTCTGCTGAGAAGTAACTTAAAGGGTATTTTAAGTATTAACAAAGTTATTGGTGTGTGTACTGGGTGGCATGCAGCTGTGTGAATTTCAGTTTCCAGATAACTTGACAACGAGGGTGATCACCTGGTGTGTTTCACCTTCCAGAATTGGTTGCCAGTGCCGTTCTAGCCATGCGGTTGTGTATGAACACGACATACAAACGCACCAGAAGAATAAATATGGCTCGGGCTCAGAAAAATAATAGTCTGTCATCATTTACTTACCCCGAAGTTTTTCCAACACATTCACCTTGTGGACAAGCATATGTAGGTGTCTTAAAAAAGTTATGATACGGGGCATATTGGGTAAATGAAAGAATACGCTATATATATATATAGATATACTGTATATATATATATATAGTATATATAGTATATACAGTGGGTATGGAAAGTATTCAGACCCCCTTAAATTGTTTCACTCTTTGTTATATTGCAGCCATTTGCTGAAATCATTTAAGTTATTTTTTTTTTCTCATTTATGTACACACAGCACCCCATATTGTCTTAAAAACACAGAATTGTTGACATTTTGAGATGGGAGAAAGTTGTAGAAAGTCCACCATCACTGCAGCCCTCCACCAGTCGGTGCTTTATGGCAGAGTGGCCCGATGGAAGCTTCTCCTTAGTGCAAGACACATGAAAGCCTGCATTGGAGTTTGCTAAAAAACACCTGAAGACTCCAAGATGGTGAGAAATAAGATTCTCTGGTCTGATGAGGCCAAGATAGAACTTTTTGGCCTTATTTCTAAGCGGTATGTGTGGAGAAAACCTGCTCATCACCTGTCCAATACAGTCCCAACACTGAAGCATGGTGGTGGCAGCATCATGCTGTGTGGGTGTTTTTCAGCTGCAGGGACAGGTCGACTGGTTGCAATCGAGGGAAAGATTAATGCGGCCAAATACAGGGATATCCTGGACGAAAACCTTCTCAGAGTGCTCAGGACCTCGGACTGGGCCGAAGGTTTACCTTCCAACAAGAAAATGAACCTAAGCACACAGCTAAAATAACGAAGGAGTGGCTTCATAACAACTCTGTGACTGTTCTTGAATGCCCAGCCAGAGCCCTGACTTAAACCCAATTGAGCATCTCTGGAGAAACCTAAAAATGGCTGTCCACCAACGTTTACCACCAACCTGACAGAACTGGAGAGGATCTGCAGGAGGAATGGCAGAGGATCCCCAAATCAGGTGTGAAAAACTTGTTGCATCTTCCCAAAAAGACTCGTGGCTGTATTAAAGAATTTTGTTCAAAAAAGTGTGCTTCTACTAAATACTGAGCAAAGGGTCTGAATACTTAGTACCATGTGATATTTCAGTTTTTCTTTTTTAATAAATCTGCAAAAATGTCAACAATTCTGTGTTTTTCTGTCAATATGGGGTGCTGTGTGTATAAACACGAACGTACACCATTTTAATTTAGATTTTTCGAAAAACGGACACTGGGAGATTCCAAAAGGACACCAATAGGCAATGAAAAGTCCATATACTGTTCATTTATGCGCAACCCCCCCCCCCCCCCCCCCCCCCCCCACACACACACAACAAAACCCCATCACAATCACAGAGAAAAAACACAAACTGATGTGTGTTTACGGTGCTGTCCTAGTGTCTTCGCATGTGCAGGCTAGACGGGGTCTGGTATGGCGTGCTGAATAGACGATAGTCTCGTATATCGCATAGTTTATTAGCGATTGGTCGATAAATTTTTTTAGCAATATCGCCCAGCCCTAATGCACACTGGCCTCAACATCCTATAATCCATTTTGAGTTTTCTCATGCAATGCGGAGCGTCAGCGCTGCTTGTGGACCAGTCTAGCGACATTTCGGACAGTTGACGGAATTGTGACTGGCACGTCATTTTAAATCATGCCAATTAAAAAATTTCAGCTATTTTAACCCGTAAAGTACTTTCTCACTCTCTAAGAGACGGTCTTCAGTGCGCTCTCAGCCAAAGCACGCACAGCCGGCACTGGCAGGATCAACAGGAGGGGGGGGGTGCATCAATGACAATCCGCGTGGTGGTTGGGTACATATTGTCCGATTTACATAATGTTATACAAGCGTTCCTTATTGCAGAACCATGATATGAACAGAACCATCATTGCTATATCTTACACCCCTAATATATATATATATATAGATATCCATTAAAAAAATAATTTTATTCTCTGCTCTATGATGCATTTGCCTTAGAGATTGAGGCCCTTGTGGTGGATTCCATGGCAACTAGTTTTCTGAGGAAATGCTTGTTTGTTGTTGTACAGCATGATGTGGTTTGACATCATCGTCTGATTTCTGGGTTGTCTGTCAAAATCAAATTTATATTCAATATAAATATACACATATTTAAAGATTTCACTGCCATTGAGTCTTCTAACATCATAAAGTACAGTATGATCAGTCAGTAAAATCACAAAATAGGTGCATTCAATGCACCCTTGAACTTATAATGAAGTTGAAGTTGAACTTCTAATGAAACCAGGATTTTAACAAGAGACAATTAAGTCTTAAATGTTACAATTACTAAATATTTTATTATTTATTCTGTAATTTTTTTTTCTGTTGTCATGTTACAACTAGAAATTATGGCTGGAGTGACAATAACTCAGAAATATGATTATGTGATATTGCTTTTATACAACAGTTCAATAAAATTAAAATTGAGTAACTGAAATTTTAGACAATATCACACTTACTTTTGCTCATGAAACAGCCACAGCAGGACCATTGCAACACTGTTGCCAAATGAATCAGTGTTTTTGGAATTAATCGATTGAGTGATTCAATGATTAATTCATAAAGACAGTCACTTGTTTCACTCCTGAATGAATCAGTGTTTTTAAACAAATCATTTGAATGTATAATTCATGACTCACTCATAAAGACAGTCACTTGGTGTAACGTTAAACCCTACAAAAGGAGTCAAGAAATAACAAATTAATTCTGTGTCTAGGACTGGTCATATCTGTTGTTTAATTAGTGGGAGAAATAATGGAACTTAACTCCACATGCAAAAAGATTTGAACAGAAGGTCAGCTGAATCACAGTTAATGGCAAGAGCATTAATAATGTGGTGGCTGGGTTGTGTGTGCCGCAGTTACAAAATTATCCATTGTGTCAATGGGCCTCAGAAATGATGATTATTACATAACAAGCTCAAATAAACTGGTAAAGATGAACAGTGTTCATAACATGAGATACAAACAGAAGAGAAATTGCCCTGGGCAATGGAAAAATGTAATGTAGTCTGATGAGTCATCTATCATACGTCATTTTCTACATCAAGACCGCTTTAGCAGAAATACAAAGGATGCCTTCAACACACATTGTCAGCAGCTGTTAAACATGATGGGGGACCGGCAGCCATCTCATAGTGGTAAATATGTTTGAAAATTATGTGCAGATGTTAAAGTGGGATTTTGGAGGGTCTGTGTCACAGAGCCGACTTCGTCAGCTCCAGATCCTCACTCCCTGCCAGCCCGTTCCCAATCACCTGAGTTCTGATTCCTGACACCTAGCACTCCCTATTTAAGTTAGATCCTCACACTTCTTCAGTGTCTGGTCTCGTCATTCTCTAGTGAACTGCTGCCCGTCTCACCTTTGATATCCTGCCAGTCAGTCTGCCTGTCCATCCGTCAGTCTTTAGCCAGTCAGTATCCTGCATATATCTATTGCTGTTATTACATACCTGCACCTGCACCTGCACTTCAGCCACCGGTCTCTGCTCCTCTAAAGGTGGTTTTAGAGGAATGGCGGCATTGGCTGGAGAGAGCTAAGCACCCATTTGAGGTGATCACGGACCATTGAAACCTTGAATACCTTAGAGAGGCTAAGAGACTGAATACCCATCAGGGCCTGTGGGTCCTCTACTTTACCCGTTTTAACTTTACCGTCACCCAGGCTCTAAGAATCAGAAAGCAGATGCCCTTTCCCGCCTCTACCTACCCAAACCTGAAATCAGTCCGTCTGAACCCATCCTCCATTAAGCCATAATCGTGAGTCCCATCCAGTGGTCCATCGACGCCCAGATCACCACTGCCACACAGGCCAAACCCGCTCCCCCGGGAGGTCCGGAGGGGTAGATTTACGTGCCACGCCATCTTCGACTACCCCTCCTGGACTCTGTGCTTTCTTCTCCGGGTTCTACGCTTGGGCAGCCAGCAAACCCTCCCGTTCATCCAAAATTGCTACTGTTGGCCCAATATGATCCAGGAGGTCTCCGAATTTGTAAAAGGATGCTCAGTCTGTGCCATCTCCAAGTTACCTCGTCAACTCCCAGAAGGCAAACTACAACCCTGCCACTGCCCAATCGACCCTGGTTCCATCTGGGAGTTGACTTCCTCACTGACCTTCCTCCGTCTGACTCGTCGATTCTTCAAGGCATGCAAACTCATCCCACTCAAAAGTCTGCCCACTGCCTTTGAAACTGCAGAAACCTTATACCAGCAAGTCTTCCGCCACTGCAAAATCCCAGAGGACATAGTCTCGGACCACGGTCCTCAGTTTATCAGTTTATCCTGTGTCTGGCATCCTTTCTTCCAGCTCCTTGGTGCGTCAGCTTAACCTCTGGCTATCACCCTCCGTCAAGCCTCTATGGGACTCACCTAGTCAGGTGAGCCTTCTGATGTTCCAGCTGTCCACCACTGGTTTCAAGAGAGCGGAGGGATTTAATAGGGGAGCTCCGATCAGGATTTTTGAGGCCGATCACCGATCGCCGATCACAGAAAGCAGTATCTGCCGATACCGATCTTTTTAAAGCCTTTATTTTTATCAACTATTTATAGTGAAAATGGGGGGAATTATCCTCTTAGGTGACTCTTGTGACAGGGGAAGCAGCTTTCACACAGGAGTCCGCTACTGATCCGTGGCTGTTTACCACAAACACAACATTTATCCATTATTTTGATTTCAAATCCAAACATTGTCAATTTTTTTTTACACAGTACAGTAATACCATCTTTCACAGGGACCTGTTGTAAACAGAAGATATAAGCAACACATGATTCACGCTTTTTACTTTGCAGTTTACTTAGAGATTAAGTTGCTCAGCAAGTGGCAAAACATTTAAACTACTTTTCTTACTTTATCACAAACTTACCATTGACAGAATTAGTCAGCTCTACTGCCTTTCCTTTTTTTTTTATTTAAATCTTTATTACAAGCAGTCTTGCTGTTCATAAAGAACTTTGTTTTCCTACTTCCACGAGTGCCATCTATTTTTTGCCTTGTTTATCTAAAAGTGCTTTTTTCCTTTAAACCTAGCCAAAAAGCCATATGTGTTTACTGTGAAACACAGTAGACTTTAATAAAATGCATTTATGGTGTAATTACTACATTTTCTTGTCAATCCATGTTCATATTTACTGCAAAAAAATGTGCTGTTACTTTAATTCAGTGCTTGCAGCGCAGCAAAAATATACTCGGTGCGGAAACGATCTCTGCACTGTTGCAGACGCACCGCTCCTGAACGCACTGCTGGACCACAAACGTGTGCAGTGAATGCTTTAATCCTAACTATCGAGGAAAAAATTCCACCACTTATTGCACTGCAAACAGTAAATGTACCTGGCATTATTGTGTGCGCTGCGAGTGTGCAAGCGCACGATCGCCAGGAAGCGCGAAGCATGATGGTAAACGCCAGAATTAAAAAAAATCAATTTTATAAACTTTAGTGACGATGTGACGCTGCTTCGATTGTGCAAGTGACAATTCCTGTGCATACTGTGCAGTGTGCAGCTCGCTTATAGACAGACGCGATGTGGTGATTTGAAGACATTTGAGAGAGAAAGAGTGAGAGCGCGCGTGCGCGTGGTGATTCACTCACGCTGTTTGTGAAATTGCATCTCACACAAGGTTTTCAAATTACTTTACAAGTTATTTAATTAAGAAATATGAAGGCAAGTACTCACATTTCCCCTTCACATTACAATCAGAATCATAAAGAGCTTTATTGCCAAGTATGTTTGTACATACAAGGAATTTGTTATAGTGTCACAAGCTTCTAGTACACGGAGACAACAACAACACACATATATAATAAAATGAGATGTGAATAAAATACACATACATAAATATAAACCACAAAAAAAAGAATAAATTGTATGTACAGGTGTGCTATAGATGGAATAGGAATAGAATAAAATAAGTTATAGGGATGTACTAGGGTTTAGGGTGATAAATAAGTATAAGGTTATTGCACATACTGTAATTTAATTGCACAATGGGAGAACATTAACTATTCATGAGGTAGATTGCCTGGGGAAAGAAACTGTTCTTGTGCCTGGGTGTCCTGGTATTCGGTGCTCTGTAACGCTGGCCAGATGGCAAAAGTTCAAAAAGGGGATGGCTTGGATGTGATGGATCCAGAGTGATTTTCTGAGCCCTTTTCCTCACTCTGGATGTATACAGTTCTTGGAGGGTAGGCAGGGGGGCACCAATAATCCTTTCAGCAGTCCGAACCGTTCTCTGTCGTCTTCTGATGTCTGATTTCTGATGTCTGATAATGATTTCACCCGTGCCGGACAGAGACTGAGACAGTGCTGCTGCATGTCATGCCAAACCTCTCACGGCAGTGTCATCAGCTTGAGATTGTTTTTTTGAGATCAGCTTTTTTAGAGACCGCCGATCAATCATCCCAAAGCGATTATCGGCCGATACTGATCGGTAGCCGATCAATCGGAGCACCCCTATATGGGACTCAGCTCACATCCATCTTCAGAGGGCAGTCCGAAGACACAAGAGCCAGGCTGACGCTTCTGGCTCTCTACCAGGGACATCCGTCTTCGGCTGCCCTGCCAGGAGCTGAGCTCCCGCTACATCGGCCCCTTTACCATCCAGAGGCAGATCGACGAGGTCACATACAGGCTAAACCTCCCAGCACACTTTTACATCTCCCTTCCGGTTCCACTTATGCCCGGTTCAGACTACACGATTTTTAGCCCGATTTTGCCACGATTTGCTTGACGTAGGGTGTCGTGGGGATTCGTAAATGACAATGGGCGTCGGGACACAAGATTCCATCGTTTCAGCACGTGTAGTGTGTCATAGTGGACGACAACCGATTACGCATCTTCGATGCTTCACGACAGAAAGACTAGCATGTTTAATTTCTTTTCCGTCGTCCACGAGGAGTTCTGTCACATTTGTGACGTTGACCAATAGCAGCACAGAAGCGCTTTCATACACAGGTTTCAAACATGGCAAAACGAAAGAGAGATGACGGTGCTGCTAGGTGGAATTATGAGATGGAGGAAAGGTTCGTGGAGCTGTGGCAACAGTACTCCTGCCTGTATGATGTGTCATTGAGGGACTACCACAACAGAACAAAGTAAAAAAAATGCTGGCGAACTATAGCGGAAGCGCTTCAGCAATGTTTACACTCTTGTTTTCAGAAGTCAGTCGCTAGTTCTGCCTTCTCGATGACATCACGCACGTCATTAAAGACGGCACGCGATGAATGGTCGGGAAGTAACGTGTAGTCTGACATGTTTCTTGTCCACGAGTCAAAAGGAGTCAAAATCGTGTAATCTGACACAGTGACTATCGTAACCGACAAAAATAATGTGTAGTCTGAACCCACCATTTATCCCTACTGTCACAGAGCCAACTTCATCAGCTCAAGATCCTCACGCCCTGCAGGCCCATTCCCAATCACTGGAGTTCTGATTCCTGACACCTGGAACTCCTCATTAGCACTCCCTATTTAAGTTAGATCCTCACGCTCCTACAGTGTTTGGTCTCGTTCTCTAGTGAACTGCTGCTAAACTCACTTTTGATATTCAGTCAGTCAGTCAGTCAGCCTGTCCATCCATCCAGCAATCAATCTTTAGCCTGTCAGTATCCTGCATATATCTATTGCTGTTATTACATACCTGCCTAATAAATCTCCTGCAGCTTGCTATTTTGTTTCCGTTCCCTTCTGTTGTGTGAGTCTGTGCCAGGTGTTGGAATACTCTTGCATAGACAACATGGTTGATGAGCATAATGTGCAAGTTTTTTTTCTCATTTATCAAATAAAGCACATAGATTTACTTGTTAACAAATAGTGCAGTATACCACCATGCATATATCAAGACTTGTTTGACAGCAAATGAAGATGGATGCATGAGTAATTTGTTGTTTCTGAAGAAGACACACAGTTGTTGGTTATGTTTGGTTATGTAGCATATGGAGTCTTACTTCTAGTGCAGATGGGCCAATTAGGCATTTTAGGTTGTGTATGAAATCTTAAGGTCTGATGAATAAACAATACGATCGGTAAGTCGATAGGTTTTTAAATGTAAATGTTTTCTCAGTTGCTATATCCAATTTCTATGGAGGACACATTTTATAGCATTAACAATTTCATTAATTTATTTTTAATTTCATGGAGAAGTCCATAATGCAATGTGACAAGCATAAGTGAAAAAATAAATAAATAAAAACATCCTAGATGGCAAACAAAAAATGTTGAAAATATTTTTCTGAAAATACTAAAAAGAATCAAATAGAATGTTTAATCTAATTAAAAACTGATTATTTTATATATTCTTTAATATTTTTATTATAGATTATATTGTTGTAAGCTTTGCAACCTGTTAACATCAAACTCCATTATTATACTCAAATGTAAAATATATAGCAAGAATTGAAACAGGCAGCAGATAAATACATCAAAGAACAATACACTAAAATAATATTTTGACGTAGAGAAACAAAATTTCAGACTTTCAATTGAATTTTTTTTAAAAACACATAAAGCTCTGAAATATTTTTACAAACTCACAAAGAAATATATTAAAGCCAGGCTTACATTTTTTTGATTTACATTTATAAATATGATATTTATCCAGCAATAAAACCAAGTTTACAACATTTGTGAAATGGGAATTTAAATCACACTTAAAATGTAGTGCTGTTGCACTGATACATTTCCTCAAAACTATTTTCTACTTTTTCTACACAAGTTGCAAAGGCGATAGTAAAAGGTGATAGTAAAGTCAGATGATTGTCTTCAACACAGTGAATTAAATAATAGTTTGTTATCATTCATATTTATCTCAATGCTGGGGGCTCTGCTGGCACAGGAGCTTGGCATGCACTTATTGTCTAGCTTTAAGACTAGCTTTACAAAATCACACCACAATGTAATTTTTCATATTTAAACCAAAGTACATAAAAGCCCGTTGAAAATAAAGTAGGAGCATTAGTCTGCAATACTTTTTCATTGGTCATGACTGTTTTAAATCAAAGTGACAAGTCACACTGTATTAGAGCATGGTAATACACTATAGCTGACCTTTGGACAGATCTGATTCAATAGCCGAACGCTGCACACACTGCTGCTCATTACTTTCAAGGTGACACATGCTGCTGTGACAGCTGCTGATAGGAAATGTTCTCGAAAAGAAAAAATGTTTCCTGGAAAATGGGATTATATATCACAGTGTCCATTTCTCCTGTGGTGACCGTGTTTCCATCCAGTTCAATTACAGTATTTCCAACATGGTTACATTTTAAATTCAACTGGAGTCATGATAGCAAATACATCAAATGCATTTGAGGTTAGTTTTATTCTAAACTTTTTTAAATGTAACATATAGATGATACTAATACAGTATTAATGGCTTTTGTCTTTGTAAGAACAGTTTACTGTAAATATCATGTACAAATACACGGTGCCCCTTGACTGACAGTCTTAACCGTGAAGAAGGGATATTTGACAGATTCATGAAGTTAGCTTCTCAATCACTCTCTGTCTTATTGAAATTCATGAACTCGCTTTTCCAGGCGATTTTAATCATGGGTTTAAGAAATCATTTGCAACGTACCAACCTTTCTGACAGACACTGTGATAATTTGGTGTATCACTGTCAGCAGATAAAAGCAGATTACAATCAATTGTTCAGTACATATCTTAGCAAAAAAAAATTGCTTGCTTAAGACTGAATCGAAATAAATCTAAGTCTATGAATTACTAAGCAGAAAAAATGAGGAATAAAAACCCAGTAAAAACAGCTTGCAGCATAAATTAAGATCTCTTTTCTTTGCCCCAAGCATTATTACCTTTTTTGTTACTGTGTCCTGAAATAATTTGTTGTTTGAAAAATCAAGTCACTATTTCAAAAGGTTGACTTTTATTTATTATTTTTATTTTTATTATTATTATTTTATTATTTTATTATTATTATTCTTTTTTCTAATATTATTCAGTACTAATATTTTTTTATACTTTTAAATGTTTCACCTCCTTTATGTCCCCAAAATGATGTAAACTTTGCACGGGGTGTAAAGTCGTTCGTGCAGATATATGATATATATTCACAGGCCTTGAGAGTAGTCATCCCATAAAAGTGCATAACACAATGACAAATGTGTGATTCAGCTTAACCATATATTTTAGCTCCAGCAGCAGCAGTCAGTGAAGGGTGGGTGGTGAGCCTGCTGTTACAGTGTTACATTGCTTTCTCTGACGTGAAAATGGTATGAAACTGGATGAGATGTATTGGTTATAACTTATTCTTGAGAAAGCCTTTGTTTGGCAGTCTGGCAATAGCTTTAAATGCTTATGTGTTGATACATTTATATTTGACCAAGATTTATGTCAAGAGGGAGTGGTATACCAATTTGTCTGAGCCATCTCTTATACTGCATATACTATTTACATATTTTTTCACAACATCATGGTGATAGCCATCGCTGCCTATGATAATCCAAAATCTTGTCTGTTCTAGATCATCATGTGACAGTTTATGCAGTTGTCTGACATGTCAAACATGGCCTTATAAGAAACAGATTTGTTCAGTCATTACATGCTCATCATTTTGAAAACAAAAAAAAATCCTGTTATTAACTTTTTCCTAATTTCTCATTGATGTTTATGTTTTATTTCTTCTGCACCGCAGGTAACATTGCTTAAAGGGGTCATATGATGCGATTTAAATATTTCCTTTCTCTTTGGAGCGCTACAAGCGCTTGGTGCATAAAGAAGAACTGTAACGTTGTAAAGACTAAAGTCTCAAATCCAAAGAGATATTCTTTATAAAAGTTAAGAGTCAGCCACATTTCTACCTAAAATGGCTCGTTCTAACACGCCCCCACATGTCTACGTCACGATGTGGGAAGATTTGCATAACGCCACCCAAATGTTCCTGCCAAGAAGCAGGCTTACTTTTATTGTTGTTGCCGCCACTGCCATGTTGTGGAGTCACTGTGTGTTTCGTTGTGAAAGCGAAACTACTTTGTTTGGTCTTCAAAAATGGACACGACTAGAAATCAGTGGTTAATTGTATTTACAACACTGTTCCAGAAAAACTTTAACCCAAATATTCAGATGTGTCCAACACATTTTATGGAGGACTGGATCTGGACTGTGTGTCTGAACCAGTACCACAAGGCATCTGTTGCACAAATCTTTTTCTATAAGTTTGGCAGTTCCAACTTGCAAGGACGTGCGCTCTGACTCACAGGCCTGTAAGACGTTTTTATATTTTAAATTGTGCACGATGAGTTCACACGCGGTTTTGCGCCAGTGTAGATTAGGCTTGTGTTTCTCCGATCACAAATGCAGACATGGTTTATGTTTATGCAGCGCGATACGCAACACAACGCGTAAAAAGACAGTATAAGTCATTCTAATCAGTAATATTCCCCACTGGATGCCACAAATGCCTCATTTGTAATGGATTTTAATGTTTTTGTCTCGTCCCTGCTGGGAGACGGATCACAGTAATTTAAAGGGGTCATATGATGCATTTCAATTTTTCCTTTCTCTTTGGAGTGGTACAAGCTCTTGGGTAAAGAAGATCTGTACAGTTGCAAAGACTAAAGTCTCAAAACCAAAGAGATAATTCTTTATAAAGGTTAAGAGTCAGCCACGCCTACCTAAAACGCTCGTTCTAACACGCCCCACATATCTACATCACTATGTGGGAAGATTTGCATAACGCTACCCAAATGTTCATGCAAAGAAAGAAGGCGTAACTTTTATTCTCGCTGTCAAGTCACCTTTATTTATATAGCGCTTTTAACAATACAGATTGGGTCAAAGCAACTGAACAGCATTAATTAGGAAAATATGGTCAATAATGCAAAGTGACAATAGTAAACTCATTTTTCAGTTAAAGGCAGTTCATCATTGAATTGATATCATCATCCAGCTCAGTTCAGTTTAAATAGTGTCTGTGCAATCAAGTCAACGATATCGCTGGAAATGAAGTGTCCCCAACTAAGCAAGCCAGAGGCGACAGCGGCAAGGAACCAAAACTCCATCGGTGGCAGAATGAAGAAAAAACCTTGGGAGAGACCAGGCTCAGTCAGGGGGCCAGTTCTCCTCTGACCAGACAAAACCAGCAGTTCAATTCCAGGCTGCAGCAAAGTCACATTGTGCACTGAGCTTAGTAATGTTGCGCCTTCGCCATGTCGTGACGGCGCTTGTGCTTCTTGGGAAAGCGAAACTCCTTTGTTTGGTCTTCAAAAGAGGACGATATCCGCTTCGTCATGCCTGGAGTTGATCCATGCTGGTCGCTGAGGAAATACTTCAACTTCGCTCTGTCGATCGCCGGATCGGCTTTCACCGTGGACGAAGCGGAGTCCAGCCCGGGGTCGTCACATGTGGTTTCCGCAGGCGTCACAATATGGTAAGGGACGTAACATTTCCGTCACACGCTTGAGGAATTCGGCTAATCACAACGCACAGGATAGCGGGCCAATCAGAGCACACCTCGCTTTTTCAGACTGATTAGCTTTGTAAAAATCGACGCGTTTCAGAAAGGCTGGGCATAGAGGAGAAACAATAATGTACAGTATGCGGAAAATAATGTGTTTTTTGAACCTTAAACCGCATAAACACATTTCATTACACCAAATACACAAAATAATGTTCTTTTTAGCAACATCATATAACCCCTTTAAGGGGCGTAACATTTCCGTCACACGCTTGAGGCATTCG
The DNA here is from genome assembly GCA_018155175.1 of Sinocyclocheilus anophthalmus. Classification (NCBI taxonomy): domain Eukaryota; kingdom Metazoa; phylum Chordata; class Actinopteri; order Cypriniformes; family Cyprinidae; genus Sinocyclocheilus; species Sinocyclocheilus anophthalmus. Next base: position 221,558 of record JADLZN010007384.1, on the reverse strand, counting down.
GCCAATCACAACACACTGGATAGCTGGCCAATCAGAGCACACCTTGCTTTTTTAGAACGATGAGCTTTGTAAAAATCGATGCATTTCAGAAAGACGGGGCATAGAGGAGAAACAATAATGTACAGTATGTGGAAAATAATGTGTTTTTTTAAACTTAAACTGCATAAACACATTGCATTACACCAAATACACAAAATAATGTTCTTTTTAGCAACGTCATATGACCCCTTTAAAGTGCACTCAGTCACTGATGATCTCCAGTGGAGCCATTCATGTTCTGTGTCATCTGACATTAACCACAATTTAGTCTAAACAGCACTTAAACAAATATAGCAGCTCAGGGAATTTATGACCATAGACCTTCAGTGTTTGTAGGATTTTGCTACCTCTCAGGTGTGCTAATGTTTGAGGACTTCCTGCGGATTAAATTTTATTTCTTTTAATTTCATTATTTTATTTGATTCAGACTGAAGTAAAGGACTACATGTAGAGACAAAAATGTATTTAATTTAAATTTTTTACTTTATTTTATTCAGACTGAAATAAAAACTTCCTAAAGACAAAATGTATTTTTTTTATTGTTTTGTTTTGAAATGAGGACTTCCTGTAGAGATATGTCACATTTTATATGTCAGAACATTTTTATAAGGTGCTTTTTACCTCCGATCTTCTCTTCAAAGCATGATAATGCATTAATAGAATAGATAAATTGTACAGACCAATTTGCATCAACTCTAAAAAATGCGTCCCACCATTTGTTTGCCAAAGCACAAAGCAGTTGTAGCATTTGGGATTTTAGTAAGCACATTGCACCAGCACGTAGCTTGACAGTACATGAAGGGCTGAGCTAATTAGACGCTAAAGCTCTTGTTTCAAAGGTAAATTTTCCTGGCCGATCTGCTTCCCTGGGCACTGATTAGATGTCTTTTGTCTGCAAAACGTCCGCAGTAACACCCCCTTTTCACTGCTCTCCACGTCTTGACAGGACTCCTGAAATGAGTGGTGTAGGTGGCAGTGCCATTTCATCACTGCTCTGATGATGAATCAGAGAGGTCTGAGAAGAGGTTGCCAATTGTAATGGTTTAAAGGAGAACTGCATTCTTGGGTCTCACCAGCTCTGGCCCACATGAGGAACCCATGTGGCTTGTTGCTATGGTGAACAATCATGGTGGAGATAGGAGTTGACAGGAGGAAGCACGGCTGTGGGCAATGAGACTGCCTCAGTAATTAGAATCCACTCTCAGCAGTGAGGTGTGTAAAAGGACAGATTGTTACAACTTTATATGTGAGCTTGACTGTGCAATAATGTGTAAGTAGGTAATTTTAATTTGATAGGCTGTATTAGGCCTGGGTGATAAAACGGTATCGATATTTATCGACGGTACACCTTCATCGATAACGATAGAAAATGTTTTCGATATAGCACACGATTTAGGCAGGTGCTATGAGTGATGTAGACAGCACACACAAACACGAACACATGCTTTAATGAGTGCTGTGCCTGCCTGTGATGAGGAGATTGTGAATAAACATGGGCGTCGGAACCAAAATAAACGTGGAAAAAATTTACTGGAGTATATGCCATTTTCTGTAGTGTGGTGCCTTTTAGTTAACAGTGTCTATTTAGCCTGGTTGTCAGTGGCTATTTACTTCACGTCCGCCCACTAATGTGACAATTTTACAAAAGACGGCTGCTGAGCAATATTTCAAGTGGTGTAAGTGGTAACGCGGGTTGCGTAGTGTTTTTGATGCAAGCGACCCAAGTTTTGTGTCCGCCTTTTGCTGAAATCGTTCTTCTCCCTTTTGACATCTCATATCACATCGGAAAGGCTTTTGTTTTCAATAAAAATCAAGGAAATAATCGAAAAGTATCAGCTAGGGCATAGGTGGAGTTTCACTTTTATGCATGGGGGGCACCCAGGGGCACCCACTGGCAGACGAGCCACAAGCACTTTTTTTTTTATTTCTACATTTCATGTATTTATGTCACATATTCTACACTAAAAATACATTTAGAATAAAAAACAGCTGTACAACGGTAAAAAAACTATCAGACAAGCCGCCTCTTTTTCCGAATTGCTAGATGACCACTATTTTTTTTTCATCTCTTCTGATAAATTTTCAGTCAATCATTCTATGGTGTAAGCAGAGCCATTTTTCTTAGTTCCCTCATAACTGAGAAACGTTATTTCTGTGAAATGATGGCAACAGGGGGAACAAACGACTTTTAATTTAACAATTTGTCTCCTCCGTACCTCCTCACCTGTATGCCATTTTGGAGAGTACCCTTGGATGTACCTTTTGTTCAGATCAAATCACAACAACATAGTAAACAGATCCGGCGTGATGCAGCTGACAAAGAACAGCATACCTTGTTTAGTCCAGCTTATACTCTCCAAAATGGCACTACAGGGTGATGCAGAGGAGACAAATTTTTGAATAAAGTTGTTATTTTGTTTTTTTTTGCACACAAAAAGTATTCTCGTAGCTTCGTAAAATTAAGTTAGAAGCCCTGATGTCACATGGATTATTTTACCGATCTCCTTGCTACATTTCTGGACTTGGGAACATTTCAGTTGTGTTGCTGTCTGTGGAGGCTCAGATAGCTCTCCGATTTCATCACAAATATCTTAATTTGTGTTCTGAAGATGAACGAAGTTCTTATGGGTTTGGAACGACATGAAGGTGAGTAATTAATGACAGAATTTTCATTTTTGGTTGAACTAAACCTTTAAAGTAAATTTTACTGCACAGCTGTAGAGTTGAGAATCAATAAAGGCTTTAAAATATTACGTGTATTAAAAATGTGTTCATGACTATGAAGGTAAGTTATTGATTATCAAGAAAACCATTATGATGTTGTTTACAAGATAGCATCGCTAGCTAGCTAACTTTTGCCTAAACAGTTAAGATAGTGTTTAGTTGTAAGCATTTAAATGTACAATTACGTGTCTAGGTACTCTCCTTGGATTACCAGGCTCGGCATATACAATTATATGTAGTTGTTACATATGTTGTTAAATAACATGAAACTGTGTGTTAATGCCATTATCATTATTTATGGTGTTGCAATTATTTTGTTTCTTAGTTTAACTAGAACGAGGCAGAGGAGATGTTTCTGTGAGGGTCTCAAGAGTCTCTACTGATATATATACCACAACATCAAATGACGCTTCAGCAGAAGTTTACGAGCTGGCTTATCTTTATGCGGAAGTTCTAAAGAACACTCCGTGCATCCGTGGTCAATTAACCTACTTTATCCACAAATATCTGCTCTCTGGTACAGTAGGTACAGTATGCACCATTTCTTTCTAAATATTATTATTAAATGTAATTATTATATTAGGAATGCTTATTATTTTCCTATCCATTCAGCTATATGTTAGTTGTTAGTTGTAGATGCCCATTTAATGCTGAGAGGATTTGCTTGCTTTTTGAACAGGCACAGTAGTGTTGAACACCACAGTTTGAAGCACTGGCCCTCACAGAGACCTCTGCCTTATTCAGAGATCCATACTGAGTTTAGAGAGTATGCTTTGATTATGACACTACACACACTTTTAGAAGATTTAAGAGTAGATTTACAACAAAGAAACCCACCGTGTGTATGTTCACAGGAAATGAAGAGAGCTGAGGGCAGTTTCCCGTAGCTTACTTGTACATTCTGTGCTAAGTGCAGAGCAGCTTATAGACCGGCACACATCCCCATGAATATAAATGAAGCAAATCCACAGGTGTGGTATGGTGTAAGGCTTCCTGCGTGCATATGTGTTGTGTGAAGGCATGGAGGAGCGAGCGATTAGTGGATGTTGACGGAGTAAAGCTATGGGCTGTAATGGGTCAGTAGGCTTGCTGAATAAATAAACTGTCCCAATATATATAAATACATTGAAATTGTAATATTTTCTGTCCGTCAAGATGTTATGACATTAGGTATTTAAATGGTGTTTAGTTAAAGCTTGTGGCTGTGTGGAAGGGATTCGGATTACTTATTACTCTTTTGTCTTTTGAGGCATAAAATTGTACTAAAATAAATATTATTTATGTTGCTTATTCTTCTGTATATCAGAATGAGAAGATGAAAACAAGAATGTCATACATGTTTTCATAGTGCCACATTACTGCTGAGACCTTTATTTAAGACTAGTCCTCCATCTTGTGGCTACGTACAGTAGCTTAAATCAATAGGCCAATGTTTGGCTGGTTAGCATGGTTTTGCTATTTTTTTAAAGCAACATTTCAATTTCCAGTGTTTTTTTAAACGTTTTTTCTTATGATTATTTTGCAGTAAACCTTTTTTTTTCAGTGAGTGACTCTATTTGGAGGGCTCTTAGAAGCAGGAAAATTATTTATTTTTTAGCCAGGCTGCTCCTGTCACGTCACAGCTCAGCATTGTCGCTTGGGGCTTGTGATTAAATCAATGAATCAGCATTGTCAGCATGTCAGGACGTTCTTTTCCTGCGGCCTATAGTATAAACAAAAATGGCAGAATTTGAATTACATACGTGCGAGACAACAGACCTTTGAGATGAATGGGAATGCTAACTGCTAGCTTTCACTAGGTATTGCAAACCATCTTGACATAAACACATTGGTATGAATATGTGATTTATTAATACCTGGTTACTTCTAAGTTCATTGGTATATTATGATATAGCTTCTACTGATTATTAATACATTATTATTACATTTAAGTTCTATGATGATGAAAAACATAAAAGAATAATGAGTAATATATACAGTGTCTTGGATTCGATTTGTCATAATTTAGCAAGGGTGACCATATGTCCTTTTTCCTGGACACGTCCTGGCCGGGATTTCTAAATTGCCTGAAATGTCCAATGTAAAGCAATGTAAAATAGACATTTTAGCCAAAACCTGAACGTATGGTCACCATAATTTATCAGAAAACAGGAAAAAAACTGATCATGCATGAGGCCATTTTATATTTTCCACTAGATGTCAGTGCAAATCCTTTCTTTGAACTTCACAGGCTGTTGCTTGTTTAATTAAGGAATACCAACTGGATGTTTTCCAAAAATAGATTTATGCATTTTTATCTATGATCGATTATATTTTTTATATGGAAATATAGTGTATAGATAGTAAATACACACACATTTATATCAGTATGTGCAGTTAACTCGCGTTGCTCTGCATTGTTCTTCTCTCTGTTCTCATGTTGCCTCTCTGCAGTGTAGTGATAAGGCATCTCCTTTCATAGCTCATCGGCGTATGCGAGTACGACTACAATAGCAGAGCTGATGGCTGCACATGATGTGCTCCATAGGCTGACACTGTGTTCCATTTTGTTTTGGTTTTCTTTTGGCAGTAATTAGTGGCTTGTTGCTATGGTTGTGGGCTACAGTGTTGCAGTGCTTGTGTTATATGAGGCAGCCAGACGTGGCAAAGACGTCATCTCATTAGTAGCAGTCGGCGACAGTTTGAAATGCAGACAAACTCACAGGCAAGCGTGCACAATCACTGCTAAGAAATATCAAAAAGTAACCTGTAATAATGCTGCTGTGTAATAGTTGGGATTCTTTAGGTTAAAGCTCTAATTCAGTGGTATGAAAGGAGAATTAGATGTGGTATTTTGGTCCTGTAATTAAAGAATATGATGTATCAGCAGGAACACAGAAATGGCTTGTTTTGAAAAATTATGAATTTAGGCATTGGTATTAATTATCTCGCAAATTAAGGGTGACACGTCCTGTAAAAAATTATTATTATGATGGTTATTATAATGTTATAATGGTATTATAATGGTTGTCACAGTTTTGTTACATAAAGCTAAAACAAAACAAACAATACAAAAAAAATACTACTACTATTACTAATAATAATTTTGCTATCTGAAATAAAGCTGAAAAATATATATAAGATGTAAAATGTATTAAACTTAAAAAACCTATATGAAAGTGATAAATGTTGCCTTGGTAACTAACTGAAATAAAATAAGTTTAAGATGATAAAGCTATATTTAAAAACAAAGCTATATAGAAGTAAAACAAAAACTAATAAAATGTCAAAAGCACATAACAAAATTACTAAAACCTAAACAAAAATTAAAAAGAAAACTGAAAAAAATAAAATATTAGCGCATTTTTTTTATATTTTTAGTTTTCCTGTTAAATTTTTTGTTTCAGCTTCAGTAATTAATGTGCTTCATCATATATATAATATATTTTTGGATCATTTTTCCTAGCCTTTATTTATTTCCATTTCATTTTAAGTATATAATTATATAAAACATTATTCATCCTATAATAGAGTATATAAATAATACTAAAATAACAGTGGCATATCAGTATTTCTATTTTTCTTACAGTGTCTTTACAGTGAAGCTGGGCTGTAACAGAGTTTACTGTCTACCATGGGGTGCTAGAAATATTCTTCTCACATAAGCTCACTTTAGGAAAGACACAAGGTCATATGATGTACTGTTTGTGAAGATGACAAACTTAACTTTAAAATGCTGACTGTAATTTTATCTAATGATAGTGTTATCATAGTGAAAATTAAAATCATATCTATTCATCTTTATCATGAACTGCACACTTAATAGTTCAGTAAAATAATCTGCGTCGCAGAATTTTTTTTGTTTTCAAAATATCATGATAATTTAATAGCCATTTGTTTTATTATCATACTGTTCATACTGATCTTTTTGTTCATCATCACCTACTTTGTTTGATTCAATGACATTACCTTGACAACTATGCACCCATAGATGTTCCCATGGTAACTAAAATTTGCTGCACCTTGGAGTGGCTCTTCTTTGAATTTGCCAAGTCAAAAAAAAAAGAAAATTATTTCAAAACTAAAATAGTGGCTACTGAATTAGCACCCAGTCAAGAATTCCCAATTCTTGCAGTAACATCAGTCCCAATGCTTTCTACGGCTCCTACAGTCTCTGGATGAATAGACTAAAATGTTATTTTATTTTTTACACAATTCCTACAGACACAAAGAGAAAGGACCAAGCCTTTGCTTCTATAAATCTTTTGATGACCGGACTAAATAGATTCTTTAACAATTCCTATAGACTCCAGAGAACAGGATTAATTTTAGAATTACATATCTATGACTCCTACAGCCTTATGAGAATGGACTAAACCTCTTTCTGAAATGATTCTTACAGACTCAAGAGAACAGGACCAAGCTATAAATGCTATTTCTATAGCTCCTACAGTCTCAGGAGAAGCCAAATCATTTAAAAGGTTCCTACAGACTCAAGAGAAAGTCTAAAATTCTTAAATAGGGCTACACTGTTTATTATGGCTACACTACATACATCACTTGATCTGCTTACTTATGAAAGAGTGTTCTTTAACTGTTCTTTTAGAGAGCTGATAAGTTTCACTCACCAAATTAGGATCTTTGAGAAAGGATCCAGTTGATTCAAATAACTTGTGTCCATGGATGCAGTCTGTTGATCTTTAACATAAACACTGTAGAATCTCCAAGACTCTTTTGTTTACTTCTTGTTGCAGTTGGTGAGTTCTCTTCTTGTCAGTCTCTCCTGGCTGGTTCCCAAATTGTAGCAGTGATTTAGGTGGCTCGCCAATGTATTAGATATCTCTAATACATAAATTAAGTAAGCTTGACCAGAGTTCTTGCGGTCTTAGCAGGTCTTCAAAAGTGATGTTAGCTTGTCAGTCTTCAAGATATCTTAACCCTTGTTTCACACCTTTGCAGACAGTTTCTGTTAATTGCATCTAGTCACAATGTAAATGCATCTGACCAGGGCCGTCCGGAGCTGAACCCCGGCACATATGATAGACTGTATATTATGCATCTATTGCTGAGGCGAGGCTCACACAGTCTCTCCTGAGAAATCAAATGCCAACACTAATACTCAGCTCCTAGGACAATTCAAAATGGAAAGTTTTTATATTTAAAATGCAGTTAGTTAGGCAACAACGTTTTCACCATTACGACTGTTTAATAGTTCTATAAACAGTTCAATAAGCAAATACAATAATATTAGGTCACTTACATTTTAGGCTGAAACAGCGCATCTCACAGCAACCAGCCATTTTCATTGCTGATTGATTCCGTGTTTTGTCAAATTTTCATTAGCCCATGCATAAACATCTGATTAATTTGCCGTTTGAACGAATCGTTTGAATGAAAGACTCAATAACTCACTCATTAAATGCTCACTACTGGCACCTACTGCCGTTTTAATTTAGTTTAAAAGTATAATTTCCAACATCATTTCTTGTTTGTATATTCAAAAATATTTAAAAGAATCTCATAATATTATTTAATGCAGTTGTATTTTTCAGTGTAAATGATTTAATTTGATAACGTATAGATAATCACATTATAATGAATTTATTGATCAAATGTAAGAATTTGAAATGAAAGTATTAATGAGATTAGTGGGAAAACAAATGTCAAAGAGTGAATATATAATATTGAATATAAATGAGAAGATTGCTTCAGAATACATCATATTTGCAAAACACAGACACACACACACACACACACACACATATATATATATATATATATCTTTCGATAGCCGCCGCAAAAACCATAGACCCCCCGCATAGCAAATCCCAATTTAACCCCTGCATCTGACTAAAGATACACATAATCTTTCAGTAAATTGATATGGTCTCAATGGGCTATTGATTATAAGAACATTTCATTCATTACATGTTCTAATATTGACGAACTGAGCTTGATATTTGTCCTTTGTGGTGAGCAAAATGTTTGGATGATACATTTTTAAGCACTACCAGAGACAACAAATGCACTAAAATCCCTTTTCCTCTTTTAGATTTTGACTTGGAAATTTTGAGCATAAGTTATTTAGGTCAGTGGTCATCACCTCCCTGTATTGCTCATTAATGAGACTCTTCATGAGGTTTAAGGTCTTAAATAATCTAAAAAGACCTATAATTAAATCCCACTGTAGTGCACAGTCTGTGTGATTTTAGCTGTGCCATTTCGCAGAGCTCTGCGGTTGCATTCGAACTGTCAGATGATATCACTGAGGTAGATTCAGATTCAAAGCATTTTGTGAGAGTTTTCTGACACTAAAGATAGTGTCAGGAGTGATGCATGGCACAATGCTCATCACTCACCCCTGGAAACACGTTCCCTATAGCTGTGTATCTAGAAGCCTGGATTATTGTAATTCTGAACATGCTTTACTTTTTTTTTCTTTTTAATACCAGTGTGACACTGAGTCACTGCAGATCCCTAAAGAAATTAACACAAAAAGATAAATAACTTTATTCAAAAATTTAAATTTACTCACCCTAAGGCCTTCCCAGGTTTAGCACTGCATCACTTGCTCACCAATGGATCTTCTGCAATGAATGGGTGCCGTGAGAAATATTGAGATATATGAGTCAAGAGCTGATAAAAACTTCACAAATAATCCACAAGTAATCCCAGTCCATCAACTCATCAATCCATTGATATAAACGGTTCAAATGTAAACACCTTAATGATAGGTTAGTTTCTTACAAACATGCAGCTTTTCAATTCACAGGACGTTAATTGATCAACTGGAGTCGTGTGAATTACTTGTGATTATTGTGATGATTATTGTATCAGCTTTATCAGTTTTCATCTCTTTAGACTCTCATTCTGACTCTCATTCTGTCTGCTGCCGAGGGTGAGTATTTTATGCAAATTGTCATTTTTGGGTGAACTATTCCTTTAAAGGGTACATCATATGCCCATTTCCCACAAGTGGTATGATTCTTAGGTTTCATGCATGTCTGTAACATCCTTTGGTTAAAATTCCTTGTGATCGTGTAAAACAACACCCTTTTTACCTTGTCAAAAACAGCTCTGTTCACAGTGACCTGTTTTGTTGCATGTTTCTTTAAATGATAATGAGCTACTGCTCACCCCACCCCTTTCTTCCATGGGGCATGTTGACACAAGACACTTGAATCGCTGCCTGTGAATCTGTATATGGCTTGGAGGTGGTCTTATTCAAATAGCTAGTATTTACGTAGAAACCGACTGCAAATTGAGACAGCTCGCTGGATGACAGTGTTAGACTCAGACAGCGCATAACAAACGTGCTGTGTGTTTTCTTTTCAGCTTTTCTGAGCTGGCAGACACGCCAGAAACCTAACTGAATTCAAAAAAGTGAAAAAAGTGAAAATTTCATCCAATGTCCCCTTTAAGGAAAAATCTTTTATATAGTACACATTTGGATCCACATTGTTTAGTCTTCTGCAGCTACAGTTATCAGAAAGACAGATGGGATCTCTCCAGGTCTACTGCACGAGTGGCTTGACCGTGCTGACATTTTCAACCCCACATAATTTTCAATGCATGCGCATATTTCACTCTGGTGCTGGAGTGAAGCTGGGGAATTGTGGGCTGCAGTGATGCTGTATTGCTTATGAGTGCAGAGAGTAGTGTTGCACTGGGAGACAAGAATCACCTTGTGCCTTCTGGTTTCCGCACCTGTGCTTTACATGACTGCTGCAGCTGTTGTGTGTTGTGTGTTATGCTGCTCCTTTGATGAAATGAAAATGAACTTTCATTTAAAATGCTGAGCGTTCTGGACACTGGTAGGAGAGAGGAAAGCCAAGTACTGTTACAGTTTCGGTTAGCTTTTTTTTAGCTACTAGAAATAGGATGGTAGCTGTGACTAAAATAAATTGAATCAGACTACTACCCTCTTCTACCCAGAGCAACATTTTATTGCTCGGAAATTGCTCTTTCATGCCTCAGGAGACTTAATTAAGTTCTTGGTTATGTTTCTTTTAATGTAAGTATCAGCTTTGTCTCATATTCTTGTTAAGATCCTAGGAGAAACAAAAATAGACACAAATGAGATAACAATGAGATGACAAACGGTATTAATGTGGATTGTATAGAAAATATTTGTATTGGAAAATGTTGGTGAGAAATGTTGTTCACATTGAATGAGAATGAGACTTCCATGTAAGATTGCAACCTTTTGGTATCTTTGAAAATCTTTGAAAAATCTGAGCACAGTTTGTGACATTCTTGTGAAACTCTAGAGTGGAAGTTTTCAAAGTTTCAGGTTTGTAGATCTAAGTCACATTGTCATCTTCAAGTATATTCACTCTAGTAAGTAATATATACAGATAATATTTTACACATTTTTATAATAATAAGCAATAACTGATTTTTTTTATAGTATAATTGGGTCTCTGTACATAAAAATACACTACCGTTCAAAAGTTTGGGATCAATACAATTTATTTTGAATTTAATACTTTTATTCTGAAATTGATCAGAAGTGACAGTAAAGATATTTCTAATGTTACAAAAGATTTCTGTAAAAAAAATGCAAAAAAATCCTGAAACAATGTATCTAGGTTTCTGCAAAAATATTAAGCAGCACAACCATTTTCAACATTGATGATATTAAGATGTTTTTTTGAGCACCAAATCAGCATATTCAAATGATTTCTAAAAAGATAATTTGATACTGAAAACTGGTGTGTTTAAAAGCTGCTTTTATATTTTAGAAAGAGGGTCGTTTGCAGAAGATCATCATTTGGGGGTCTGCATCATCAAACTTAACAAAAATTAGGTCAAAGTCTCAATTTCCTCTCAATTTAATCTAATTTTATCTAGAAGGAAAAACATTACATTAAAAATATTTTTTGTTCATATTAGGGCTGTCAATCGATTAAAATATTTAATCGCAATTAATCACATGATGGTCATGAATTAACTTGTGATTAATTGCAACTTAATCGCACATTTTTATCTTTTCTAAATGTACCTTACATTTATAATTTTCAAGTTTTTAATACTCTAATCAACAAGGGCATGGACAAATATGGATGATTTATGCAAATGTATGTTTATTATTAGTGAAACCATACTCCACATAGAGCATAAAGAATTCAGATACAGATTTTCACAGAAGCAAAAAGTTTTTAAAACCATTTTAAGATATTGAATCAAAAGTCAAAAGTATCAATTATTATATTAATTTAAACAATTATTATCAATTAATTATTATATCCTCCTGAGAACCAGAAATAAAAAGCTTTGTGAATTTAGTATTTTTTCATGTCATTACATTGTTTAGAGCATAAGAAAAAAATGGTAAATACAATTTTTGAAAAATTATATTATATTCATATGTTATGTTATGTCCTCTGTAGAGGACACCAGGACTCAGTTTTTCTAAAAATAAAATGACAAGAGTAGACATGAAAAGGCAAAAACAATGGGAATTTTTTTTTTAATCACCAATCAATTTTTAGGTTTCAGGAACTATGTTTAAGGATGGTTCTCAACTATGTTATAAAATATATAACAAAATGATTTGATATGCCATTTTGCTTTATGCAATATATGTTTAAAAATTCCATAAACTGGTTTTCCCATTAAGCACTATGTTATCTATACACTGTATCTAATTTTCATATTAATGTGTTGCTGTTGGGACAGCATGTTGAAAAAAGGAGTGTAATAATGGGAGTAGTAATTGTGCAGATTTTCATAATAATATCTAATATTTCATAAGAATATTGATATATAATTTGTTTTCCTATTCAATTATTTTGTCTCCCAAAATGTATAATAAACATGCTTTTAGTCCTGGTGTCCTCTACAGTGGACATGTTTGAAATTATGTCCTGTTTCATAACAGGAAGTCATATTTTGATTTGAAACCCCATAACATTTTCCTGAGATGTTGATTTATGACAAACAATTTGAAAATTAATCAGATTTAAATTATAATTACAAAATATGATCATATCTCCATAAGGATGTACCACTAAATTAATGTCAGGCATTTTTAAAAACCAAGGAGAGGGAGTGGCCATGGTGAAACATCCAATCATTTGGTATCTCTGGAAAGCCCTGAATGTGCTCTGTACAGGACATCTAGACTTAAAACTGTGAGGTCTCAGAGAAATTCACTAAAATATAATTTCCACTACAGAGGCAAAAACTCCATAGCTGGGTCTCAGGAGGATATTAATTAAATAACATATAACTATATTTTACTTGCTTAATTGGTTAGATTTTTATAATGCATTATCATCTTATCGATCTACCAGTTCACATTTACAACTGCGTGTTTGCTGCATAAAAACATGGGTCGATTTTCACACTGGTCTGAACAAAAACAGCAGACGGGCTTAGTGAAAATGCAAATTCATTCTCTGCTAGCAGATGGCGCTGTCGGAATGGTAGAAATATAGCGGTTTCTCAGACTGTAAACAAACAAAGACTGACTTTGAAACCTGCATCGCTCATATTTATTAAATTAAATCATTGCCTTTTGAAGTTTAATCGTTGCATTAAGCCATATCACAATTCTTGTCTTTCCCTCCGCAAATTTAAGACCTCTTGAAATCATAATTAAGACTTTCTCTTTATCCCATTTAAGACTTTTTATGGCCTTAAAATTGATACAACTAAATGTAAGACTTTTAAAGACTTTTAAGGACCTGCGTATTTCCCCTGCCACGAACTGCCCCTGCTAAGCACGCGTAATAAAATTAGTGCCGTTAAAATGAATTTGCATTAATGCATTATTAACGCGTCAATTTTGACAGCCCTAGTTCATATACGATGTGTCTTAGCAGTGGCGAGCGGTGACTTTTTTAACCGGGTATGCTGAGTACAATTAAGACCTCCCCTTCTTTCGTCCTCCTCTCCTCCCTCACGCATTTAGGACACACTCAAAGAGAAAAACACCATGACAGGTGTCGATTTAAAAGTATGCACATTTCCTAGCTGTAAATTAAATTCATCTCCAGTCCTTCTTCTATCGTTTCAGGTTTATCCATAGTTATTCGAATGTTAGAAAACAGCCGCTTTTCCAAGTAAAAACCGCCAAATAACGTTTACACATAGTTACGTTATGATACGTAATATTCAGAGGGTGGGGAGATGGGGGGGATTGCCCCACTCTATATGTCTCTGCATCGACTGAATGATTTTTTATTGTATTTATTTATTCTTTTATTTTTATTCCCAGTGAATGAGTTAAAACTCCCACCCAAGTGACATCATCGACGTAAGCAAAATACCAAAAAAAAAAAAATCTTTAAATCTTGCCTATTACGTTGCAAACAACAATAAAATCAGAGAAGGACTTTAACTGTAAGTGACACAAGTATACGGAAAACAAAGGTATTGTTTCCTATTTTTTCCTGATGTTTGTTATTATTTAAAATTTTATGTACACGTTTATAAACCTTTTTTTTTTTATTTACCACTTAATCACGTTGACAATAACGTCTTCAACATTGTCTATGACCAGATGTATGAACATATACAGCTATGATGTTTTTGTTTCATATAATTTAGTCAAATTAGTTTGGCAATCAAACACAATGTAATTTTCAGCAATCGAGATCTGGCAGCAGCAGCTAAGTGCATTTTTCCACTTGGGCGAGCACTTCGCGGACAGCTTACCTCGCGCATGAAATCAGCCGCGTACCAGCAAAACACTGAGAACGTGCCACAATCCTGAAGAGTCATAGCGTCAGAGCGGAGGTGAGAAAGCTGTGGAGAATCCGCTCGCCCGGAAGCTCCCGTGACTGACGTAGATTTACAGAAAATTACCATTGTTTTCAAATAAATAATTTTACATACTTATTACCAACACTTTATTAAGCTTTAAGTCACATCCCAAATGACAAGGGATCAACTTATAATCATGTTTATATTAATTATGCCGTGAACTCATTCTCTCAGATGGCCTGGGTATGCGGCGCATTCGCTGCTTATATGGATGGAACGTCACTGGTGCTTAGGTGGAGTATGGTGGAGATATGTAGATCTGGAATCATCTGTGCAGCTGATCTGCATATAGTCACCAGTGTGAGAACATTCTGCAGTACAGACACACATGTGAGAGGCCCCATTACTGCGTCACCCCCATTAGCATGAATGAATATCTGGCCATGAGAGTTCACAGCATCATACTTGCCTTCAAGTGTAAACACTCATTCATACATGTTATGTAAGTTCTGTTGCAGAACTTGGGTGAGTGCTTGTACGCAGTCATTAACCCTGAGGTTCCAGCCATCCATGTGTCTCTCTTCCCCTTGTCTGAACTACTGCACTGAAGTATTTGTGAATTTTCATGTTACTTGCCTTGTAAGATCCTGGCACTGCTTTAGCTTGGCATAAATCTATTTCATTTGGTCTTCAGGATGTACATCACCTAAAATCTCATTGACCTTCTTTGAAGCTCAGTTAGTTCAGAACAAATAGTACCAATAACCCTTCCCAACATTCAGAGCATTGTGCCTCTAGGCAATTGTGCACTGTGGCTATACAGAGAGATCCAAGATAGAGCAAGCACGTGTTGGCAGCTGCATCTTTCAAATCTCAGTAGTTTAATCTCAATAGTTTATTGGTCATACAGGCTTGTCATCATTCACTCATGACTGTGAGCAAATGATGACAATATTTACATTAATGTTTTAAATGCAGTAGTGAATAGTCTGTTCATACTCAGTTCCCTAAGGAACATCTCTGGCTTATTAGCCATCATGTCATAGCTCTCTCTAGAGCTGAAGCATGTTTCTAATCTGGGCGTATTAACCTGAAGCTCTGCTCCACTAAATGAAGTGAATGAGGGAGCAGGTGATTTGGGATAAAGTATTGACCTCATTAAGATAACTAATGTAGACCTTTGATATTAAATTGTTTTTGATACTAAATTGATTTTTCAATATTTTCATTTTTGATATAAAATTTGATATTACATTTTTGTCCATAAATATCTGACAGTGTGTTGTAAAGAAAGTAAGAACAAAGCTAAGAAGCCTTATAAAAGAAGTCAAATTAATATTTTCTTAATGTCAGGAAAATGAAGTGATGTTTCTTTTTAAGATATTTCTGTCTTAAGTTCATATATTGCATCATCTATTTAAAGTATCTGTTAGCATTCTCATTCATTTCCGTGACAGCTGTGTTGTTGTTATTAATTTTAATAGTAAATGATATTAAAGATAAAAAATCTTTTGGTTCAAGCAAAACCTCATATATTTTATTTTGGATAGGTATAATTTAATGATCAATTCCTTTAAATATTAAATTTTTAATGAAACGAACTGCCCTGCAGAAGGTTTTGTAATACTAAACTATTGCATATAGAAAATTGTTGACAAAAGGAATTTGAGATTTGTCTTGGACTTGAAACATGACCTGGGCAAAATATCTACTAGGCTATAATATAATGAAATATTTAAATGTTTGATACTTTTGACATTGATACTTTTGAATAGTCATCAGTGCAGAAAGATGTCTTTTGTTGCCAGATGGTGTAGTTACACCTTCTACCAGCAGAAGCTAATGCAGCCATGCTAACCAAACCTGGACCCTGTGGACATGAATTAGTCATCTGGACTAGACAGGATGCAGAACAATTGGAGTGAAAGACTGTCTGTCTTTTTAATGTGTTTTGTATTTTTCATCTCTTACACCTCCATTGTCTGTCTCTTTTATTGTGACTAATCTGTGAATGAGATCTAAATGCCTCCCTATAGATGGGTCTGTTCAGACATGAGCTGTTATTTTCGTCATTGGGAATCGATGTAGACCATCAGCCAACATTTCTCGTACTTCCTCTTTGCCATTCCCCCTCTCTTTCTTTTCTTCACCACATGAAGATTTATTCCTCCGTTTGGAATAAAGACTCCTCTGTTTGTATAGACCCTCCTCTACAAACTGCCCAGCTGGCCATCTGGGATTTCCAGCCACTGCTAATGCAACCTCAATTAGATGTCAGTAAATATTTATCTTCACAATTGTGGCCGTAATCACAAAAGGTCTGTATCTCATTGGGAACCGCTGCCATTTGACTGGCTTTTAATGAAGAGGTCATAAGATTGTTTTAAATTAGAACTGAAGGGGTTGAAATGGTTTATGCTTCTGTGATCTAGTTTTTGCCTGAATCTCTAATCTATTGACATAAAAAGAGGAGACAGACAGCCTTGAAGAGTATCATGGAGTTTTAGTTTCCTTTTGTATTGGTTTCTTGTGATTTTAATGTAATTTTGTGAACCTACGTCTCTGAGCTCATTAAAAAAAGCAGCCTTGGAACAACTGGAACATCAATTGATCCCCAATGAAAATGGAAAACCTTGGGATTGGTTTAAAATAGCGGGCAGAAGCAGGAATATATAATGTAATCAAAGGGGACATCAGGATGTGTCGTCAGATGTGCTGCCTGCAGAGTCACTTCACTAGCACTCAAGATGAGCATGAAAGACTTTTAACCTCCATATATGTATTCTGTACTTTTTACAGTACATTTGTTCACAGGTCCAAGAACGTATTTTATTAGTAGAACCACAATTGGGAAAAATCACAGACCTTTCATTTGATTTTACAAGTCTTTTGTTTAAGGCCCTGTTTTTTTTTATTATTCAGTTTTACAGATTTTACTGAATTTTCTGTTGCTTTTAAATGTGGTATAAAAGTTTTTCATAAAACTTAAATAATATAATTTAAACTTAAATATAGCATGCTTAAAGCAATCCTATTAATGTTTTTTAGCCAATTCTGAGAGTCCAGAACAAGTGAAATGTGATTTTTTTTCCTGCCATTTGATACAGTCAAGATAGCATAAAACACTGTGATGCACACATAATTGTCAATGACAGTGTCATTTGATCAGAATAAAAAAAGAAAGATCTTACACGCACATACGTGCCCACACACAAAGCAGTGTAGGTTTATGTTCATTCATCAGCGACTGTTGGCACCTCATGTCCTGCATGGCTGATGGAGTCTCTGCAATATTAACAAAGCTCTTCATACTCTGGCCCTGCAGCTGCCCGCATGCTGGCCTTGGCAACATTAGCTAGCCCCATGTTACACAGAGACCCCCTGTCATAGCTCTTCTCAGCACTAAAGCACTACAGTGCATCAAGACAACCAATATCTACTTAGTATTTATGCCAGTGTCACACTTTGACTCTTTTTGAAACTTGGCCAATCAAGTTAGCAGCATAAACGTGCTGTTTAGCACAACTTGATGATGGGCTACATAATTTTAGGCACGGTGGCCGTAGGTTTGGCTAATGGATCTGCCCTGGCAATGAGCTCAGTATAGTGTGACTTCAAACGGCTTGCAGCACCATCAAATATTTACCAGCCATGCTGCTTTTCCACCTGCTCTCCCTCTACTGGAGCATAGCGGAGCACATATAATCCAGCAGCATCCCAACGTGTTTGCTGTTTTTGACCGCTGCTAAGACGAATGTTGACCTCTGCCCCCCTGCAGGGACAGTTTGCAGGTCTCTGACAAACGGTTTTGGCCACCAAATAGGGCGTGATAGTATCAATTTCTTTTTTGAACACCAGATGAAAGCAGGTCAGATGTTTGTCTTATCTTTGCCTTCCGTTCTTTTGTTTAAAAGCAAAACTAGCAGCGGCTTTTTCCTCTTTCCTCCTTTCAGTGTCATATTATAATATGCTGTCATGTGGCCCAAGTTAAAAATAATTGCTCTGATATGAGTTCCTTATTGGAGTTAAATGACTGAAATTAGATACACTTGTATAAGTGTTGATTTTCTCTCAATCTGATAACAGGGAATACAAAGCTGTCTTTGGGAAATTGTTTCTCTGTGTGGTCAGAGCTCCTAAGAGAAGTAAACCAAAGTAAACCACACAAGAGAGATTGAAACTGATACCACAGATTCACTCTATATCACTCTGACATGCTGAATTGTAAAATTTTGATCTATTACATGCTTAGGTAGTTTGCGATATCCAGCTCTAAACTGACACCATAATTTAGACTTTATTTTATTATCATTAATGCTTAACCAGGATAAAACATTTTATAAAACATTTACATCACAAGTACAGAAGGAGAAGACTCAGAGGTAACGTCAAAGTCTTTATTCACAGCTATTTCAGAGAAGCAGCGTGTTAAACAGGCGAGTATATCAATTCGAAGATAGATAGCACTTAGCTTGAGCATAAACAGTTCTTTGTTTGTTGCAGGTGCTGGCAGGTGTATGGGGAAGGCTTAGTGAAGACTGGAACTGAAGACAGTTAAGTATCCAAGGAAGTAGCCAGGTAAGTCCTCATACGTGGAGAGACGAGACCAGACAAGGAAGAAGTGGAGAGTAACTGCTCTTATATAGGGCTTGATGAGATCATCTATGGCAGGTGTGGTGATGGCTGACTGAGTGCAGGTGTTGACCAGAAGGGATGCTGGGATATGAGCCAGGGTGAAGCAGGAAGCCAACAAGTTGGAGCAGAAGGAAATTAAGATCCCCACAGTGAAGCAGATGCCCACCAGAGCAGTGTAGACAGGACTAAGGATCCCCATGGTAGAGCAGATGACCACCAGAGCAACGTAGATGGAACTGAAGATCTCCACGGTAGAGCAGGAAAGACCATCAGAGCAGATCTGGAAGGACTGGAATATAAAGTACAGATAGGTTAGCAATGGCCTCTGGGGCCATGTCCGGGCAGGATGTCTGGCTTGAGACCATCTGCATGGCTGAATGACTTGGGACCGTCTGGAGGGCCGGCTGAGAGATGGGCGCCTGGAAAGCTCATCTCCACAGACAGGAGATTGAAGAACAGGAGATTCCATTGGCTGCTGTGCCTGGGACACAGAAGACAGGCAAACTGGAGATTCCATCGGCCGCCATGGCTGGGATACAGGAGATTCTGTCGGCAGCTGTGGCCACTTCTGGGTAACAAAGTAACCCGAGGTTGCCTTCTTGGGTCACCGAATGATAAACCGAAGACTCAGGAATGACCTCCATGGTTGTAACAGGACAAACAGGCAATTTGTGAGCAAACACCTCCACTTCACTACGAGTGGTAGGGCAGTGTGCGGCCCAAGCACGCAGTATGGCTACTGCTGTAACAGGGAAAACAATCAGTGACAGAAGGGACTCTGAATCCTCCAGGCTGGGAACAATCTGATTGGGTCTGAATCTGAATTCTGGGGCCGGAACGGGCTCGATACAGATCACAGAGACTGGAACAGACTTGTTACTGAACTCTGGGAATGGAGCCATCTCTGTACTGTGCTCATTGGTTGGAGCCGACACTGGAGCAGACTCTGGAGAGCATTCTGAAGCGGACTCTTTAGTGAATTTGAGGACTGGAGTGGACATAGTGACTGAACTCCATGAATGGAGCCATCTCTGTACTGTGTTCCTTGGCTGGAGCTGACACTGGAGCGGACTCAGGGTCAGGGGTTGGAACCACTGAGGACAGCCTCTTCTTCCTCAGCCTCCTCATATGGGCTGAGGTTAACTGGCATCTTAGCCTGAGCTCGGGAGATTGTACGGGCTCCGAAACAGATATGTGGCCTGGAGCAGACATATGAAAAGCCATGGAATTGGTTAGAGTATTCTTATTAGAAATGGACAGACCTGGAATGACTGAACTGAGTTTCATTTCTAACAGACATGATAGGAAGATCCCTCAATTTAGAAATTAGATCCACAGGGGTTGCTTTCTTGGAGCTGTCCTGCTCCACCACACTGACCGTATATGGGGAGCTGCATAGCCACAGCACAATATCTAAATACCATTCAAGTCTGACGCCAGAATCTCCCACTGGTATCCATGTAGAGAGCCTTATCTAGTCCACTCCAAAACAAATCCATCAGGATTCTGTCATCCCACAATGTTAAATGACAATACTGCTGGAATTCCTCCACATATCCATTTGTCATGCTGTGAGCGCGCTACTCTTCCGCTTTCACACTCCGCACAGACACTTGAATAGCGCATACTTTTCTAGGTTAACATTAGATTGAGCGGCCATGTAGTAAAGTTGCTACTACTTACATATTTCAGATGATAAGCCATATTTGAGGTCGATGAATGATAGGCGAGCGTTTGGATGTACTGTATTACCACAAAATCCAGCCGTTAACGATCTGTCCATCACGTACTGCGTGACCTCACCACTTCCTGTGGATTTTTTTCTGCGACTAATACAATTTTGGTTGACATTCTTGTCAGCGAAAGGTTAGTCGACTATTAGGGGGCAGCCCTAGTAAAGATAGAGTCTGGGGTTGGGTTTAAGTGGACTAAATGATTGGAGTGCAGCATATGTCACCAGAGGGAAGTCAAATTAAACGTATATACATGGAAATATCGTTCACAATAAGATCAATAATATGCATTTACAGGATATTGGTGAAGCTTCATTTCATGCCAACGTCTCTACTCAGCTGTTTTCAGTAGAATCATTCACAGTGTCACATTTCTGTTGTGTTTTGGTTTAGTTTCTCTGTGTTCCAGTTTGCCTGTGTTCCCTTGTTTGTTTCTATGGTTTTTGATTTGTTAATTAGTTCCACACACCTGTTATTTTCCTCCTTAATTGCCCTGCCTTTATTTAAGCCCTGTCTGTTCCTCAGTTCATGGTCTGCTGTTATTTGTGTTTGGATTGATTTTTCCTGTGCATTTATTATTAAAATTGCCTTTTGGATTATACTCCTTCGCCGTGCGCTTTATTATAGAGCCAGCACATGTTACAGAATAGCAGACCCTCAAAACGAGTAGATATTTGTTTTGTTTCGCTCCTCTCCCTGTAAATAGACTTGCCAGCCTTACAGCGCCTATGCCTGGAGCAGTTGGACCGTTTGCTAGAGGACAACACCAGGGACTTTTTAGATCTGGCGTGCCTTACACACTACCCCGACTGCTCACTCTGTGTATTTTACATCACCAGCTTGAGTGAGCGGTGTAAGGCATGACTGCCAGCAAACGGTCCCCGAGAGGATTTTGCTGCTTTTGTGGAGTGGGTGCTGGTGAATTGTGGATCACCATCGACACCGCGGAGGAGGAATTCACCAGCCCCACTTCCAATCCAATGCCCAGCCAGCCTTCACCACATGGCTGCACGGAGCACTCGCCAGAGCCGCTGGTTCCGTCCAGTCTCTGCTGGTTCCATCCAGCTCCTGTTCTCCTGTGTTCCCTCGCAGCCTCCCTCTCCTGCCTCCTCTTATGCCAGCCAGTTCCTCAGCCCTGTCTCCGCTGGTTCCTGTCAGTCCCTCAGCTCACCCTCAGTCAGCACCATCTGGGCACTCTGATCCGCCTCAGGACTTCCAGTCTCCAGTTCCGCCTAGGCGTGAGGATCCCCTGTCTCCGCCTACAGCCTTCGAGCCCGGGACTCCACCTCGTCCTTCGACCCATCGGCTCCGCCTAGGCTCATAGCTCCCTCGCTCCACCGTGGCCCATCATCCCACTGGCTCCACCGGGCTCCCTCATCTCTCTGGCTCCGCCTTGGTCAGTCGCCGACCATTCTTCACCTCAGGATTCCACTCCTCTGGCTTCGCCTCGTCCCTCCATCCCTCTGGCTCCATCTTGCTCCTCTGTCGCTCCAGCTCCATCTTGGTCCTCTGTCGCTCTGGCTCCACCGCGGTCTTCTGGCTCCCCCCCTCCGCCTCGGTTGGTGTCACCCTGGCTCTGCGGCTCTCCGTCTCCATCCTGGGCTCCTCTACCATCGGCTCTGTCTCTGTCATCGGACACGCCCCATCATCCACCATGGCTCCTCCCTCCGTCGACTCCACTGTGGGCCACTATTCTGGCTGGCCTCTGGTTCCCCACCTGGCTCCTCCTGCTCCGGGCTCCTCCCTGGCTCCTCCCTCCATCTACTCCGCCCTGGCCTTATGAACTATGCCCCTTTCCCACTGCCTGCCCCTCACCTGCCCCCACAACTGCCTCCTGATCCCCCACCCTCCCTCCTCTGTTGGACTGCTTTTGTTTGCGTGAGGACACGCCGTTCCAGGAGGGTTCCGTTCATGTTTCTGTTGTGTTTTGGTTTGGTTTGGTTTCTCTGCGTTCATTTGCCTGTGTTTCCTTGCTTGTTTCTATGGTTTTGATTTGCTAATTAGTTCCACACACCTGTTCTGTTTCTCCTTAATTGCCCTGTTCTTGTATTTTTTCCCCTTGTCTGTTCCTCAGTTCATGGTCTGCTATTATTTGTGTTTGGATTGATTTTTCCTGTGGATTTATTATTAAAATTCCCGTTTGGATTATACTCCTTCGCTGTGCGCTTTATTATACAGCCAGCACACGTTACACACAGAGACTGCCACGCTTTTTGATTGATCGGTTTACATGTCATTCAACAGACTCTTCTTGTCTGAACAGGCTGTTCTAGTCAAGAATAGGCTGTGATGTGGACCAGGGGCCTGATGTATAAACGTTGCGTACGCACAAAATGGGCATGGAAATGTGTGTACACAATTTTCCACGCACATTTCGGGATTTATAAAAAATAAACTAGGAGTAAATATGTGCGCACCATACGGACACTCTAGGCCAGGGGTGCCCAACCCTGTTCCTGGAGATCTACCGTCCTGCAGAGTTCAGCTCCAACCCGGATCAAACACAACTGAACCAACTAATTAGGATCTGATGGAGCACTTGATAATTACAAGACAGGTGTTTTGATCATGGTTGTGGAACTGCAATTCTATCGAAGGTAGATCCTCCAGAACAGGGATTGGGCACCCCTGCTCTGACCTGATCGTACCACTCTTTTCTGGATTGAGCGAAATACGGACACAACGAATGAATTTTAAAGTCGTTTAGATTTGACATACACGTTTAGATTAAATATGACACTCTGAATAATGAAGTTAAGCACTGAAATTTCATGAAAGTATTATCCAGAAATCAATTTGTATATGTATCATTGTATCATGATTTAAACATAAATATTTGCAATGGCTGTGCTCTTACTCTTCTGAACAATTTTTTCCTGTGGATTTGCTTTTCATGTTTTAATCCCAGTGAGGATTGCTTTAGCGGTATGCACAATTCCGCTTTAACTTGTGTGCTAAATAGCAAATCCATTATTTGCACGACTAATGATCATTGATTTGAACTTGGAATTCGCTGATGGCTTGAACACAGATGGTAACGACATACATAAGAGATGCCCGTTGATCAACACGCACAGTTTGGCTGTTTGAAACAGGCGGTCCGATGACAGTAGAACTGTTCACAGGTGTCGCGCACAGACTGCAGCCTATGAATAACACCCTTTCGTTCTCTTCCCAATATGTGCAAACACCATCATTTAAAAATAAATTTGAAGGAAACTGTACGATATTCACATTTTATTTTCAAACGGGTTTTGTTATTGATGCGGTGAGTCACCCCCCCCAAAAAGAAAAAAGCCTTTCACTGCAAAAAAATCTTTCCATAAAAATATAGGCTATAAACATTCTAAAATATATGTTTACCTTTTAGGCAAATTGCATAGATTAGAATAGTGATGTCTCAAAACGCATTTATAGTCCGTATCTCATATTTTCCTAACGTGTTGTAGGCTACCCTTAAAACTGCGTTAAACATGGTGTCACGTGGATGGAAATATGCATGGAAATGATATGCAGATGACGTTATGCATATGAAAACTAGGCGTTGTAAGCTCCATAAATGGCTATTTCGTGGAGGAGACGGGGTGGAGATTCATGTACGCACAATCTTCCGCTGACTGGGTATTACAAAGGGAATTTTGTGCAGGTTCTGGCGTACGCATGGCTTTATAAATCTGAAAACTTTTGTACGTACGCAAAATCTAGCTTTTGTGAGTACGCACACATTTAGGATGAAATCTACGTTAAGTTTTATACATGAGGCCCCAGATCTTTTGCCAGTTAGTCAAAGGTGCTACTACATGAGACTTGTTTAATGCATGGTTCTTTCCTAAAGTAATGTGCTGTAGTTTTACTTGTTTTCTTGCTGTTTTCTGCTTATATTATGATTAATTTAACTGGCAAAAACAGCACACACACAAAGCACCAAGAGCATTTTACTGGTTAAGGCCTGAGCCATGCACTAAATCAACATGACTAAGTGTGACACTAAGAAAGATGAGGGAGTCCAGAGGAGAGGTGAGGAAGCTGATATACATTAAAACACTTCAGGCTGCATGAGGATATTACAGAGAAACACGATGGCGTACAGGAGTGCGTTTGAGACAAATACAGAAGGACATATAATTTAAAACCATACAGGAAGCTGAATAACATTGTTTTTCATTTAGAATGAAAATTAAAATAAATTGAAATGAGCATAAATTATTACAAACTGCTGCAGAAGTCATGCATCAGTCTTGAATTCTGAATATGATTTTGGCATTAAAATACAACAACCACAATGGTGATGAGTTCATTTACCTTTGTTCTCATGGCAGCTAATGAAGGCGGTGTGATAATGCTGATATTAAAATATGTATATGAAGTCAGATCCTCATTTAGCTGAGTGAAGTACCAGAGGGACCAAAAAAAAAAGAGGAAAGCCAATAAACAAAGAAAAAATAATATGCTGAGTTTGGATATAGCATGTTAAATCAAAGACAACTACAACTGCTGCTCTGTCCCATGTTAATGAGCCCAGTGCTGAATGAAGGGATGAATAAATCATGGCTCAGAAAACGCATTTGAGGCTCCCGCTTTTCAGAGCCTCATGTGTATCTGTGTGTGTGTGCTGATGGATCAGCAGAGCATCGCGACGAACATCAAAGCAGCTAGACAAAAGGGATTCACTCTTATATGTTCTCCCCTTCTTAGGACTGCGTGTAACGTTATAATGACAGTGGTCTGAAAGAGAGAGAGCGAGCGTAAGGGTGAGAGAGAGAAGGGAGGGAAGGAGGCAGTCGGTACAAAGCACAGTGAGTGAGAGCCACAGTACAAAGAGCAGCGTATAAGACGATGACGAGAGACACACAGTGAAGGTGAATGGAAGAATAAAACACGAGGGATTGTGAACAAACAGAAAAAAAAACAGCACATGTCGAGGGAACTGGAGTCACACCGAGGCAGCTGAGTCTGGCTCACAATGAAAAGGATCCATTGCGGACTGCAGGCAGGAGCTGTGTGAATGGAAGAGACTGTAGATTTGTAGATAGCGGAGACAGAAGTGCAGGGAATGGTTGGGCTGCATGGGCTCTGTTGTTGGCATCGTTGCTGCTGTCATACTCTGCTGCTGCTACCCTTCCCCCTGCGCGCTGAACCAGTTCAGCACGTACAGATATGAGCTCCAAACACTCATCTGACTGGATCCCTTACAGGTACATCTGTTTGTTGGTGAGAGAGTGAGCATGTATGTTTGGTTGGAGAGGATAGGTGTCTTTGATGGGGGAAATAGGATGATGAATGGATAATGAGTGGCTCGCAGACAGGGCTGCAAAAGGGATTCTCTCATCCTTGTCTTTAATCTGTTGTACTCTCATGTTTCTCATGCTGCTAGTTGAGTGCTCAGAGCTAGTTTGTGAGTGTCTGGTTGTGTAGTTGCTGCTGAGGTTTTGTTTATATCAGCTGGTCTGAAAATTAAATCTATTGCAGGGCTCAGCAATAAATATGGCCCTTCCTGAGCCAGTTGACATAACTGTCACTGCTGCATTGTCACTATACCTTGTCTGTCAATGTTATGGCTCTATTTATGTTGTTTGTGTTTTTTGTTTGTGTTTTTATGCTTTGAGAGCTATTAGAACTATAACTGGCTACCATAGATGCGATTTTCTAAAGATATATTTATAATTTGTGAGTTCCCAACTTTCCTAACTAAAAAAAAAAATAATAATAAATACCATACACAATAAAAAAGCATTTCAATCATGCATATGTAAAACATGAGTTACAATGGGTAATGTTGCAGTAATGTTTGCACTACATTTATTCTGATTTATTTAATAATAATTAAGGCTGCTGCATTTTTTTTATCAAAAATATCTATCTATCTATCTATCTATCTATCTATCTATCTATCTATCTATCTATCTATCTATCTATCTATCTATCTATCACTATCAAGTTCACCTTCACTGTGTGTCTCTCGTCATCGTCTTATGCTCTTTTTAAATAGTAATATAGCCATGCTTTTGATTTATGTTTACTGTTGGAGGCATGTCTGCTGCTGCTTCTTATAGGAGCCTCATTGCCTCACTGCACTGCCTCTGCTCTCTCATTGGCTCTTGGTTGCTATAAGTTACAAGCCCACTTTCCTCCACTCTTTCGTTGGAAGATTACATCAGGGAGCACTTGCTGCTTGTTGCAAAGAGCTAAAGGTACCGCTCGACCTACCCTGGAGGGTCTAAGACGGTCTCTAAGGGAAGTGTGTTTTTATTGTGAAGATCTGCCCTCTCCCACACCCCAGTTTCTTGTGTGTGAGGTCTATGATTGTGACCTGAATGGATCGTAGAAATCTAATGAGCTTTGGCACTTGAGGAGCTCAAGGGAACCGTAATGGAAAGAGAAGCATACATGAGTCATTTGTTTTAAATAAACCTGCAGAAAAGAAAATCATAAATTATATCTCTCACTTGTTTGTTGTAGTCAGTAGTGGGATTGAAAGGAGGGTGATTTGAACCTTTAGAAAATTCTTCCATAATTTACTATAATTTTCTGTTGTTCAAAACCTGTAAGACCTTTTTCTGCAGAACAGAAAATAATATTTTTAATGAAAGCAATGCAGTCCAATGTTATCACTGGGATCCAAATATCATCTTCAGTGTCCCACAGAAAATAGAAATTCATACAGCTTTGGAATGTCATGAGGGTGTGTATATTTTTTGGGAGAATATGCCTAGTAGGACAATAGTAATCACATATGTGCCTCCTTGAGAGATCTCAACATCTCAAACCGTTCTATCCAGCTATAGTTCTTTGCTAACATACTGAAATCTGCAATTAATCATCCAATAACTCCATCAAGTTTCCTTGGGCATGAAAGAGCAACCTATGAGCAATAGCTTTTTTTCTCTGGAATGTTCTTTGTTGTTTGTCACTAGTGTTTCTTAAGGTTTATAAAAGTATTTTGATGGATGTTTTTCTATAATACTACTGATCAATCTTTTGTATTTAGGAATTGGGCAGAGATTTGCCTTGCAAAAGGCTGATCTCATAGATAAAACACTACATCTTACATATTGTACACTAGAGCTGTGGTTGAACAGTTGAATTACTCATATGTGAATTTCAGGCAATGATTTCCATCCAAAAAGAAAGTAGGTCAATAATTAGAGAAGCAGCAGTAGGGTGATTTTCAATTAAGTGTCTTGCTTTCAGGCAGACTGGTAATGCAGCAAGATCTGGATCTCTGCCTTTGTGATGGTAGTCAATATTCTTATGTTTGACACCCCCTACATTACTTAGTCTTAAGGACTAGGGAAACAAACGGCAGTGAGCACAGGCAGCGAATGTGTCCTTCTCTAATGTCTCCCTCAGTCAGCAGAGCCGTTGGGCCCTTCATGGCTTTTTTTCCTGGTGTGATGAGCATCTCCTCCCCTGCAGATGGGGCTTGCTATGAAAAATGTATTGAGCTTAGAGATCACATTGGTGTAGCTGATGTTGCCTTAGCTGGACCTTCTGCATCACAAACACTAATTTCACAGCCTTGGCTAGTTTATTAGAGAGCCAGTGTGCTCTGGTAGGTCACAGACCTACAAACAAACACACACATACACAGAGCTCGCTGGGGGTTAAGGGCCTTGTTATTCACAAACATGGAAAGATGAGTACCATTGCCTGCTTTCCATTTGAACATTATGTACTAGTGTGCACATACATAAACGCATGTTGTTTTTTATACTGCCACAGTCTGTCAGAATCTTGGCCTGATCAGTCAAATGTCCTCTAAATTAAAAAAAAAGGTTACACATTTAAGTATATGGACCAATTCTCACTATTACCTAGCTGCTTATTAGCATGCCTATTATTAACATATTGGCTGTTTATTAGTACTTATAAAGCACATATTCTGCATGACCATATTCTACATCCCTATTCCTATCCAATACCTAAACTTAACAACTACCTTACTAACTATTAATAAACAGCAAATTAGGAGTTTATTGAGTCAAAAATCATGGTTAATAGTTTGTTAATTGTGAGAATTAGACCTTAAAATAAAGTGTGACCAAATAAAAGGGTAAATTAGTAAGCAGATATGTAAATTATGATGTTAAATTCTGAAAAAAGTTTGAATCCAGTGTTTGAATCTTTTTAAAAAATGTTTTTTATTCTGTGATGGAAACTGGCTTCCATAATAGATAGATGGATAGTTTCAAGTTTGCTTTTTTTCCACAGTCAAAAATGTCCTTGGATACACTGAAAAAATTTTCAAAAAACAGTTTGAGGCAATTTTCCAGAGTCTTGATCCATGTAGAGTTTCTGTTTTGCTGTTGTTTCCTGTGACAAACTCAGTGAATTGCAGCAGATAGTTGTGAAAAGACCGAATCAAAATAAGAGTCTCATTGCTGGCGGAAAGCACTGAGAAAGAAAGATGTGGCGCTAAGAAAGAAAAGACTTGCATAACTCTATAGAAATTCTTTAAAGCTATCTCGAAAGTGTGACTGACGTTTATTCTTGAACTGTGCAGCAGAGTAGTGTAAAGAAATACACAATCATCCCTACTGCTTAAAGGGAAAAAAGTATTCTGTTATCACTTACTCTCAAAATCATTTTTTTCTCCATGCAATATAAAAGAAGCAAAAGAAAATTTAAGATCTATTCTCTAAAAACAGGCCTTGTCTGATGTCTTATGCAGTTTTACTTCTTGAGTTAATTTAGTTAATCTTTTTTTAAAGATATTTTTGCTGGAATACAAAACAAAAATTAGTATGATTTTTTTAGAGAATGCTTTCAATGCTTGAACATTCTTGTGGGTCATAGCTTGTTTTGTGTTTTTAACAACTTTTCTTTTCTTTAGTGGATTGTATTTGTTTTATGGAATTTGCATATAAATTGCCTGCCTGCTAAATCCACTAATGTTTATGTTCGGTACTTTTTATTCACAACACACAGATACAGTAGTGAACTACCGGCACATGCGATGACACACACACACACACACACACACACACACACACACACAATGACACACAAAGTGAATTGTCACTGTCATCAGTGAACCTTGATGGTGAGGGAGAGAAATTCTACCGCACATTGCAGGCAGCTGTCAGAACATATCAGTTTATCTCTCATCCCTTGTTGAACCTTATTAAATCGGCTCTGTTTATGTCATTATCTGAATCTGATGGGAACTGACACCCTTGACTGCTAACATTAGGCACTATGCTTTGTGCGTGTGTGCATATATGTATTTTAACTTTAGAAGGGAGTTCATGAATGTGTGCAAATAAGCACGACTATTTCTGTATCTCGAGGTTTGAGGTAAGTGTGTCAGTTACCAGAATAGGTGTCAGTATTTCTGAATGAGTGTGTGTTCGTGGGCAAGTATGTTCGTGCCCATGTGCATGTGTGATAAAAATGGTGTCAGTGTTGGCAGTCCATAGAGAGTGAGATTTCTCAGGTTTAAATAGAAAAGTAGAGACTCTAAGTTCTTTGCAGCTAGGCACTGGAATATCCATCCGAGCGAGAGAGGAAGAAAGACACTACTATAATCCTCCTGAAAAGACAAGCTTAGAGCAACATGAATTTCCGTGTTGATCCAGACTTGTTGTTAGTACTGGTTTGGCTATGAAACATTTTATAACTACGTCTGTCTTTCTCTCTGTGTGTCTTTTAGTGCTGCACGATTAATCGTTAAAAGATCATGATACTGACCATGCAATCTTATTCCTAAATGATAATGATTCAGCTATGTCTATTACGCTTGTTTCACATGGCAAGCAACAGAGTGTGAACATATTTTGTTGCTGTTCATGTTGATGAATGAGGGTTGGCCGTCACACTTCCGATGTGAACACTCATTCACTAATATGGGCAGCAACATGCACTGCTCACGCTCCGCTGTCACTTGCGATTGTGAATCTGGCAAAGACTTATCTATCAACTGTAGGGATAATGTAAGTATACCTTTGAAAGTTGGATCATCACAATGCAACATTCAAATTTGCATTCACACATACCACTGATCCGGAGAGAGCAGCAAAGAAGAAACAAGTCTTGATGAATGAGACACGTCATTAGTGACTCCTGCATACAAATAATTTTTTCAATTCTTTTGTTCAAATTTATATATATATATTAGGGGTGTCCCCAACTAAGGATTTTCATAGTCGAATCAGAATTTTCGAATCTTGCCGATATTCGACTGAGTCGAATCATAATTTGGGGGCGGGGCAAAATACATTACCAAGAGTCAAGTCAGACATTCGACAGTCGTTAATCAATTAAGGTTAACTAATTAACAATTTGTTAACACACAGGGAAAATGTGTAACGGACACCTCGCAGATACAAACGAGGTAAATAATGTTTTATGTTTTGATTAAAAGATAGTTAACATTAAATGTCAGCGAAACCCTAAGAATTCACAACATTTTTTACAATAGTACTCTCATTATAACGTTATGTATATGACAGTAGTTATTAATGTTCTGCATTTCTGGTTTGAGCTGCGCGCACTGAAGATGACCATGCCTCTGATCCTCATGCCTCCTAACATCCCTATCTGCTGCATTGGCTTCATCCCTCTGTCCTCCTCTCCACTAAAACTGGTGTGTGTGGCATTCTGGCCACTATGGCGGCCGTCGCTCCTCCAGGTGTATGCCTGCACACTCGTGTTGGATGAGAGCTACCCCGACAATGTAAATCGCTTGATGCCTAGGAACGCTATATAATGTAGTATTTATTATTTCTGATTATCGTAATATATAGGGGTGGTTGGATTTGCACGTTAAAATATTTATTTGAAGCTTCTTTCTTTTCAGATTCTTATTTACAGCATTATTTTAATAGGCTGTATATTAACTTATTGGGAGAAAACCAGTAGTTCTATGTGAAATCAAACATTTGAGCACCCCCATATAGCCAAAATGGCATGATCATAACACCCCGCAAATATTCGACTGTGAGATTAGTAGTTGAATCAGACTCCTCCTATCGAAGCATCGAATCTTCGACTATTCGGGGTCACCCCTAAAGAATACTATCTATCTATCTATCTATCTATCTATCTATCTATCTATCTATCTATCTGTCTGTCTGTCTTTTTATCGTTCTATCAATCGTTCTATCTATTGTTCTGTCTGCCATTTTATTTGTCTAAATACCTATAAAAATGAGAGCGTCTTATTAGCATGTTTGTTTGTGTTTATAATGTCATCAAGTAAATGCCCGTGGTGTTCTGAACCGCTATAAATCTTTTTTAATGATTTCTTTATTGTCTAATGACATCCAGAGGGGAGCCAAATCAACACGGATAGCAAAGATAACAGAATTCTTGATTTCTTTACAGTATTTGTAACTGGGCATGGGTTCCTATCAAATGTTAGAACCAGCACCCTGGTTGTGCTGTACAGATTATACAGCACAAATCCTTTTCCACACCACCCTTGATCTGTCACACTTCTTCTCTCCGCATGACCCACCACAGCCACAGAGGAAGCCCTCCATTGCCATTTAATTAACACAGATTTTGGTTCAGCAATAACAGGCAGCAGAAATGCATAAGGAGGTCTGGAGTTAATGTGTCATAGCTGATTAAAGAGAATGAGAGGAGGGACAGGCAGAGCACAAAAGCCTCACCAAAGACCTCTCTCCTCACAGGACCTGAAAGAGCACAATGAGTCATAGGCAAGATCAACACAGCAGCGCTGTCTGTGTCATGTAAAAAATGATGTTCATACATACTATTTATATACTGTTCTGCCTATATTTTAGGTTTAATGACTAGTAAAAAAGAGCGACTGGTGTGATTCGTTTATATGATAATACCGGAGTTGCTTTTTCAATAATGTATGAGCTAAGATATGCTGAATACTGATGTCATATCCTGTGCAGCAGAGGTTTTAGTGGAAGACATGAACAGTAAGGACTTGCATCTGTAAAGAGCACCTTTTGTTAAATCATTGATAGGTTACGTTTTTCTTTTACTGTATGCTTCTCTTGACACTGGACCATCTTTGTATACACAAAAGGACCTCTAGTAAGTTTCATCTCTGTTGGCGCTACTCTCACTGTGGCACATCTTTTTTGTGAGGTTTCCCCACTAATCTTGTCTTTGTCCTCCTGCAGCACCTTGGATGATGAGGGCACGAACCTACGACAACAGAAGCTGGACAGACAGGTGAGTCTTCCTTTGGTTTCTTTTCAGCACTGTGTACAGAAGGCTCTGCTCAAAGGAAATGAGATAAATTGAAAAAGAATGAACAAAAGGAAAACAGGTAGAAACAGATCAATGAGAGAGAAACCGTTTATTGAGGAGTCACGTCACGGAAACATATTCTCAAGACAGTTTAAAGAAAATGGCTTTGATAAGATTCCATATGCCAGCAGTCCCTTTGCCTTACGTTATGTACTGTTACTTCAATAGACTTGCCCCAGATAGCTTTGAAAACTTATGCCAAGATTGATTCAGTTAGCCAGACTCGTTCCTCTGTGGTCTTCATTAGCCTTGTGGTTTGCATTTGGTATGCTGATAATCCTTTGTTATTTAACACACTAGACTCTAAGAACAGCAGATGGGTTCCTTGGAAAACTTCACAAAGTTTTTGGACAGTCCATTTTTATTTACTCTGTGAGTTAGTTATTCTTTGCCACAAGCATATAATTTTCCTCAAATTTCTTTAGAAGGGCTTTTTAGACAAAATGTGGCTTTAGGCATAATGTACAGACAGTTTGAATTAAACCCTGACCAGGAGCAGTGCAAAATACTGAAGGAATGTAGGAATTTAGGAAGGTATTTTTGGTTAGTTTTTTGGCAGTGACTAGCTGACTGTACAATATCCTGCTCTTTACAAATAAATAAATACTTGGACATAAAATTTTCATACAAGTTGAAAGTATTTAAATATATTTTTTGTAGATTTGCTTGAACCTTAAACTAAGAAAAATAGTCCATTACAGCATACAGTTTTAAACAGTCAACCTAGCAACAAGATGAACACTGCAACAATACTACAAATTATTTTATTTTATTAATGATCTGAATTATTATTAAGCTGCTTTGTATAGACTAGTTAGCTAACATATTATAGCGGGGGGGGGGGGGGGGGGGGGGGCTGTGCCTTCCACTGTGTTGACTTCTTTATTTGTGTCTCACATTGGTTGGAAAAACAATATACCATAGTTGTTGTTTTTTTGCTTAGCTTTATACTCACCACATACAATACAATTCAAAAGTTTGGGGTTGTTAGGATTGTTTTTATGTTTTTGAAAGATGTCTTTTTTATTTATATCAAAAGTACAATATGGTTACATTTACAATTTAAAATAACTTTTATATTTTAATATATGTTAACATGTCATTTGTTTCTATAATGGCAAAGCCAAAACCCTAACACAAATGGCAAAAGTCATTTTTACTACACTGAGGAGTAAGCCATTTTTTTTCTTTCAGAAATTGAATTTCATAATTTAACATGATTATTATGAGATGTAGTTCATAATTCAACATGATTAGAAATTAATCTTGAAATACTAGTGACATCCAGTAAAATAATTGCAAGTAGCAGTATCAAGATCAGGGTATCTGGGGTATTCATACAGATTTAGTTGGTTTGCTTTCAAATTTCAGACAGATATAAAAAGATTTAGTGACGTATTCTCAAAGTATCAGAACTACAAAGCTGGGACAGATTTAGGGTGTTAGAGGAGACAGAAAGAGCATCCGCCTCAGTCTTGAAGTCTTTTTTCAGAGAAAACTGACAGCCCAGAATTTTTAGTCTGTCAAAGTCCTTCCTCTCTTCAGCTGTCCAAAAAGTCTAGAGGTGGGCTGTAGATGGGAGATAGAATTTTAATGAGCTGCGAACATTAGGAACGCAAACCTTTGTGTTCCTTGCCTCTGCAGTGGGGGAGTTTGGAGGATATCTCCTCGAGGGTGCTTTGCATCTGTTTGTCTGCTGTTGTGTTGTAAACACCAGAGGTTTCTGCAGCTGGATAGGGAGACACACATAATTTGCTCCAAATCTCAACTCAAGCCAATAGGTTTAGCCCACAGCACTCGGCTGCTCTTTAATGAACCTCCCACACTCTTCACAAGACCATGAGACCAAATTACCATCTTTATTGCCTGTCTGCTTTGCATAATAACCTTGAAGGAGCCAAGCCTGAAATTGTTGAGCATCACCTTAACCAGCCTCTTTGTGCTCTCTATGGCCTCAGGAGTCTTTGACCACTGCATTTCAATGAATTTTAAGGTGCTGCATGAGCACATATTCCGAGCAATCTCTTTCAATGATACTGAAAATGTTATGGTTTATTTGGCAGCACTGTTTAGCATCAGCTCTGAGAACAGTGGAGAGCACAGACGGCGAACATGTTTAGGCAATGTGTTCGCAGATAAACAACTTTTTATTAGAACATCAATATGGAGATATGTGCGCACTGCACAAAGGCATGTTTCCCCAAGCAACAACGTTCCGCCAATAGAACGAGCTTTGTATAGAAGCCCCTGGGGGAGATGCAATCTTGTAGGAACATGAAGCATTATTAAAAACACAGGAATTCAGTGTCTCTGCTTAAGGATGACACATTTTAGAGCCAAACCAAATCATAGGATTCAAATCAAAGGATTTTCGCTTTTGTTTTAATGCTATCTCTATGATATTATGAAAAGAAGACTGTGTATTGACACATATTGCACAAATCGGTTTGATTCCGATTCACAAACTCTTGATTTGATTTGATTCTGATTTTGATTTGTTTGGATATATATAAGGTACAGTGCATGTCAATTTTTCTTTAAAGGGGTCATATGATGCGATTTCAATTTTTCCTTTCTCTTTGGAGTGTTACAAGCGCTTGGTGCATAAAGAAGATCTGTAAAGTTACAAAGTCTAAAGTCTCAATTCCAAAGAGATATTCTTTATAAAAGTTAAGAGTCAACCACGCCTACCTAAAACGTCTCATTCTAACACGCCCCCACATGACTACGTCACGATGTGGGAAGATTTGCATAACGCCGCCCAAATGTTCACGCAAAGAAAGAAGGCGGAACTTTTATTCTTGCTGTTGCCGCCGCTGCCATGTTGTGGAGTCGCTGTGTTTCGTTGTGAAAGGAAAAAAAAAAAAAAAAAAAAAAAAAAAAAAAAAAAAAAAAACAAAACTACTTTGTTTGCCTTCCCAAAGAGGACATGACTAGAAATCAGTGGTTACGTTGTATTTACAACACTATTCCAGAACAGTTCAACCCAATATTCAGATGTGTGCAGCACATTTAACGGAGGATTATAGGCTGTTATTCCTGACCAGTACCTAATGCTCTGTGGCCCAAAGGCTGTTTCTATAAAGTTGGGCAGTTCCAATTTTGCAAGGACAGTCTGGCGCTTCTGCCTCACAGCCTGTAAGTACGTTTTCTATATTTAAATAATTTGCCACTGATGATTCAAACGCGAGTTTTGAGCAGTGTAGAGTAGCGCTTGTTGTTTGTCCTTTCTCCGATCACAAATGCAGACATGGTTTTATGTTTACGCGGCACGATGCAACGTGTAAAAACACAGTATAAGTCATTATAATCTGTAATTATGTCCTCACTGGATGCAACATGCCTCGTTTGTAATGGGTTTTATTGGTTTTGTCTCGTCTAGTGATGTCTGGATCGCGAACGAGTCGTTCTATTTAACCGGATCTTCATAGTGAACCTGTTCACCAAATCGAACTGAATCATTTGAAACGGTTTGCGTCTCCAGTACGCACTAATCCACAAATTACTTAAGTTATTCGGTTTATAAACGTGCCTGACACTCCCTCTGACGTGAAATAAACCAATATCCAGAGTTATTCAGTTACTCCTAACAGTACATTGACTGAACTGCTAAAAGAGAACCGATGATGAGATGTGCACGAGCAGGGCAGTTGGACTGAGTCTCGTCCTGCTGGGAGACGGCATCACAGATGGTAAGGGGCGTAACATTTCCGTCACACACTTGAGGTATTCAGCCAATCACAACGCACTGGATAGCTGGCCAATCACACCTCGCTTTTCTAGAACGATGAGCTTTGTAAAAATCGACGCGTTTCAGAAAGGCGGGGCATAGAGGAGAAACAATAATGTACAGTATATGGAAAATAATGGTTTTTTTAACCTTAAACCGCATAAACACATTTCATTACACCAAATACACAAGATAATGTTCTTTTTACCAACGTCATATGACCCCTTTAAGTGAAACATCTCTCATACTGTGCTTTATTATAGTGTTAAAGGTAAAGATGAACCAAATTCATGGCTATTTATTTATTTTTTAGATATAATGATCAACACTCAAATAAAACAAGAGTTGTGTTCAATCGTTTAAATTGCATATAATCCAGTTTTATGTAAACTTTTTAAGGATATAATTGTTTCAACATTCTACAATGTACATTTAAACTCATTTTCACTCATTTATATTCAAACATAGCTACACTGTAAAGTATTTTCCAAAGTTGCAAATAAAACAATTATTGGGGTACATTTTACAAGAAAATTCTATTTCAGTCTTATTACTTCAAAATTTCGTGTTTAAGTCACGTTTATTATTATTTGCAATTTATTTGTGAAATTTACTGCCAATTTCTGAGTGAAATGTTTCTACACCGATTTTTTTCCAGTATACAATAAATAAGACATCACTAACAAGTAAAAATATAATGAATATTTAATATAGGGTTTTTATTTATCAAACCTCTCCTCTCTCTAGATTTTTCTAGTTTACTAATGAGCATTAGCAATTGAATGGCTTTCCTAAAGGTAAAACCTTTTATTGTTTTGGTGATATTTATTGAATATCACACACAAAGCACAAAGCATAGTCAGGGGTGTGTTTAGAGTTTTGGGGGCCCTAAGCAAGTGGTACCTGGGGGTCCCCCTTGGTAGAAATTGCATTCCGCAGGGGCCCCATGCAATTGCGTGATGCCTAAACATGCTACTGAGCTTAGTGTGATTATTAGATGGGAGACATGCTGCAAATAATGTTTAGTAAAGTTGTGTTAATGCGTCATAAGAAAACAGCACAGACAAAAATAACATTATTGTAATTTAGAAAATGTATATTGGTTCATCAAAATGAAGATTGATTAAAATTGATTCATTGATATTGTTAACCCAGCACTAATGAAAATTAAGAAAAGGCTTAATATATGGATTTTTATAGCAGCTACTGGTGTGTTTCTGCTTGCATAATCCGTGGTAATAGGTTCCTTTCTCTCTTAAGGATTTTCCATTTGCACACCCACCAGCTAGCACAGGGGAGGGTGTTTTTCTGCCTGACTGGACAGACCTGCTGCTGGTCTCAAGCCCACTATACGCACAAGGATTCCTTTAATGTTTAATAGACTCCAGCACTGGGATCTCCCCAGAACTCTTGGCTATAGCTGCACTGTAAAAAATAAGTGTAATTTTAACTGTAAAATTTTGTAAAAACGCTACGGAAAAAAAAACTGTTAATAGGTTAACAGTAAGTTCCCGTACTATATACGGAACACGGTCAATATCTAACCAGATATTTCATGTTATTTTACAGTAAAATGCTGTTATTTTTTATACAGTTTTTAGAAGTAAAAATAACAAATCAATGTATAATTTACAGTAAAAAAACGGTAAACTGATATTCCCAGAATTCCCTGCGTGACATTCCACATTTGAGTATTTTGTTTAAATAATCATGTTTTTTTAATAGTTTTTGTTATTAGTTATGTATATTTGGGCTTTATGTTACATCTTCTGTTGTTTAATGAAAGTTTAATGCATTATTTAAGTATCGTGTGTTACCATGATGGTGTTTTGTGTTTGCATGAATGACTCTGTGCACCTTCTATATATTAGTATATACTTCTGCTTGTGGCGAAGCTACTTGTGATGAGCTTTGATTCTTCATGTGGTTTTCTCTTTACCACCTGTTTTTAATATGGTTGTCAGTATGTTAAGGTACAAAACGATTTTAATAACAGTGTGCATTGTTGAATTTACTGGTTTACATTCAAATTTTCTTGTTTGTAAATTACAGTTTTATACTGTAAAAAGTTTTTGGCTGTAAATGTGTTTACAGTTTTTCTGTATTTTTTACAAAATTATTCTGGCAACCACAGCTGTAAAAACTACAGAATTTAGTTTATAGTGTGTACATAATGTCAGGTTGCTGCGAAAGTGAAGAATGTTGTGTGGGGAAGCCCATGCTGGGATGAACATGCAGTCATGTGTGAAGGGAAGGCATGTTGTATGACTGGTTTTAGCTCTAGGACATTGAAAGTTTTATGAAGAAGCGACACAGTCTGTGCGTTCCAAGTGGTTCTTTATGTGGCTCCGTTCCATTGTTGTTGAAACGCAAACGTTTCCAAGGTTTAAACATTATTTCAGTGCTTTTTTTCTGACTTAGTTACTTATTCTTTTCATTGATGAACCTCATTCATTGATGGAGAGGAGAACCACTGCTTAAAATATGTTTTTACTTTGTGAAGAATTTCATGTCTTCATTAGAGCAAATGTCTAAGAGTGACTTGTCAGACTACTTGAGGTCAGTTACACCTCATCAGAGATTTGTTAAGGTTAAATTACAGAATGGAAATCTCTTCAGTGCTGTTAGTCATAGAGCTTTGGTTGAGCGGTTGAGAAAGATAACTTGTTTAGTCGTCTTAGCCCTTTTTAGATATATGTTACTGTTTTTGAAAGAAGTCTCCTGCTCACTGAGGCTGCATTTATTTGACCAAAAATACAGTTAACCAGTAATATTGTGAATTAATACAATTTGACATAACTTTTCTATTTTAATATATGTTACATTTATTCCTGTTATGGCAAAGCAAAGTTTTCAGCAGCCATTTCTCCAGTATTCAGAGTCACATGATCCTTCAGAAATCATTTTAATATGCTGATTTGGTTTCTTAAGAAACATTTCTTCTAATTATCATTGTTAAAAACCCGTTGTGCTGCATAATATTCAGTGTTGAGTAGAAGGTTCAAAGGAACAGCATTTATTTGAAATAGAAATCTTTTGTCACATTATAACTGTCTTTACTGTCATCTTTGATCAATTTAATGGTCGTGTGTGTGGTGTAAGTTTTTATGTCATATATATGCAACTAATCCATCTTTTATTCATATATTTTGCATATAATGGATATTCAAATTAATTACTGCAATGCAGAATATTATGACTTACATAAAGAGTAATAGAGAATAGCTAAATTAATTACACAAGCATTCAGTATATGATTATTATTAAGATTTCTTTAGCTTATCAGTTGTTTAGGTTTTCAGAAAATGCTGCAGATGCTTTTCACATCCGTGCACAGCAGTATCCTTCTGCGATTACGTTTTTGATATTGAAAGAAATGTATTATTTATATAGAAAGATTACAAAGGAATGCATCCCTGAGGTTAAAACTTGCAGTGCATCCTGTCCTCATCTCTAGCTCTATTTTTTTTGCAAATAATCTCTTTAGAAGATGCATATAAACTGTGGCAGAAGCACAGAAGTACAGAAGCTTTGCCATGTACAATGAAGAATGTTCATTAATAAAAATACTTGCTGTAATACAGCAGTAATTTTGGGCAGCGTTTTGTTACGTCTTGGGGCTGCTTTTTTATTTATTTTTTTGCCGGGGAAGATGGGATTTAAACTGCAACTACTAGAGGCAGTTCTCTCAGAAATAAATATATTTTGTGCCAGTTACTTGTTCCCACATTTCACTTTAGTATTTCTTTCATGTCAGACGTATGCTTAAAGAAAAAACAGATGAAGTTACGTGTAGTCATTGATTGATTTTCTCTTCACACTGTGCCATGTAGCACAAGTACTGTAAATCTCAAAGCTGTTTTGCAATACTATACTGTAATGTTTGGCTGTACACTGACTCCACACTAACGATCACGTGTATGTGTCTGTTAATGTGTGTTTGTAGCGAGCTTTATTGGAACAGAAGCAGAAAAAGAAACGTCAGGAGCCCCTGATGGTGCAGTCTAATCTGGACGGGCGCTCTCGAGTGCGCAGGACCCGGCAGTCAGAAGAACAGGCTCCCCTTGTGGAGAGCTACCTCAGCGGCAACAGCAGCACCATCTACCACGGTACAAAAAAAAAAACTCTCTCATAATATTTCAAATAACCATAATGCCACAGAGACTCAAGGGTCACGTTCACTCTTGAGGGCATGAGACGTTATTCCAAGCTGTCATTACGCTGACATGCCAATATCGACCCAAGCTGCTCAAACAGAGTGGTTCACAAAGGCTGGTGATTGAAAATGGAAATGCTTGTTTGCTGATTGTTCGGCAAACAATGCTGCCATTCTTCACACTGCCAGCAGTACTGGCTTGAGTTACACTATTGATCTCTGTCCCAGACTGCTCAGTGCTAGATAAACTCTTCCTACAATGTCAGTGCAGACCTCAATCATCTATATTAAAACATTTGCTAGTGTCAGGG
Organism: Sinocyclocheilus anophthalmus; assembly: GCA_018155175.1. Lineage (NCBI taxonomy): Eukaryota > Metazoa > Chordata > Actinopteri > Cypriniformes > Cyprinidae > Sinocyclocheilus > Sinocyclocheilus anophthalmus. The sequence goes on along the minus strand of JADLZN010007384.1, from coordinate 180,305 downwards.
GTCTTTCCTCTGAGCTATGAGAAGCCTTTTCTTTATTTTGGCATTATGGCTACCTTGTTTGTATTACATACCTTGTTAGTTTAAAGCCTTTTGCACCAGTCTTATTTTACTATTATTTATATAATATTAATGTAGTGTTTAATATTTTGAATTAACTTCTAATTCTAATATTATTTTTTATATTATCAGTTTTAATTTAAGTTTTGTAATTTTTATGAGAACTAAAACTTTTGTTTTATTTCAGTTAGCTGTCAAGGCTTTTTATTTTAATTTTTAATAGTTTTTTTTTGTTTTAGTTAACAGTAACAGCACTGCTGTGCATACTGTAAGCAGTCTTTGATTACTTATTATGACATGCCGATTAATTTGATGAAGTTCTGACTGTGTAAGAAATGTAGGGTCACATTCCTGCAGTGTGACCGATCCTACGACCTCCGAAGAATCAGTAGAAGTTTTTCCTTAGTTTTTTACAGATGTTACATTTTTTCAGTTTTCACGATGCCACACATTCTGTCGCTAGAGTTTAACTGGTATTGAAACCAGAACATTCCCGTAAATTATCATTCAGTTGATGCTGATCATTTGACACCTGTGCTGTGGGACTGTTATATTCCTCACAGGCTTGTGTCATTATTAAAGATAGGAATGTCTGTTGATACTAGCGGTATACAGTATTATGAATAATTTACAGTGTTTCCCTCAGTGTTGTGCTGTCTCATTAAAGAGTGAGCACCTTTGGCGCTCATCCTGCATGAGCTTTAGTGAATTGTAACTGTAGTTGATTATGCTGTGCATATTATTTCCTTCTTTGTACATTTGTGTTTGTCAGCCCTATTGGATGATAAGAAGTGGCATGTATACCTCATAAGGTGCATTTGCACAGAATATTTTGCTGCTCAACGTACAGTAAATGCATTTACACACAAATCAGAATTGCAGAAGCAATGTTATTGCATAAAATGATAATTGAAATATGAAATTATAAATAAAAATCTGAAATTATTATTAACTGGATTAAAATGTCATAATTTTGTCATATCCAGTTCCATGAAAGCTCAATTACAGGCCTTTGTGTAATTATCAGGTTTGGAAATTTGTGTGAATGAGACAATAATGATACAATATAATTTCTAATTTAATGATATAATAACCGGGCAGTACTATTGATCAACTTTCTCACGCTTTATGGTTATAATCTTGGAAAAAACGACACCTTCCTTCAGGGATGCGGGAAGTAGGGGTGCTGAGGGGGCTGCAGCACCCCCTGTTTTCACATGGTTGCAAATGCAACGCCAAGTTTGTTCATTTAAATTTATTCAGTTTTAGCATTTAATAATTTATTTGTAATGATCTCTGAAATGTCAATTGTAAGTGGGCTATAATAAACCCATGTTTATCTTTATAAACATGATTAATTTTACCTGTGATGTTTTGTAATGGGATGATTAGCCCTAACCCATGAACACATGACGCTAGCCCCCCCCCCCCCAACCCTGACACAGCACCCCCAACCGAAAACATCTTCCCGCACCCCTGCCTTCCTTCAGTGTTTGCTTGAACATTTCTTTACATGATTGTGTTTTAATTGTGGATTTTATTTCACTTATTAAGCTTTAATAATGATTAGGCCCTATCATTTAAATGACAACAACAACGTTTAAGGGTTTCATTGCATCTTTATGCAGAATTTGGGGCAGATACAGAGCCTGAACAGAGCAGCTTTTACTCACCTGTGAATTGACGCCTTCAGTCTCTCAAAGCATGAGTAACAAAAAGTAACTTCATTGTTTAACTCTGCGTCACTCTCTCTTTTCAAAAATAGCAAGTCAATGTCTCTGTGGTTTCTTTCCATAACTAAACCATTGATCACCTATCTCTCATTCTGACAGGCTTGTCTCTTTATGCCTTTCAGTGGTAGTGATGTACTGTAGCTATTGACAAGCTTCTAACTGACAGTGATATGCACTTTAATGAGTGCATAGACTCCTGTATCCTCCCAGATCTGTTGCTTGAAGGAAGCTCAGCAGTTCACGTCCTTGAAGGACAGTTAAAAGAAGCAGACTGTGAGAGGGAATGAATTGTGCCTCAAAGCTTTGATTTCACAGTTGTTCTGACAGCCACTGAATCCCCTTCAATTAAAATTGCATCCAGGGGTGTACGGGAGCAGTGGAATATTTATTATCATTATTATTATTTTTTGTGCTTGTAGCCATCTTCTGTGTGTAAGCTTTGTTTCTGATTTGTGTCTTTGCTAACTCTCTTTCTTCTCCTCATATACTTTAACCCATTTCTTTATTTTCCTTTTTCCCCCTTTTTTGTGTTTTATTTATTTTTTGTTTTCTCTCACACTATCTTCTCTGCTCCTGCTGGCTCATCCTGAACCTCCTCGTTTAGTACAAGAAGCGGAACAGGAAGAAGTTAAAGCCGTAGCAGAGGTTCAGGCCCCTCGCTCGGCTAAAAAAACCAAGCTGCCTACCTCCACTCCTCAGACTGGCAGCGCCAAGAAGGAGAAAAAGGGCAAGCACAAAGGTCAGCTGAGCAGCCTGTTAACCATCAGGCTCAGCATGTGCACGAAAAACTGTGTGTGTGTATGTTTGTGTCTGTGTGTGTGTGTATAGGACATTTGTGCCATCCAGTGATTCAGTTTGTGTCATGATCAGCGTTACCTGTGCTGTACAGAAGAAACGATTGAGGATGTCCTCATGCATTACAACAACATGCAAAAATATTTGTTCATTTGGCAAAATCATTAATTTGTTGTGTAAAACGTAAAGACTACAGTGTTACAAAAAATATATATTTCAAGTAAATGCTGCTCTTTTGAACTTTTTTCATCAAGGAATCTTTAAAAAATCATGGTTTCATGATTTCAACTAAAATATTAAGCAGAATTATTAATATTAAGATTGATTTCATGATTTATGATAATACGAATGTTTTCCATGCACACCAAATCAGTATATTCGAATCTGTCTGTGACCTGAAGACTAATAATTGTTTTTTTTGACTACTGAAACTTAAGCATTGCCTTACAGGATAATTGCATTTTAAAATCAACAAATATTTTACATTTTAACCATTTTTATTCAATTTTTACTCTTATTTTTGATCAATAATGCATCCCTTGTGAGCATAAAATACTTCCTTTTCACTTTTTAACATTTTTTTTTTCATGGTGTTCACATTGAATTTCAAACCTGCCTTGTTGCCATGCCTAAAGAGGATTTGTCTACCATGCAAGACAACAATGTCCTTAGCATTTTATTATTTTAACATTGCTTAATTATTAACTACACTATGCACAGGCCTTAGGCGATCATAGAGGCGTTTTCAATTTTTCTTTTCTCTTTGGTGTGTTACAAGCTCTTGGTGCTTAAAGAAGATATGTAAAGTTGCAAGACTAAAGTCTCAAACCCAAAGAGATAGTCTTTATGAAAGTTTAGAGTTAACCACACCTACCTAAAACGACTCGTTTCTAACACTCCCCACATATCTACCTCACTATGTGGACGATTTGCATAACGCCGCCCAATGTTCATGCAACGAAAGAAGGTGTAACTTTTATTCTCACTGTAGTATTGTTGCCGCTGCCGCCATGTCGTGAAGACGCTGATGTGTGCTTTGTTGTGAAAGCGAAACTTCTTTGTTTGGTCTTCCAAAAGAGGTCACGACTACAAATCAGTGGTTAAGTTTGTATTTACAACACTGTTCCAGAAAAAGTTTAACCCAAATATCCAGATGTGTACAAGCACATTTTATGGATGACTGTTTACTGATCCTGGGAGAGTAATGTTAGAATAAAATGCCGGCAGTTCTGACTCACAGTCTGTAAGTACGTTTTCATTTAAAGGATTTGCCACTGATGATTCAAACGCGAGTTTTGGGCAGTTTTTGTTGTTTGTCATTTCTCTGATCACAATGCAGACATGGTTTTATGTTACGCAGCGCGATGCAACGCAACGCAACGCTTAAAAAGACAGTATAAGTCATTATAATCAGTAATTATGTCCCCACTGGATGCAACAAATGCCTCGTTTGTAATGGGTTTTAATGTTTTTTGTCTCATCGCTCCGGCCGGACACGGCATCACAGTATGGTAAGGGGTTTAACATTTCCGTCTCACGCTTGAGGAATTCGCATTGCATTGGATAGCTGGCCAATCACAGCACACCTCGCTTTTTCAGACCGATGAGCTTTGTAAAAATCGACGCGTTTCAGAAAGGCGGGGCATAGAGGAGAAACAATAATGTACAGTATGTGGAACATAATGTGTTTTTTTTTACTTTAAACCGCATAAACACATTTCATTACACCAAATACACAAAATAATGTTATTTTTAGCAGCATCATATGACCCCTTTAAAGGCATATTTCACCCAACAAGGACAATTCTGTCATCATTTACTCACCCTCATGTCATTCCAAATCTGTATGACTGTCTTTCTTCTGTAAAACACAACATTTTGGAAAATTTCTTTCCCTCCCCCTAATTGCCAGACGAAATCCTTTGAATAAAACAAAAGAGATAAAATGGCAAATAACTCAGTATGGCTTTATATACCAATAGATACCAATGCATTTTCCTCTGATTACTCAAAGAATGCCTTGCAACTCTTTTGTATAGTTCACAATGATGTGTTGGAAAATTTACAATCAGTTATAAATCTCAGTGCACCACGGCACAAAGCATCCAAGGACGCAAGAAGATAAGAGGGAGCATGCTGATACACTACATCCCCATAATCGAGAACTGGTAGAAAAAAAGAACGGACACTAATTTCTTCCTCCCATTGAATGAAAAGCACAACATATTTCACACAACCAAAATGTAATGTGTTATCAATAATAATAGGTATTTGTACTCTAACACTGAAGTAATTTGGCTCACCTGAGAAGTCAGAAAAACAACAGAGTTTTCAACATTTAAAACCAGCTTCAAATCACAGAACCTGTGTTAGATAATATCAAAAGCAGTCTGTAAAAAAGCCACAGATTGTTGCTTAGAGGGGGCTAAACAACAAACTATAGTATCATCTGCATAAAAATGGAACCTTGCATTATCAATATTAAAATAAAGGCAGTTTATATATATACTGAATAATAACTGCCCCAACACAGATCCTTGTGGGACTCCCTTAACAACCTCCAGAGGATCTGACTGAACACCTTCCATCTGTACACATTGGGTTCTACATTGGGAGCTTAGATATAGGTCTATAGTTATCCATTAAAGAAGGATCACCCCCTTTTGACAGAGGAACTACAAATGCTGATTTACAGATCTTAGGGATTGTATTAGTTAATAATGAAAGATTAAACAGATACGTCAGTGGAAGAGAAATAGAATTAGCCGCTAGTTTTAAAAGCAATGGGGCAACATGATCAGGACCTAGCGATTTATTCACATCTAATTATTTTAAAGCAGAACAAACATCGGAAATGGTAATTTGTTGAAAAGCGAACTCTCTTGTCCATTGATTACGTTCAGCTTCAACAAATTCTAAATTTGAATTTATATAATTATTTGTTTGAAAAAAAAAAAACCTGATGCAATAAAATGACTATTAAAACGATTAAGCATTTGCCTTTTATCTACAATGTTGGTAGAATCTGTCATTATATAAGGGGGAAGCTCTGTGATTGTTTTATTACCAGGTAGAAACTTAATATTTCTCCATATATGTTCTTTTGTGTTCAACAGAAGGAAAAAAGTCATACAGGTTTAGAACATAATGTTAATTTGCTTTCAAATTGGAAAAAAGTAAACCAATAAAAAGCACATAATTTCAGTCAAACAGCAGCTATTGTAATTTGCCATCTATCATGTGGTGTGTTTGCTTAAACTACCACAGCTATATACAATCTTCTCATGTCTTACTGTTCTCCGTACTGTTTTTGTATTTAATTTCCCCTCATCTCAATCCATGTCCCTGTGAGAGTGTGTTGAGGATTTTCACCACTTTCTCTGTCAATGACAGTGTGGCACATGGCATTAATTAACGCGCCTCTGGAGAGGAACCAAACTGCTGTTCTACTGCCAATTTTTTCTCAAGGAATAACGAAATCCCCTCTAATACTCCTTATAAGAGCATCCGCTGTCTGCCTGCCAAGAGCAGTGCCGAGTTGACCTACTGCAGCCTTCATCAATACATGACACAAACTTTCATGAAATAGACAAATAGACGCATGGGCTCAATTCATCAAGCGGTGGCAGTAGTGATGCTTTTAGCTCAATGTCAGCACCAATATGACTCACACAAGGGAACATTGGGATTTCTTGGGGGCGAAAACATTTATTTTTTGCTTTTCATTTGCTGAAGGTGTGACTTGTAGTTGAGTTGCTAATATGGATATAAACTAGCTTACAGTACAATAAAAGACTAAAGTTGAGTTTATTAAAGTGCTGCAGGGATGACGTACTTTCGTAGACCAACCCAAAAACCTGGAAATAGCCATTGACAAAAAGTCATTAGGATTTTCCATTTCCTTTTGGATTATTGCCTAAAATAATCTGTGAACAACAAAAGTTTATAGTTCTTAAACATTTTGTTCATCAAGATAATCTTCACAAATGAACACAACTTTTATGAATTTTGAAGTCTAAATACAATCACCAAAAGTTAACTGTTCAGCATCACCCGCTATGATTCTCTTTCAATATTTATTTAAAATCTACAAGTTTGAGTTAGAATAGCTCACACGACCTAGAGTATAAACACAACGAGTCTGTAAAAGCAAACTAGTTAGTTGATTTTCTAAGTAGGTAGTTCTAAGTAAGATCTAAGTAAGTAGTTTTCCTGTTCTGGGTGATCACATTAATGTCCCCACCAACCTCTGTAGTCCCAATTAGCCACTTGTTTCCAACCACCTTTCTCGAGACAAGTAAAAAACTTTTTTTTTAAATCACTAGTGGTGTTATCTTGAATAAAATGTGCAAAGCTTGTGTTAGCCTCATGTATTGACTTCAGGACAATGGAACTGGAAGTGCAAAAAAAATATTTCTGGGTTCTAGGCCTTATTCCTGCAGCACTATAATGTGAGAAGTGAAACTACTGTAAGCACTTCCTGTAAACATACATATTTTTGGTAGTTTTGACTTTACCAAGCTAGGTTTGAAGGCTGCTTTCTTTAGTTTTACAAATTAGATTTTATATACACAACATTTATCTGGAAACGGTTATGGATGTGGTTTGGAAGAAAAAAAATACTGCAAAAAAACTGAAAGGATTTGAGCCAGATATGCCTAAAAAAAGAAAACCTTTTTTTTTTTGCTGCATGTCTGAACACAGCTATTTAGTCACCTATTCTTCTTTTATTATGGTGCTGCTAGTCGTCTTCTGAGACTGCGACAACAGAACCATTATTATCTCCCCCACACTCTTGTAGCAGCCCTCGACACAGGTCATTGTGCTTTATCCACAAAATAACCTACACAAACAGATCTGTGACTCACAAATGATGATTTCAAATCAGAGATGCTATTTCTGGACCCAAAGCTGTGAAAGAATAAGCTGATGCAAACATATTGTTCATTTTATGGAGACTATTCTTGATTGATCAATATTCTCTGTCTCTCTGGCTTTTTCTCTGATGATTACTTACCTTGTTAGGGAGCCCCAATTTCTAAATGCAATACTGATTATCTCGTCAGAGCTAATTCTCTGACATTGTTCAGCAGATGAATTCCTGGAGGGGGAAAGAAGGGTCTCAGTAGCTATAATGGCTTGATTTGGCCTGGTTGGATGCATGGATGTATGGTAGCTATAATCTGGACGGTTGCATGTAGCTGTGCTTGACTGGGACAACATGTTCTTTCAATAATAGTGACTATTGGATGAAATACAAAACCCAGGATGACATAAGAGCAACTATTAATAGACAATAGCAAATTATTGAAACCCCAAGGGCACTTAAAAGCATCAGCACATGCAAAGTTAATTGAGAAGGTTATATATTGCATACACTACCAGTCACAAGTTTGGAATAATTCAGATTTTTTGTGTTTTTAAAATAAGTCTCTTACGCTTACCAAGGCTGTATTTAATTGATCAAATACATATTACTTTGGTAATTAATAATATTATTTAAGAGTACTATGTGACATATTTTTACAATAAAAAATATCTTTGAATATATTTAAAATGTATTTATTCCTGTGATGCAAAGCTGGAGCTCAGCAGCCATTACGCCACTCTTTAGTGTCACATGATACTTTAAAAATCCTTCTAATATGTTGATTTCTTTAAAAAAAAAACTTTTATTCAGATCAAATGGATCAAAAGTGAATGTAAAGACAAAAGATTTCTATTTCAATTAGGCTCTTCTTTGATCGTTCTATTCATCAAGCTCTAAAATGGTTTTATCATTTCACACCATATTAGCATCAAAGCTGTTTTCAACGTTGATAATAACTGACCAAAACAAAGCAGCATATTAGAATGATTTCTGAAGGATCATGTGACCCTGAAGACTGGAGTAATGACTTGTCATCAGAGGAATATATTAAATTTTTTAATATTTACACTATATTACTGTTTTTACTGTATTTTTGATCAATTAATTGCAGCCTTGATGAGCATAAGAACCTTTTAAAACACATTTTAAAAATCTAAATAATCCGGTAGTGTTTGTGAGACAAAGGACCATCAATTAGACTCTAATACTGCAGAGGAATTCATTCACTCATTAAGATTTGAATGTCTGTCTCCATATTTCCATGAATGCCATTATTTTTGTGATACCAAAGTGGATACAGGATGGTTGACATAGTTGAGTTAACAGTGTTACTGTGTTGTGGTGGTACCACAGGAATTGATGGGCCCGCTGCCTTCCAGGATGAGGGTCAGGAGCTGGGCAACCAGATTCAGATCCTGACAGTGGGCCACTCACCTGCCCAGGAGAGCGAGGCAGAGTGCCAGGGTGAGGCAGTGGGCAGCACACAGTCACAGGGCAAACAGGACCTACGGGTCACCATGCTGAAGAAAGGTACACCAGCGATAGTCCTCAGGGTGACGCAAACGAGAGTGGAGAGAGAGACAGATGGAGAGAACGCTACCATCATGACGATTGAGACATGCAGATTTGCAGATTGTTCCTCAGTATTATTACTGATCGCCTAACATGCAACACAACATCATGTTCCTATAAAAACATCATCTGGTGACTAACACTTTGAGATCTATTTATATGCTATAGCACTTAGATTCAGTATCTGCCACTCTCTCCTCCTTCTGCGACATATTTGGATTAGATCATGTCTTTACTGTCTGCATGACTTATTATTAGAGCCAGTATGATTCGATCTGGACTATGGACAATCATTTTGTCCTTTGCATCTCTGTTTCTGCTAATTTGTAGAACTTACCAAGAGTGAAGAGTTTTTTTTAATCCAAATGTACTCAGTTTGTTATGTCTCTGATGCTCTTTTGGCATCAGAGTGCAGTTATTTGCAGTGTTATTTGCACTGCATAATGCCTCCATGTTTGCTTTATGCCTGCTGCTGTTCTCTCCTCATGTTCTGCTATCGACACGCTATTTGATTAGCTCCTCAATATTTTTTCTTGTTCAAAGGAATCTCCAGTAGCATGAACTTTGATGAAGAAGAGGATGAAGATGATTTGGTCAGCTCAAGTTCATCTCAGCTCAACAGCAACACAAGACCTGGATCTGCCACCAGCAAAAAGTCCAGCAAGGTAGACTGTTTTCTCTGCTTTTTTAAAAGTGGTTAATTAATTTAAGTAAATTAAAGGGTTAGTTCACCCAAAAATTAAAATTAGGCTGCGTTTTACTCACCCCCGAGGCATTCTAGGTGTATATGACTTTCTTCTTTCAGACGAATCCAGTCTGAGTTATTTAAAAAATTGTCTTTGATCTTTCAAGCTGTTTAATGCCACTCAGCAGGTGTTGCATTGCTTCAGTCCAAAAGAACTTAAAAATCGCCCATCCATAAAAAAAGGGGGAAGAGGGAGAAGTCGTGGCCTAATGGTTAGAGAGTCGGACTCGTAACCCAAAGGTTGCGGGTTCGAGTCTCGTACCGTCAGGGATTGTAGATGTGGGGGAGTGATGTCGCGCTCTCTCCACCTTCAATACACGACGAGGGCCCTATGACACACCGAACACCCACTGCTCCCCGGCACCGCAGCTCATGCTGCCCACCTGCTGGGTGTTTGTTCTGTGTGTGGTGTTTCACTGCTGTGTGTGTGTGTGCACTTTGGATGGGTTAAATGCAGAGCACTAATTCCAAGTATGGGTCACCATACTTGGCCACATGTCACGTCACTTTCACAAAAAAGTGTCTCACACGGCTCTGGGGGGGAACAAAGGCCTTCTGTAGCGAATCGATGCGTTTTTGTAAGAAAAATATCCATATTCAAAACGTAATAATCACTTGAATCTAGCTTGCGTCAGCAGTTGTACACAGAAGCAGTTCCGGGAGCATGACGTATGAGGTCAGTGTTATGCATGCGCCGGTAAGTCTCGTGAAAAGCAATTTTTGTTTACAGGAGCAAAGGAAGCAAAGTTTCCTTACTTTAGCAAAGGAAAACCAGTCTCCTCTTGGCTTATATTGAAATCCTTTGACATTCTTCTTTACAAATCCTCGTTTTGTACTTCTAATTATTTACTGTTGTTTTGTTTTGATCTCTCCGCTGCGTTTCCACGTGCGTCACTTCTGAGCGGCGCATGCGCAAAGCCAACCTCATACGTCATCCGCCCGGAACTGCTTTAGTTTACAACAGTGAGCGCAAGCTAGATTCAAGTGATTATTACGTTTTGAATATGGATATTTTTCTTACAAAAACGCATCGATTCGCTACAGAAGGCCTTTGTTCACCCCCTGGAGCCGTGTGAGACACTTTTTTTATGGATAGGCGCTTTTTATTTAAGTTCTTTTGGACTGAAGCAATGCAACACCTGCTGAGTGGCATTAAACAGCTTGAAAGATCAAAGACAATTTTTAATATAACTCCGACTGGATTCGTCTGAAAGAAGAAAGTCATATACACCTAGGATGCCTCGGGGTGAGTAAAACGCAGCCTAATTTTCATTTTTGGGTGAACTAACACTTTAAGCTGATTTTTCAGTTTTACACAATGTGAGCAATAGATGCAGACGGCATGGAAGCATGGAGGGACAATCATGGTTACCATAGCTACCTATTCATTGCTAAGAGGAGACTGAAGATAAATATTTATTATACCATTCAAAAGTTTGGTGTCATTTTTTTTTTTTTTTTTTTAAAGCATCATTATTATGGTACTATATACAAGTTATGATAGGTCATGCTTAATATGTAAAACTCTTTTTACAGTATGTACCAGAGGGTCACTTTTCTGTCACTCTGTACACCAAGGGGTCCTTGGCCTGCAAAAGGTTAAAGATCCGTGGATTAGATGCAGTTCAGCACCAAAAAGATTCTGACTTAACCACCACACCCACAGTATATAATGCATTGTTGATTGAATTTATATAATTTTTGTTGATTCCCCAACTAGCAGTTTTGCATAGTGAAGGTTATTCCTTGTCCATTGCTGTCTAAACTGAAGCATGACTGCTATTTTGAGCAGTATATGTGCGTTAGCTCCAAATGTGAACTCCTCTGTGTCCAGTTATTTTACATGTACAATGCTGACACAAGCAGTCTTTGTATTGTCATGCTAGGATGTATTCTCTTGTGTCTATCTTGGCACAAACCCTGCAATGCTGGAAATGGAGGGTCAGAGTCCTGTTGTTTCCTATGGCAACAGTGAAATGATTACTTTCTTAAAATAACTTGATGGAAACCGTGCATGTTTGAAGCCCCTGCTCTTACCACTGTCACTGGTGATCACATTGTGCAGTGTTTTGTAGAAAATAAAAATGTATTACTAAGAAAAATGTATTAGTAGATAAGTCAAATAGGGAGAATACCTGCAGTGTTATGCAGTGTGGCTGTAATATATTCTGAAGATTCTGAACATTTTTATGCTTTTATTAATTGAGAGACTACATGGACATTTTAAAAATGTATTTATTTGTCACACTGCAGAAAAAAATTATAAAGAGAAATGCATTAAACTAAAATCTGTAAACTTTAAAGAAATGGTGACCACTTACAGCATCCTTATCTCATAATTTTCTCTTTTGCATATACATATATCATATACATATATTTATCTAAAATATTGATGTTGGAAAAAACAATTGTGCATGTTATTTGTCTTTTATCCAAGTTATTCTAGTAAACTAAAGTCATGGAGTCCAAATTTATTTATTTATTTGGTTGTATAGTGGCTCATCCATGTCTCTTGGGCCTGACCCTGCTAACGTCACTGGGCTGCTTTGCTGCTCTTTAACGTTTCAGTTTTAATCCAGCTGCTTACATTTCAGACCACAGGGACATTTGATTCATTTACACTGGGGTCCAAATGTCTGAGTGCACTAGTGAAAATGCTTGTATTATGCAGTCTGTACAATGGAGTTGGAGTTCATATTACATTTTACATGATCTCTTTATTTTACATTTTGTGAAATTTGTTGTTGTTTTCCAGATTTAAATATAACAAATTTCTTCATTTTCAGTGGGGGTTCAGATGTTTATTTATTTATTAGAATACATTTTTACCACATTTAGCATTAACCCCCTCCTCCCCTAGGTTTACATTAAAAATAAAACAAAAATTGCAAATGAGGTCTCGGACCTCAGATTTATTTATCATTTTTTTCCATTGTAACTGTGTTCCATTATAACTGTGACATTGTAACATTGTGTTCTACTTTTTTCAGGTTTAAAAAAACCTACATTTACAATAAGATCTTTATTTATCTATTTATTTACCCAGAAGTTTACATATTTTTCTTATTGTACAGTAACTTATCTTTGATTTACAAAATGTCTTGGTTTAAAAAAAAAATCAGCTTTTTTCTAATGTCTCTGGCTTTTGGATTAATTAATTTATTGTTTGTTTATTTGTTGAATGTTTATATATAAATGTGGTTGTGAATTTGTAATAATCAAAATGTACACTTCTTTTAACATAAATTTATAATTGACTAGGATCGATCTGTATCTGCCTAATCAATGTGACAGGAGGCGACCTCAGCTTCCACCCCATTGGCCAATGAACCATCCATCGACCTAGATGACCTAGAGGAGTTCATTCTCAGACCCGCACCCCAAGGAGTGACTGTGAAATGCAGGATCACACGGGATAAGAAGGGCATGGACAGGGGCATGTACCCCACCTACTACCTCCATCTGGAGAGAGAGGATGGCAAGAAGGTCAGACACATCAAAACACTGATTATTTCCATATTTTTCTAAAGAGTTTTGCCTTATTTGGAAGTCATCATTGTTGTGCACCAGCAATCAAGCCCAATCAGTGACACTCCATTCCTCCAATTTGCCAAAGGGCTTGAAATGATTGATGCTGATGAAAGGAACCAACTTTAACCTGCAGGGAGATTTAGCTAAATGACAACTGAACATAATATTGCTGCGCTTGGCAAATGCTTATCCTAAAAATATCAGGACTAAATCATAAATCATATGTTAAAAACAATGTGTTATAGCCATCTTATTTACCTAATAGAATAATACATATAGCCAACTTCCCTGTATGTATCTGTATGGGTTTCATAGTTGTTTATGCCATTTCTCAAAACAAAATATGGAAATACTGTCTCTGATTGTTTGTTTATGTCTCAATCGCTATCAGATGTTTTTGATGTCAGTTTTGTGCTGCTGTTTCGGTGTCCAATTAAATTCTGTTATACATTAGATTTTCCTTTTAGCTGGGAGGAAGAGAAAGAAGAGCAAAACATCCAATTACCTCATCTCCATCGACCCTACTGACCTATCACGAGGCGGCGAGAGCTTTATTGGCAAACTGAGGTACATTTACATTCATTGTGTTGTGTGATTCATAAGGTAGCGTAACTTAAATCTATGCTGCTCTTAGAGACAAGAGACATGTGTCTCTTTCTAAACATTCAAGAGGGACCTTTAATGAGTCTGTGTGCATGTGTGCACTGCTGAACCTATTTAAAACTGTAATTGGGTTCATTGCTGGTGTGCAGGAGTGTCCCCATTCATATGAGGAGAAAGCAACTGTGTGCATTCTAATGTCTGAGTCTCATTACAGCACATATAAAAACATACATTTTTGATATTGCATGTTACAATTCCATAATTCTTATTAGTACTAAAAAAAAAAGCTTTAATTTATATTATTTTTCTTCTTTTGATGTTGGTGTGAAATGTGGCCTGAACATATTCTTGACAGTCTTTGGGAGCTTCATCCCTTTGCTGTGACACGGTGAAAACTTCATTGTAAGAATTTCATCAGTAAGTACAATGTCATCCCCACAGATCAAACATTATGGGTACCAAGTTTACGGTATATGACAGCGGTGTGAACCCAGTCAAGACCACCTCCAGCCTAGAAGCAGGGAGTCTTCGACAGGAGCTTGCCGCAATCTGCTACGTGAGTTTGTGAGCATGATCTCGGTCAATGACCAGCACAGAGCCAGCACCCAGCCCTGAGGGCACTACATCTTAGAGCCACAAGCAACGATGAGCCAAGCCTGACCTCTGCTGGCTGTTTTTTTACATAGCAATACCACTGATGAAGGAAAAATAGGAAATAAAATGCTTGTGTAGATGAATGATTTCTAAGAATTTCTCTTCAGTGAGTAGATTTGAGAGTCACATGTATATAAACATGGTGACTAATTCGGATGTTTGTGTTCTGTTCCACAGGAAACGAATGTTTTAGGGTTCAAGGGGCCTCGGAAGATGAGTGTCATTATTCCTGGAATGAACATGGACCATGAAAGAGTCTCCATAAGGCCTCGAAATGTGAGTGCAGGGCTGTTTCGGATAGCATAATGCATAATCCAGCATGTAGGCCTAGTTGTGTTTAAATAGGCTGTAATTAGCTAGAATCTCAAAAGGATCATTGTAGTTTTCAAAATATGAAATACTTACTCAGAAGTACTTCCAGGATCAAAGCTCAGAGGAAGAGGAGGCTGTTCAAATTTGCAGGATGATATCTTATTGAAGACGTTTTAATCTATTTTCTTACGTAAATCTTTTTCAATTTGTTAATTTACATGTTGCCATTTGTGTTACATGACCAGTAAAATGCTAGGTAATGTATGACTTACGTAAAACATTAGTCTGAGGCTACCAATAACCCTTGACCTATTTTTTATATTCAAACGTAAGCGTTAGTGGCAAAGTTACATGCTCTAATGGAAAGCTAATTCCCCACATCTGCCTGTTGTTTTGCAGGACCATGAGTCTCTACTGGCTCGATGGCAGAACAAAAGCACTGAGAGTGTGATAGAGCTTCACAACAAGACGCCTGTGTGGAACGATGATACGCAATCATATGTGCTCAACTTCCACGGCAGGGTCACCCAAGCGTCTGTCAAAAACTTTCAGATCATTCATGACAATGACCGTGAGTTAAAAATGATCATCTTTAAGCTTTGTGTGCTACTTGGTTTACAAGGCAATGGACAATAGTAATATTAGAACAATATTAACCTTAAAATGTAATTAATGTTGTATAATTAAAATCTGTAGTAGAATTTATTGAACATTTAATTTGTACTTTTAATACAATTCTTTTGTAAAAGAATGTTAAGTACATATAGTAAATTATATATTATATCTGGAGATATACACTGGCCTCAAAATGTATTTGGACACTTGTAAGCCACAATTAGAAATGTATAACATAATTGCATTATTTAGAAAATATCAAAACGTGTCATTTATTTGAAAGAAATATATCACAAATACACGTTTCAGTAAAAACATTTTACAAAATTAAGTTTGTTAGGTTTCAGTATTTGACAGTAAATATATAGTTTAAAATAGAGATACAAAGTCTAACTGTCCAACATTGCGGAACATGTTCATTTGATGAACTACAACTGGTGGTTATTCTGCTAGTGTGATTGTGAGGGAAATTGACTTCATACATCCTTCTAAAATTACCTGTTTAAAAATAATTGAAAACGTGTTTCAGAAAAGTGATGTTAGTTCTGAGAAAAGCTCTAGCATGACTTGCTTGCCAAAGCCACTCAGTTTGATATTTTGTATCTCATGCAATGAAAATCAGATATTTTAAATAGTGTTTTTAGTGTCCAAAAGTGTCCAAACACTACATATTCCAGAGATGGATTTATTTTAGAAGCCACACAGAGAAGTACCTGTTTGTTTTGTCTGTATTCTCATCCCTGTATTCTCTCTTTCGTGAATGCAGCGGATTACATTGTGATGCAGTTTGGTCGTGTAGCAGAGGATGTCTTTACAATGGACTACAACTACCCCATGTGTGCCCTGCAGGCGTTTGCTATTGCTCTGTCCAGTTTTGACAGCAAGCTAGCCTGTGAGTAGCCATCTCTCTCTGCCAGCCACAAGCACGACAGGACCCAGCCAGACTGCTTTACAGTCCCAATCACTGAGTAAAGGGCTGCGGTGAACTCCCAAGCAGCAGGGTCCCTCTCTCAAGATCCTCCTTTGGAGGCATGAATGCGTATCGAGTATGTTTCTTTGTGTGAATGTGCGTGAGCAAGGTGACATTTCTGCTTTTTCAAAAAGGGCATCACAGTTGGGGGAAAGCACAAAGACTTCAAAGCTCAAATGCGGGAGATTATCAGAAGAGGATGCATTCGTTTGAATCGACAGTCAAAAATATCCTACTCACTTTCTTTACTTAATCGTCAAGCTAAAACTAACCTTTTGCTAATGTTAAAATAAGGATCTTTTACAGTAGTACTTGTGTCCCTAAGATTAAAAACAAAAATCATTTTTCCATGGTCATAATTTTAAAAGAATTAATGTTCACTAACCAATCAATTATGATTTTTCACAAGAAATATAACATGTAGCTGTGATATAACAGTTTGGATATTTGATTTAATGCACTTTTGTAAAATGACTTTCATATGTGACATTTCTTCAGTTATACATGTCACTTGTTTCATACATGTCTTTTAAATATGTAATGTATCAATTCATGCTTCACAAGAACTCCAAAGCCAGTATGAAGCATGACAGACTAACATATTTATCCACTATTTATGTATTTATAGATTTCCATACCATCTGCTGCTTGTGTCTTACCCCGTGCCCATAATTCATGCTTCAAGCACAAAGCTTGACCAAGGTGCCTTCGCATTCGAGCTTTTGGTGTGGATTTCTTAAAAATCAACTGATGAATGTGTGACATTTGCACAAAATAGACATAATCATTATCACTTCTGCAAACAGTTTAGCTACAGTTTTTAAGGGAACATGAGACTCAAAAATGACTTTTATATTATTAGAACAAACCAAAATGAATGGTTCACCAAATCCAGGTCCACACCAGTAGCTCTAGTGTGAAAGCCCCTGAAGTCCTACATGGTGGATGAAGTGTGTAGTAAGTCATTTTATGTGAGGGTCAATATCAGGGTAAGTACATTATCATCTCATACTGACCCACTACATTTGTAGGGTAATGTACTGGGCACTTTATTCAGATATTAATGGTTGAAAGCTGTAAATATCGTGCCTTTGGACAAAACACTTGTGATGCTTGAAGTTGGTGAGATGCTACATTGTTTTCTTAAGCCAGTGTTGTTTATCATGCAGTTAATTTTAAGCTTCTGCCTTTTTTCTTGAGAACAATGCATATATTTCCAGTATACTGGGCTGTACCTTTCCAGAAAGATCAGGTTTTTTGCCTGCTTGTGGAATAGTTGATTTTTCGGAACAGAGTAACTACTTATTTGAGACAATGAGGCGAGTAAGTACGTTTACATGCACTTTTAAAAGATTTCTGTCTGCCTACATTAGTAATTTGTCATAGAAACATTTTAGTCCAACTGAAATCTGATTTTTGGGGTCGGACTACCATAACTTGATAAAGTGATTGTAGCTTGATTATAACTGTGCATGTAAACATACTGTACTTAGCAACACAGTTTGTTCAAGTCATCTATTAAATTTCCTGCTGCATGAGGATAATTGTGAATGTGGATCGAACAAAGTGTCAGCGTGGAATTTACACAAAACTCAAATCATCATCTTTAATTGTATTATAGCTTGTACACTTCAGTGTCTTTGCTGAACAATGCTGATGAATGAAGAAAGGAATAAGTGAAGTTGTATTATCAGTGAGGCAATTTAACTAAAAAAACATAATAAAACAAAACCTGCTTTACCAACTTCCCTTAAAGCAGCACTATGTAACTTTTGGCGCTCTAGCGGTTAATAAACAGAACTGCACACATCCCGCGGAAGAACATTCCAACCGGAGCTACTTCTCTAAGTTTATGTCTATGGCGATTCACGCAGGTGTGTGATACTCCGCAGCGGCGACGACCCGACCAGGCTACAATAGTCCAAATATAAGTACTTATATTATAAGTGTACCGCAGTGATTCGGAATAAGACAAAAACGCGGTTTGGAAGATGAATTCATGATGTACTCGCTCATTATATACATTTTGCAAATTTTGAACACAGAAAAAGTTACATAGTGCTGCTTTAAAGCCAAACTACTCTTGAAAGTGTTGAAGTCTTCATATGGCCACACTGATTTACTAGATCTGCTCTATTATGCATTAGCATGACTCGAGGTTTATTTTTATCATACTGTTTTTCATTTCAGTCAAACGTCACAAAAAAAAAAGTCTTGGAAATCGGAGAAATCAAAATCTTCTCATTGTCTAAAATCAATAATGTTAGTGTTAAATCAATGTGTTTTAAAGAAATCAATCTATCATCATTTTGTTCCCTGCTGAGAGCCCCTTTGGTTTAACTTTGAAAAATTGAGGTTTGTTGTCCATCACACAGAACATTCTTAATTGCACAAAACTGTGCATTTTAAGTAAAAAACAAACAAACAATAACAACTAATATTTAGAATGTTAATCCAGGATAAAGAGAAATTTGCTGCAAATGTCATACCATTTTTGTTACTAATCTTTTTGTCATAGAAATGTGGCTTCAGATATCACATTTTGAAATATATCTTTTCCCCCAGAAAAGTATTTTTAATATTTTTTTAAGGAAAAATGATAAAACATGTATTAAATTCTTTGGCAAAATTGCAAAGAAATCTGTGTAAGGTATCAACGTTTGTTTTTTAACTGCCTCGTGAAACCATTCCAGCACTTTCTATACTTTATGTAATGCTCTAACAGTTTTTGGGTTTGCTCTAAATGGTTAAAAACACGAAAATTAATGCGTTTTTCTGCTATATTTCATTGTTTGGAAAAAAAATCTCACCACTCTTGTGTTAAAGTGATAATGTATAACTGTTATGTCACACTGTTTTGTAAAATGTGTACAGTGGTCAGTATACAGTGTTTGTATACAGTAATCAAGATATGAAAAAAAATAAAACAATGTGAATTTTCGCATCTCAAATATTTAAGATGAAATCATTGCATTTGTGGTACAGTACTTTAGTGCTCATGAAATAATGTTCATACAAAGCCACTTCTGTTCAGAAATGTTTTATTGGCAGAGTCTTTCTTTGGAAAAAGGTCTTAAAAGTGCCTATTTTGACACAACATATTCTAAAATGTTCTCTAGCTGTTCTTGGAAACAGATGAATGAAATCTCAGAATCTCAGAAAAGCCTAAATAGTTACAAGTTTCCTTAAGCAAAGCAAGAAAGATTCACAGTAAGGTATGTTTGAACTAGAGGGTAAACGACCACAAGACTATTGTTTTTTTTACAGGCTGGTCACTTCTTCACCTTCTGTTTCTTGTGACGCATTCGAAGAGTCCCTGAGGCTTGAGCTTTGGTAGACTCTGACTTGTTGGAGATGATGGTTACCTCAGGTTGGTATGTTTGTAGGAAGTCAAGGAGGTCTACTTCCTGTTCCTCAGATTCACATTCCACTTCATCATTAAATCCCAGGCTCTCAGCCTCCATCAGCGGATCCTCCTCCTCCTTCTCAGTCTCACTCTGCCCGTCTTCATTATGTTGATCTTCCTCTTCTTCTTCACAGTCTTCATCATCACCATTTTCTTCCTCTTCATTCCCTTCACCATCATCATCCTCTTCCTCTTCTTCTTCTCCATCATGTTCTTCTTCCTCCTCTTTCTCATACTTGCACCCAACAGCTCCACCCTTTGGATAATGGAAGACGTGTCTGTGATCGCTAAAGGTGATTTGTCGTCTTCTGCTTGGTTTCTGTTCCTCTTCGTTTTCACCTGGGTACTCGAGTTTCTCATCATCCTCATCAATACTTTTAGGAAGACAGGGCTGGTCTTCTCTAATCTCGTCTTCATCTTCCTCCTCCTCCTCCTCCTCTTCCTCCTCCTCTTCCTCCTCCTCTTCATATTCCTCTTCTTCTTTGCCATCCTCTTCATTTTCTCCTTCATTATTCTCCACTTTCACCTCCTCATTAGTACACACATCATCAGGCTCATCCTCTTCCTCCTCTTCTTCCTTCTCCATTCTCTCAGCAAGCTCCTCTGCTGTGAGTATGACTTGGTCTGGTTCTTCAAGTATAACACTAGGCAATCTGCGTCTGCGGGAGGTCATGTCATACTCTGGGTAGGTCTCCTCTGGATAGCCTTGAGAAGCAGTGAATAAAATTTAATTCAAGAAACAAAAAACAACAGCGGACCCAATACAAAGCCTTGAAGTATACCTTCCCAGTCTGCAGTGTAGGGGGCCTCCTCGGCCTCCTCCTCTGGTGAAGCTTCCTCTCGCCACCCCCTAGAGCAACTGTCTCTCCCACCTCGCCGCCACTCACTTTTGGGTGATCTCCTTCAACTGTTTGAGCTTTCTCTCCTCCTCACAACGAGGATGCACAGCTTACCGGGCCTACGTGCGTGACCGCGCGTGAGTTCAGAACACGTGTGAGTCCAGAAACTACTATTAATCAAGACCCATATCACAATCCAAAACCCCACATACACATTTCTCCGTGCTATAGATATCACCACGCTGCCAACGCAATAGTGACCACTGTTGCTCATTATTTTAAAAAGTAATTAAAACTTGTCTTAACTAATTACATACTAAAAATAGAAAAGGAAACAAATACATTTCCTCAGAAGAATATGGATCTATGTTCTGTGAATGTAAAAAAAAATATATATACATTGTATTTGGCAGATCCTTTTATCCAAAGCGACTTACACTGCTCTAGGTATTTTATTTCATTTTAAAGGTTGTCCCTCTCGTTTAGCAGTTAATGCATTTCCTGGAATTCATAATGCTGTGAACTAGCACATTTCCTTTTTAAAATGGATTCCATTCGAAGTTGCATGCAGATCATGTCAGTGCTCTGTCAGCTCTTTGATCAGTAAGATACTAGATGGTGCAAGGAGAGAAATATGATCTGATTACCTGGCAGATGGGTGGACAACTTTAGATAGTCTCTTTTCTCTGCCTTTTTCACTCATTCTGGCCTGCATCTGCACCAGCTGACAAGTAGCTGCCAGGGAGACAATTGAATGAGGTTTAGAATCACATAAGATACAGAGATTCACTCAAACATGTGGCCGCCACACTTTGTAGTTTCATTTAAATCATAAATTCGTTTAAATAGCAAAATTGTAAGAATAGTTTGAGCTTTTCATACACATGCTGTACAGGGAGTAAGTGCGGTACTGATGCTCTGTCAGTTGCCTCCTCCACCCTTTGGCATCCATTTGTTGAATAGAGCTAAACCTCTTACTACTGATCCAAAAGACATGCAGTTAATTGGTATTAGGAGTGGCTAGGCTTATAAAACATTACTTCTGATTGTTAATCCGGGTTGAACAAAAGGGAGAGAACAAAGCTTGCCAGGTCTTGGACAGGATCTTAATCTACTTTATCTGGAGTTGCATGTGGGTTAGCTACTGAAATGCTGAGAATGCATGCAATAAGAGTAAAACAGAAATGTGATTTTAAAAAAGGTCACAATCTGACAATATGACGCCACTAAGATGAGCATCATTATTAGGTACATAATGTTGTCCAACTAGGGTTGATGTATATGCAAACTCACGCATCTCTTCAAATGTGTATTCTGACTGCAGCATAGGGAATCTGCACCCTTGTCGATGAGGTTTGTCCTTAGAGGTCAGCTGTTGAAAGATCAAAGTAAGCATAACTGATTCAGCTACTGATAGCATATATATATATATATGTGTGTGTGTGTGTGTACTTATACACACAACCACATTAAAAACCAATGGCAATAAAATACTTTTTTTTTTTATTACAGCAGATTTAACCCCACCATTAAAAAGTTTGGGGTCAGAATTTGTTTTGAAGAAATTAATTATTTTCTTCAGCTAGGATATTTTAAATTGATCAGAGGCGACAGTAAAGACATTTCTGGACTGATTTCTGAAAGATCATGTGACCCTGAAGATTGTAACAATTGCTGCTGAAAATTCAGCTTTGCCATCACAGGAATTAATTACATTTTAAAATACATTAAAATACAAAACAGTTCTTTTAAACATTTCACAATATTACTGTTTTTTTTTTTGTATTTTTGATCAAATAAATGCAACCTTGTAAGAATAAGAGACTTCTTTCAAAAACATAAAAAAAAAAATCTTACCAACCCCAAACTTTTGAACATTTCCGTATATATTAAAGCACCTGTTAGATCTTTTCTCTAGGAGAATAATTCTTACAGGAGAGCTGCTGAACGGAGCCGTTTTCCAAATAGCTTCTGATAAGACTCACTTTAAAGAACAAGTAGATGATATAAAGGAAAATCCCAAAGCCATAGACGGGGATGACCTGGCCCAGGAGATTCGGCTTGCCAACACCTTTGGCTCTGGCAATGGCCTCTGGGCTGTAATGCTTGATGTAATGAGATTCTGTATCCCAGTGATCATGATCTTCAGAGAATGAATGTCTGTGTCGTGGGGGAGGAAAATGTCCTGGTCCAACTTCAAAAATAAATACAATTATTTTATAGAGACTGCACTAAAAAGAGCAATTTCTAGTCAATTTTTCTGTGGTTATCAAAAATATTAATGACAAAAATAAACAGAACTAAACTAAATGACAATGAAAGCTCCTTATAATGTTTTAATGATGTTACTGTGTTTTTTTTTTTTTTAAGATGTAGGAATAAATAAGGATAGATTTGTTTTGGAAATGAATGTGATCCTCACATTATGAATCCACACACGGGGAGCTGGTAGAGGTTAACAGGGGACCTGAGCACAGAGATCACAGGGATGGTCAAATCAGCACTGCCATTACTGAAACACTAAATGAAGGGATGATGAAGGATTACATTTTTGTCTCATCTTACCCTTCGACTGCGCTGTTTCTTTCTTCACTCTGGGTAAAAATAATTTGGGTAGAAATAAAGACATACAGAGGACGATGCAAGAAATCAAGGTGATCTTCTGACTTGTTGAAACAGCCATATCGATACGACAGAGAAAGTCGATGCTGTAGGACAAACGGTGACAAGCGTCACGACATCACTTTTACGAAATTTCCTGTTGATTCGCTGAAGCGGATATGACTGGAAACATTAATCCGCCTTCTGGTTCTGGGTGAGATTAGACTGACGACACATTAAATCAACTCACTCAAAATCATCAGTCATATTTGTGACCTGTTATTAACCTGTTTTAGGAGATCATTTAGTCTTTTACTCTTTATTGTAATTTTATCGCTGCCCTTTCATGAATTTAGTTTCATTTATTTGATCATGAATCCGTAAGATATATTCCAAATTCACATTCCCCATTTTCTTCCACATTTGCGTAACCCAACTGCACTTTTAATGATAGGCTATTATTATTATTATTGTTGTTGTTACTGTTGTTGTTTATGATGACAGGGATGATGATGATGATGTCTTTGTGTTGTTGTTGTTGTTGTTATTCAGCTATTAGTCCAGTAGATGGCAGCGCTGTCGTGATTATAGCGCTCATGAGGCCTCATTAAAAGCCTTTTATTGAGATCTCAAGTACACTACAGATGAATCCATTGTATAGGTTGTGGACAATTTGTCTCAATATGATTTAAATTATAATACAAAATTTAATAACATTTTAAATGATTGAAAACTATTTTTTTGATTCCATATAAAATATATGTCCCAAAGTATAACACACACAAGTTAATGTCATTAAATAATGCATTAAATTCATTAAATATCACCGCATGGCATCTATGTGAATATTTTGTGCTAACAATGATCTGCTTAACTATTAAATTATTATTCATTTTATTATATTATATAATATTATTGTTTACATTTTAATGTAATGTACAGTATATCAACAATTTTACTGACTTACCCATGTTCTATATATTTAATGAAATGTTTTTAAGATAGCCTATTTAAGATATTATATGTATATTCCTACTATTTATGCTGAACCAGCCATGAAAAGTCTACACAGTCATTTCCATTTTTATGTTAATTTCTGTGTTTTTTAAATAATCCATTCATGGCACTCTCTAAGACCTTTGAGCGCATATCATGGTCTACCTTAGTGCGAAAATGCCTTGTTGCTAAGTTAAATAAATATTCATATTCATTTAAATTTCCAATAATTCCTAGTTAAAGTTTTGAGTTTTACCACATGCAGATTTAATGAGCATGTGGGAAAAAAACATTTCCAGTTTTCAAAGAAATGGAGGCAATTGGAAAAGTGAATTGGTCCTTAAGTTCGGCATGGTGATATAATGTGAATGTACATGAGTGCTGATATTTCCTGCAGAGCTCAAACTCTTTCTCCAGGCCAGCTCATCTTTTATCTGTCTACTGAGCTGCTCTGTTATCAACGTTTTAACTGCCTAATTATTCTCCATTAGGCTCAATTTAAGTACACTGTTTGCACTGCTACAAAAGTCACCTCATAGAAACCCACAAGGCCTGTGCTGTGTGCAGAAAGCTGTTTTTATGTTCTCCAAAAAAAAAGTTTTTTCTGCTTTTCTATGAAACTTGCTTATATCGTTTCTGCTAAAAGCAAAATATGCCGTTGACTCTTATGAAACGCTTGTGTCCCTTCCTGTCGTGTGAGCGATAAATTCACATACATGGCAATCTACACACTTTCAATCTGTCGTGATTCTTTCATCCAAACAAAATTGCTTTCAGAACCTCTAGCCCTCATCGTTTGGTTCCTTTCTTTTCGCGCGCTATATACATACAAAGATTTTGTTTGTGCAGATGCTCACCTTTCCTCAGTCCTGCTCGCAGAGGACCAGGTTCGCAGCTGCCTACGAACCGACCCCACTTTTCTCGCGCTGCTCTCATCCCTCCTCTCTTTCGCGGCCTCTGGCTCTCATATTCAGTCCATTTATTGTCCCTAATTCGCATCCATTTGACGTGTGGATGCGCTGAGAATGGCTTCTGTTGTCGTGCCGTCGCCGGTCTCTGCTTCTCATTCCTATTTTCCATCTGGCTTCGTGTTGCCTCGGCCGTAGTGACAAACTCTATTCAATCGCCGATCTGAAGCTGTTACGCGCTGGCGGTCTGCGTGGCTAGTCTTCCGCGCTCCCCGCGTGGTGCGGGGCCCGCCCGTCTTGGACCGGGAGATCCTCGCCTGCGGCGCGCCTTGGCCCTCACACGGATCTCCGGCTCCACGTCGCCACGCGGACGCGTGCACGCTAGTGATCCCCGTGTGGCGTCTATGGGCATCAGGTGTGTCCGCCCTCGACATCAGACTGGCTCTTCCCCCGCGTCTGTGCGTAAGCGCTTGGCCGGTTGTGATGCCACTCACGGTGCACCGGCTCCTGACGTGGCACCCACGCGACCCGGCTGTGTGCGGGAGCCGCGTCCAGCAGGCGGGTTCAGGCTTAACGTCCGGCTGCGGCCGTCGGGGTCCCCCACACCGGCCCGTAGCATTGTGACTGGCACACTCATTAGAGAGGGGACGATCTGCACATCACTCACTCGCTTGCTCGATGCTGCTGGAGATCACTTGCATGTCCGTTCTGATCATGCTGGCCTCAAACACGCAGAAGGTCACTACTTTCCTCTAGTGCTGCAACTTCTGTGGCCGGGTCCCATGGGGAGACCGCTTCCCCGCGGTCTACCTACCGTCTGTCCGCCTGGCCATCACCTCAGTTGGAACTCTGCGGTGACACGCCTGACGGGTGAGCCACGGCTGTTGGCCCCCTCGGATCCTCTTCGGTTGCACGCGCGTCCGCGTGTCGACAGATGGTGATGAATCAATCTCCCCTCGGAACTCGGGGCGTCTGCTCTCGTCAGCAGGGGTACATGCCGGTGCAGCTCGGACTTGTCGTGATGGATCGCGCTCTTGTGGCGGCTGGTACCCACTGAGAGGGTCCGCGGGCCCGAGTCGTGCCACTGGTGGGCAACTTGTCCCCGAGACGTTAACCGTTGCCTCAGCGACGTCAAGGGCGCCTGCTTCCCTATTAATTCTGCACCTCTGTCTACTGCTAGTTGCGGCCGCCTCGGTGCGTGGCCGTCGGCGGACTCTGAGGTGGCGCTTGGCGGTGCCCAGCCCCCACGCAGGCGGCCTCAGGACGACCGCATGCCCCCGGGTAGCTGCATCCGGGTATCTCCGGTCCTCCACAGGCGCG
The DNA here is from genome assembly GCA_018155175.1 of Sinocyclocheilus anophthalmus. Lineage (NCBI taxonomy): Eukaryota > Metazoa > Chordata > Actinopteri > Cypriniformes > Cyprinidae > Sinocyclocheilus > Sinocyclocheilus anophthalmus. Next base: position 153,778 of record JADLZN010007384.1, on the reverse strand, counting down.
AGGCGCGCAGCGCTGAGTTTCGCGGGCTACGACCTGCGTTAGTACTGCCCACGGTCGCCCGCGACGGGGGCCTGGGCCCGGCCCGGCCTGCGGGCTGAACGTGGGCGGGCGCCCTGCTTTTGTTGGACACTCTGGGGCCGGCGGGCTGCAGCTTGCGGGGGGGCCTGACGTGGCACCCGGCCCTGCACGCAGGTCGGCTCGGCCGCGGCCAGGAGTGGCCCGGGGCAATGCGTCGCGGGCGCCTGCCGCGCCCGGGACGGGACCGCCACTGCCGCGATCGCAGTCAAGGCCGAGAATGCCGCGGTGGCCGTGCTCCCGGGCGGGTTGCTAGGCGAGTCGTGGTGACCACGAGACGCGGCGGTATATGCAGGGGGGGATCGTGTGGTAGAGAGGATCGTGTGGTGCGCGAGTGCGCTAGGGCGGAGGCCGGCACCGGGACCGGTACCTCCTAAGGCTGTTGCCCGTCCTCTTCGCCTGGTATAACACTGAACCGGCCTACCCTGTGCCGGGGGCGGCGAGCCTCGGGCACTCCGCGAGCCACATATGAGTGGTCTAGCGGTCTGCATGAAAACGAGGCATGTCAGAGTGTCCTGTGGAAGGCCAATACAGATGAAAGCAAGCTTTATCCATCAGTTTAAAATTACGGAAGGTTGAAATGATAGACAGACGATGACAGATATATAGATAGATAGTAATAATGATAGTAGAAGATAGATGTCACGACCCTACCAGTACTGTGGCGGGTGGGGCCAAGGGTGTGTAGATTGGGCAAACGTGGGAACCTGCTTTTCAACCAAGTGCATGGCGCCCCACGGGGGAACTTAGACTCAAGTTACTGACATACGGAACCTTTTTTGTATAAATATTATAAATGATAAATATTAATTCCAATGACGAATAATTTATAGTCTTTTTTGGTAATGTTAAGGTTCCGTACTCATCGGTGCCTTGCCCGTAAATAAATTTAGTACTTTCTTTAAAAAAAAAAACTCACACCCCCAAACTTTTGAACCCTCGTAGGGTATCTAATTGACCTTAGACATACATTTCCTATGACAGTATCTTATTTTCAAAAACCTCCCTGAGTAACATTCACGTGGAGTAAAAACTTTCTGGTTTACACTCTCTAGTTCCCTTCCCCTGGTCTCCACTGGGGGGGTGGAGCTGTTGCCCCTGTGGATGTCAGATATTGGCAAGCGGCAGGGGGGGGGGTGCATACAACCAACTATAACAATAACTATAATCATACAGGTTATATTACCACATGCTAGTTTTTTGCATTTGCCTTGAATTGTGTTTATCAGACCCAATTACCCAGTTTTCATTAACCTGCCCAGGATGACAAACTTATATGGCCACAAAATTCCATTCGTATTAAAATGGTTAGCAAATTCCTTCCCCAGCAGGGTATTACATGGTGCTGTGCGCCTGCCCGCCGTGCGCACGTGTGCACTGGTGCCCTGCCCGTGCCTTGCCCCCCCAAAAAATAAAAAAATAAAAGTGAAGACAAACGCCAAATTTGCCGTGCCCCCCCCCCCCGGGCCCTGCCCCCCACATGTGCCTGCCAATGCCCCTTTGCCGCCTGCCAGCCTCCGTGCCCATGTGCCTTGCGCACCCCGTGCCTGCCCGATGTGCCGCGGGTCGCCATAGCCGCCGCTCCCACATTATGTGCCCTGCCTCTGGCCGGATGCCACATGTTGCCAACCATAAACATGTGCCCTGTGTGCCTTGCTGCCGCATGTCACCTTGCCCGTCCCCCTGTGCCCTATACACCTAATCGTTTAAAAAACAAGGTAAGCCATAACCGATTGTGTTTTCTTTTCACACAGGAAACAAGCAATTGATTGGCTTTGTTTGACATCTAGAGTTGTTTGCCAGTGCATTGCATCTTTGTTGTGGACGCTGTATGTGGTGGAGAGAGTGTGGGCAGACGGAGAGGGCCGCTGTGAAGGGGGAGAAGGTGCAGAGGTTCAGCTGATAGAAGCTTTGATCTCAAACAGCAGGGGGGAAATGACATTATTTAAGGTGCCCTGGTCCCTAACTCCACAGCCCCCCCTCCCAAACAACCACACGAAAACAAACGACAGAACCGGCAAAGAAAAAGCACAAACGAGAGCTGTGCTGTGACTTTGGCAGGTTCAGTTGGCACATATATGGGCTGCAATTGCCGCCACCACCACAAAAGAGAACACACAACATTGTGCATAAACACACACAAGCAATATATTAGCAGGAAAACTATAACCCACAAGCGATCGGCGGCATCACAAGCACACACAATGCCTTCTGTCATTAATGTAATGTCTTTATTCCGAACCATGTGGACTCTTCAAGTGTGACAGAAAGCTGTTTGTTTTTACATGGGTTGACTCAGAGTGGATGTCTGGCCATGAATTTAGTTTGGGATAGACAAAATAGAATTCAGACTTGAGATAAACTTTAGATTAGATATTTATGTTTTTTTACACTGTATAATAATGACAAGCATAACATCAGCATATATAATCATACAGTACCTATATACATAACAATAATCAACCCCATTATTTCAGAGGTGCATGAACAAAAATTTTCTTGAAAGACTCCATGAACTTGAAACAAACCAAATGATCATGGAATGGTATTTTCATATCCCATAATAAATATGTCTTAATATAATGCATACAATGTTAAGCTCTTTCAAACTCTTTCTAAAACTTTCACAGTTTTAATTGATTTTTGTTTCATAGAAAATCATATTGTGTCAATATAACGCTCTATTTCCTTCCTAAAAGAAAAAAGTATTTTAGGAATAGCCTTTTTTTATTGCATAACAAGAACATAACATACATATATAGAGGATCACAGTATTTTCTTTTAGGAATAGCATTTTTTTATTGCAGAGAACGGGAACATACAGAAGAATAAGCATACATCACATAATATAAACCACAAAAATAAAATGGAATCAAAGCACTACATTTTTTTAAATAAAAATAAAGATAAGAGATCATGAAGAGATCAAAGGCAGAGCAAATCCTAACAGTCCTTATAGCTTTCTTATTAGTTGATACTGAAAATAATTTTCCATTTCTTTTAGGAAAACAGGTCTACATTCGCATTTGTGGATGTGAAATTTGCTTAGGAAAAAAATTAAATTAATAACAAAACAGATATTTTCGTTTGTGGTGTCTGAGTCATAATACCCAAATATAATGTTTCTCATATGTACTGAGAAGCCTGGCAAAATCTTACACTTGACAAACACACCAATATCATCCCAAAGCTTCTGAGTGTAGTGACATGACCAAAATAAGTGTACCACAGTTTCTTCAGAATTCGAACAAAAAGAGCATGTTAGCTCAATGTCAGATTTAAATCTTTGTATAAACTTCTTTACTTTTTGTAAAGTCGTTTTTTTTTTTTGCTGTAGAGACCAGATTTTTTTCTAATTAAGGTTAACAAACAAATTATTCCAAAAGGAAATCACAGGTGGAACAGAAATCAGATTCTTAAGAAATAAAGATCGTATTTTATAATTTTTGGTGGAATAGCCTTTAACTAGCAAGTCAGGTCCTTGATGACATCATCATGTAGGAAGTGACATAATTTTTGGTGTGAATACAACAGGCCAAAATGAGTAAGTATTAGCATTGTTTTTTTTATATATTTTTGCTTGTTTATCTTGCTCTTACATGTTACATCCTTAAAATAAAATGACAGAAATTGGCGTGATAACATCAAATGGTCAAAAAATGGGTACAATATAAAAGTTAAAACCAGCACGTAAGCGTAGTAATATTTCAACAGTGATTGTAAAACAGGAATAAAATGACCGCATATTTCTTTTCTAAGTTCAAAGGCACTCTTTCTGTTAACTGAATTTAAAGTAGCACAATACGAGTGGAGTGATACTTTAGTCAACAAAAAAGCTTGGTTGCTGCTTGTTGAAAAAAACAGCATATGCTGGTTAGGTATGTTTTGATGCTGGGATGCTGGTGTATGCTGGTCCTTTGCTGGTTTATGCTGGTCCTTTTGCTGGTTTATGCTGGTCCTTTGCCAGCACATGACCAGCATAAACCAGCAAAGGACCAGCAAAGGACAAGCTTAAACCAGCAAAGGACCAGCTTAAACCAGCATCCCAGCATCAAAACATACCTAACCAGCATATGCTGTTTTTTTCAACAGGGGTAATCGTGAGAATCTAGCGATATTCACATTTTACCGCAGATGGATGAAGTCTTCGCTGCTCGCTCTCTTAAAGGAGATAAAGAGACTGCAGATGTGTTGCTGTGTTTTTATAATTAATGCTTATGATGTTCGTGTTTCTGTTTTGTTGTTGGCTTTCTTGTCCTTACCATTATTTGTCGTTGTCGATGTACTTATTATGAACGTCTCTCTCTACCCAAGTCAAGTGCAGGATGTGCAGTCTGACAGTCATTCTGGACCCAATAAAATAATTGATTGCATATAGTATCCGTCTTAAAGAAATGGATCAATCACAAATTAATTCTATTCACAGCCAAAGTTTTTAACATTTAAGAGATTTAAAAAAAAAATTGTATAGTTTTTTTAAACTAGCCAATAAAAATGGAAATACTGAAGTTTGGTCTTCTGATAAAGCTGCCATATAGCTTCAGTCTTGGAGTAAAATGCACTAGTCTTTTCATTTGTCCTTTAGGAGCCATGGTCAATATTAACTGTTATTGTACAGGTAAACAGTTGTGTTAAAATTGTACATTTTGTAAAAACTATTCCCTTAAAGTTGAGTGTTTATGAAATGCAATTTCCACTGTAAACGCAACATCCCAAACAACTAAAAGGAAAGTGAATAGGACATGAGTGCTTTTGGCATTAAAACTTTACATATATATAGAAAATTAATTGCTGCATGAGTCAGATGAGTATGTGATTCACATTTAAAACAAGCATATGTATTTAAACCATACAAGAGGAACATTTTATATAGAGAGAGTTGATTCAGTTGAATATTTGCTTCAGCTGTGCCCCTGATGGATCCTAGGCATCTGAACTCTTAGTTTAAATGAGTAACAGGACAGAATATCATTGGTGTGTGCTTTGTGTGTACAGCAGGCACCTTGAATGGCCTTAGGGGGGGGGGGGGGGGGGGGGGGGGGGGGGGTTTATTGGCTTACAGCTAATCGGTTATACGATTATGCTCTATTAAAAATAAACTAATACAGATAAAAAAGAATAGTCGAATGAAGAGCGCTTCTTCACACAATTATTAACAAGTTAACTTTGTAGTGGAGACACTTTATCCCCGAGGACAAACAACCCAAATGTTTGCAAAATATAATTAAGCCGAGGCATCTTTAAATGTCATTGCAGCCTGTGCCATGTTTCAAATTGTTCTGCATCAACAGAATTTAACGAGATGGCGAAGGAATCCATTCCCTGCAAGCATGTGATAAGCCACACATACAGTGGAGCACTTTCATTGATTGCCAAAATAAAGCATTTTGTATGCAAATGGGGGAATGAAGTGCATAAGCTGATTCAGCCTCATGGACACCAAATAATGGCCTTTACCATTAATACTCTCGCATGCTATCCATTGAAACTTTCATCTTCCATTGACTGGCCCCCCCCCCAAAAAAAAGAAGAAAAGAAAAAATGGTGTGTCGTTCCAATGGACTAATATGAAAGCCAACAAATAAATAAAGTCCAAACATTGAGCCCCCCTCCGATCCTTTTTTTTTTATGCTGCTGTGTTTCAGGCACATTTTGGATTAACTGATAATCTTTGAACATGAAGGAAGGTCTGGGATTCCCCAGGGGCATGTGCTGGGGAGAGTGAGCTTGACAGGGGGATTGGGGCTGATGTGGCATTGTTTGAATGTAATGTGCTTGTTTTTGTACTTGTAAACACATTTCTCTTTGTTTTAGTAATGCCACCCCCTTCCTGTGTAGATTTTTCTGCTGGAGCTGCGCAGGTTTGTACACATGGAAGCGTGATGGGCTAACAGTGATACGTTATCAAGACCTGATCAGATTGCCTGAGAGGAAAGCTTAAGGCTTGCGGACAATGGAAGTCAAAGTAGAGTGTCCGGCGATCTTCTGTCTCCATTAAATCAGGGGAAATTAACATGTTACTGATATCATTGCTAACTAAAAGTGCCATTGTACTAACATGTTTTCTTTTTCTTCATATGGTACTTTTTTTTTAAAGAAACATAGTACTACCTTATTGTGATTATTCCGTTTAAATTGTGGAACCTTTTGTAAGATCCAGCAGTGGTCCTCTCAAGGGATCTTCATTCATTGGTTATATTAAAGCACTGTATAATATTAGACAACAGTTTAAGGAGTGTTAACCTTATATGAAGAGATAAGTGATTGTGATAGCCCAGTTTAAATGTATTATAGAAAATATCAAGGACTCGTCAGCATTTCGCTGTAAAATGCTAAACGTTTGTTGTGTTTGCCTCTTGTGTGTTGCTATACAGTATGTAGTTTTGTTAGCCCACAGATGTGAGGACGTGTCATATCTGAATCTTTTAAATCCAGTCACTGTCTTACACTGGAGTTCCGACAGTTTGGAGCTCGGTGCACAACCAAGTATCTTAACATTTTGAAAAGCATTAAAGTTGTTGCTGATTAATTAAGCTTTGATGCATGAATTTGTGAACTGTTGTGCTGCTTAATTTAATTTTAATATACTTATTTTTTCCCCAGAATTCTTCTATTAGTAAAAAGTTTAAAAAACAGCATTTATTTGAAATATAATTATTTTGTAAAACTATAAAAGTCTTTACTGTAACTTTTGCTGAAGAAATACATGTGAACACCGTAAAAAGGGGTAACTTGCAATTGTTAGTTTAAAGGGGTCATATGATGCGATTTCAATTTTTCCTTTCTCTTTGGAGTGTTACAAGCTCTTGGTGCATAAAGAAGATCTGTAAAGTTGCAAAGACTAAAGTCTCAATCCAAAGAGATATTCTTTATAAAAGTTAAGAGTCAACCACGCCTACCTAAAACGTCTCATTCTAACATGCCCCCACATATCTACGTCATGATGTGATTGCATAACGCCGCCCAAATGTTCATGCAATGAAAGAAGGCGTAACTTTTATTCTTGCTGTGTTATTGTTGTTGCCGCCGCCGCCATGTCGTGAATACACTGTGTGTTTCGTTGTGAAAGCGAAACTACTTTGTTTGGTCTTCCAAAGAGGACGATATCCACTTCGTCATACCTAGAGCTGATCCGTGCTGGTCACTGAGGCAATACATCAACTTCGCGCTGTGCTCGCCGGTCGGCTTTCACCGTGAGGTGGTGGGGAAAACCCCCCCCCCCCCCCCCCCCAGGAAAACCCCCGAGCGAGCCCAGCCCGTGGTCGCCCATGTGGTTTCCACAAGCCCCACCCGCCGCCCGCTCACTCTAGCCCGCCGTGGTGACGGCTGTGTTTTTCGTTGTGAAAGCGAACTACTTTGTTGGCCTTCCAAAAGAGGACACAACTAGAAATCAGTGTTAAGTTGTATTTACAACACTGTTCCAAAACAGTTCAACCCAAATATTCAGATGTTCCAGCGCATTTTATGGAGGACTGTTTCCTGATCCTGGGAGAGTAGACTACAATGCCGGCTGTTCTGACTCACAGACTGAAAGTAAGTTTTCATATTTAAAGAATTTGCCACTGACATTTCAAACGTGAGTTTTGAGCAGTGTAGAGTAGCGTTTGTAGTTTGTCATTTCTCCGATCACAAATGTAGACATGGTTTTATGTTTACGCGGCACGATGCAATGCAACGTGTAAAAAGACAGTACAAGTCATTATAATCCGTAATTATGTCCTCCTGGATGCAACAAATGCCTCGTTTATAATGGGTTTTAACGTTTTTGTCTCGTCGCTCCAGCCAGGACAAGGCATCACAATGTGGTAAGGGGCATAACATTTCCGTCACACGCTTGAGGTATTCGGCCAATCACAACGCACTCGATAGGTGGCCAATCAGAGCACACCTCACTTTTCAGGCCGATGAGCTTTGTAAAAATCAACGCATTTCAGAAAGGCGGGGCATAGAGAGAAACAATAATGTACAGTATGTGAAATATAATGTGTTTTTTTAGTGCTGTCAACGCATAACCATTCATACACCAAATACACAAAATAATGTTCTTTTTAGCAACATCATATGACCCCTTTAAGGAGCTTTTTACCTGATCTAACCCATAAATTTAGTTTTGTTGGTGTAACCTAATGTGTTTAGGTTGATTCTGTGATTTAATATTATATTTCAATAAAATTGATAAATTTAGATGTTACCACATGAATCACATTTTTAGGGTAACATTTTTACAGTGAAGGTAGCCAGTCTCTGTCTCACTTTAATCTGAAAAACACGCCAGCATCTGCCTGACCTTTAGAAATTTTTAAATCCGCTTTTTGAACTTATTTCACAACCTGCTAGTCCACCATTCTCAGCATATCTTGTTTTCTATCTCAGTTTGATTTTAAAATGAAATGATTATGACATGAACAATTAATTTAACGTAACCTTCATGTGTCATGTATTAGGAATCACCTAAAAACCCCAGATTATCATTCCCAAAGGAATTTCAGTGGATCCTCAATCAATGTATCCCTTCTTTGCCATTCATATGTTTTGTCTGATATCACCTTTTCATTTTGACATCTCTGTCCTTCAGCTCCTTCAGCATCTGCGAGACCTGTGAAAGTCAAGGTGGCTGTTAAAGTGTTGACAGCAGTGTTTGAGGGCTCAGGACCACCACACCAGCAGGGAAGCAAGGAGGAGTCAGTGTATACATTAGTGTGTGTTTGAGAGTAGTGCTGGTGATGGAGATGACCTCTGCTAGACCAAAGTGTGCTGTGAGGAGAGTGGCATCTCTACATTGCTGCCCAGCCTGGAATTTGTGCGTGGGAAGTGTTTAACTTTCTCAAAATCCCAATTGCACTCCACAGGAGGGGGTCTCCTTTTTTGCCTACAGCTCTGCTCTCGAGGTTGCTCTTGTGTCTGGATCTTAAACGTGTGTGTATGTTGGGGGTTGGAGCACTAGAGGATTGATTGGATAATGGCTCTGCTGTCAGAGAGGTGAAAGTGAGCTAGGAGAAGAAGAGAGACTGAAAACACAGCTTCTTATCTAATGATGAGATCCACTCCATAAGCTCAACCAGAGGTTCCTGGGTAATTAACGGAATGATTGGCTCTGTTTTATTCAAGAGATATGTCTATCTATCTTGAATATGATATCTTGAATGAATTGCAATTAGGGCTGCACGATAAATCGAAATGGAATCGAGATCGCGATTCGACAGAAGCTGCGATTGACCCCCCCCCCCCCCCCCCCCCCCCCCCCCCCCCTCAGCGTAGCTGCAGTGAGAAGCACGGTTCTGTGATCAGCAGTAAATCTCCATCCAAAGGCCAGAGGGCGCTCTCGCGCTGAAACTTCAAATACGCCTTGCAGAAGAAACCCAGAAAATGCCTATCGCTGCCATAGGCTGTGTCCGAAATCGCCTATACCCTTAAATAAGGCACTATTTGAGGGAACAGCCATTTTTAGTGGTGCCCGAAACCATAGCTGTGTCTCATTTAGAAGGCTGCACCCTCCGGAGGTCGAATCCTCTGGAGGTCGAATCCTCTATAGGATGCATATACGAAGTGTCCTCAACCTAGAATTAAACGAGACGGCCTTCGTAGGGACAGGCGGAAAAGGAAACGGGAATTATCACGTTGCTATGCCAACACATTTGCTCTCACACTACTTAAATGAAGGAATTTTTTTCTAAATTTGGAAAGTAATTTTAAAAAAAAATGCTTTTACTTGTTTTATTGTGTTCAATATTTGAGGAGCTGCAGCGTACCTACAGCAGGCATCTATTAGAGAGAAAAAAGAGGATATTAAAAACAAAGTTTATCCGTTTTTACCGAGGCGAATTAAGATAAGTTGTAAACACCACATCTGCGCTTGTGTACGTTACATCTGCCGGCGCCGGGTTTTTTCAAATTAACAACGGTTGTTCATGGTGACGAAAAGAATTGTGGGTTATCTGTAGCAGTGTAGGATACACCTCATGCATCCTCCGAATTCTTGTGAAAGGAGGTCGCATTCGAAGGTCGCATTCGGTGTGTCCTACTTGCTTTTCTGAAATGAGACAGCCTCGATGACGTATGCAGCCTTCGAATGCGACCTCCGGAGGGTGCAGCCTTCTAAATGAGACACAGCTCATAGTGGACGTTCTCGAGTGCACTCATTCAATCCCACAATGCACTGCAAAAACGAGTGTACAACTGGTGCACCTCAACGGCTAGAGAATGCCCATAATGCACCGTGAGAGTCACGTGCCGAATGAATTCCTGCATCTCGCCAGAAGATGGCGCCCGCAGTTGAATAATCAATCCGTTCATTTTTACGAAGCGCTCATCCATGGCGTACAGCATGTACAACAGTGGTATAAATTCATTGTAAATTGATTATTACATTGTTTGATTAGGGTTTATACATAATTTCCGTGACAGAGTTCAAGATAAATCCTTTAATCTTACTACTGGAGCTGCTAGTTTGCTAGTTTCAAATGATTAATAAACAGCAAGCACAAACTATGCAAAAGCAGCATTACTTTCTGTGCACTCAGTGTCCGAATTCACTACTCTTTTTCATTCACTCCTTCTAGTGAACTGAATGAGTGACCTAATGTAGGGAATAGTGAATGAGGGTATATGGGCGATTTCGGACACAGCCTATATAGACTGTATAAAAACATGGACGAAGTGTCCGTGACGTCACCCGTAGATTTCCGAAGAGCGTTTTTGAAGCTCAAAAGTGGGCGGAGTCACCATCTTGGCAGCGCGTCACTCCCGGATAATCGAAAATGGGCAAAGAGGCGGGAGCAGGCTGCTGAAGCCACGCCCACCTAGCTCGACGGAGGTGACAGCAGCGGCAATCCACTGGTCACTCAAGTGGCCACGCCCTTAATTATGCAGAACTTTAAGGCTTAATATAATTTAAACGGATAAAAAAAATTCACCCCCCTCACAGTTGTCATGAAGGGCAAAATTAGCTATATAGACCAAAATAATTTTTTGAACCAGGCTGTAAACATGTTTTTTTCTGCTTTCAGATGGAGCAGCATTTACTTCACAGAGCCGTAGTTCACTGAGAAGCTATTCAAACAGCTGTCATTATCGCGAACGATTTCTTCGATTTCAGAATCGCGCAATAAAATCATCTGCAATTTTTTTGCTTAACTTGTCATTGTTTTTTGTGGGTGACGACGTTGCTATGTGTAGTAAATTCTGCTCCATCTGAAAGCACGTGATGATGATTTCCTGCTGATTACAGAACCGGCTTTACTAACAACATGCACATGACAATCGCATTCGATTAATCGTGCAGCCCTAAATTGCAATTGCTATTTGCTAGTCATATTGTGAGATATACTTAGCCTTAAATTAGAGAAGAAACGATTCTATTTATGAGTTCCAAGCGCACGAATGACCAAGTGTAGTAATAATTACAAATAAAATGTTGATTATTCACAAGTTGTGAAGTTGGAAGGAGTGTTTTTATGTGAAACATGGTGGCAAACAAGTCTGTTTAATGATAATGAAGGATTTTGCAAAGTTATTTTTATTTCCTGTGCCATATTTCAATTATATTATGGTGCTATATAAGAGCTTATAGACAACAAATTGAAATGAATCATTGACCTTTTACAGTTGGCTTTATGCTAAATAAAAGGTTGTGTTAGATACCATACATAAGTGATACAAAATGAATGGTTTTCATAATTTTCAATTCAGATAGTGACTTGTTTTAATGTTACAGAATGCAATCGTTTTGATTAGGCCCCTTCTTCTTTTCTTTTTTTCTTTTTTTTTACTTGAGTGTGGGAAATTATGTAATAGTGAATGCTCAGAAGTAGGAACTCGCCATGAGCACTTAAAGGCAGCACTAAAATCACATTGTAACTGTCGCAGTTATTTCAATGTGAGAAGTCAAAATTACATATTATATTTTGAATTACTGAAATTGATATGTTACCCAATTTGAATACATAATCCATAATCCATACCACTAATATTGTAGTTATTTTAATTTGTTTAATTACATTTTTTCAGAGCATTACATTGGCTTGTGAAAGGCCATTTTCAAATCCACTGGACTAAGTAAATATGTTAAATATGTTTTTTTCCCCCAGTGCTATCATTAAATGGAACACTAAATTTTGTGTGTGAGCAATATCTCGCCATCAAATCTAAGTTATAAAGAAATGGCAGGCCACTTCAATCTTCCTCAGAGAAGCCTCAGCATTGCTGGTCACTGCCATGCCCACTGACTCCCTGTTGTTGTTTTTGTATTTCATTTCACTAAGCTGCCTGAGCAAAAGGCTGAGCGAAAATCTCCACTAAGTCCTTCACCCTCTGCGCAACCCTCATAGATATTCTCCACAGAGATAAAGCAAAGTAAAATTGAAATTTTACAAGCGACTAAAAAGATAATACAGTTTGAAATAATCTTACTGTGCATGCTGAACGGTGTCAATAAACAAGCATGCTTAGAACAAAATGCTCCTGCTTTTATCTCAGTGAAAAATCCATAAAGTCTTTACTTCAAGCTGAGACAGAGGTAAAGTGGTTGTTGCTTTTATGTTTCACCTTGTTTTTCTCAAAAGTGAGACCCCATTTGGGATTTGAGAGGCATGCCTTCTTATGCTTGACATTTATCTTGCACATGTGAGGGATGGAGGAAAGAGAAAGTTAATAGAGAGTGAGCATCATGCTAATCTTACAGAGCAAACAGTTTATTCACTCGGCAGGACAACTATAATCTCATGGCAGGAATGGACGTGATAATTAAGAGCGTTGAATGCTTTTTTTTTTAGCTTAAGTTAAGAGACATAGCCCAAAAAATTGTGAATTATTAAATTCCTATATGTGACCCTGGACCACAAAACCAGTCATGAGGGTCAATTTTTTGAAATTGAGATTTATACACCATCTCAAAGCTGAATAAACAAGATTTCTATTGATGTATGTTTTGTTAGGATAGGATAATATTTGGCCAAGATACAACAATTTGAAAATCTGGAATCTGAGAGTGCAAAAAAAAAATCTAAATATTGAGTAAATTGCCTTTAAAGTTGTCCAAATTAAGTTCTTAGCAATACAAATTACTAATCAAAAATTAAGTTTTAAAAGGGTCATATGATGCGATTTCAATTTTTCCTTTCTCTTTGAAGTGTTACAAGCTCTTGGTGCATAAAGAAGATCTGTAAGGTTAAGAGTCAACCACGCCTACCTAAAACGGCTCATTCTAACACGCCCCCACATTTCTACGTCACGATGTGGGAAGATTTGCATAACGGCGCCCAAATGTTCACGCAAAAAAGAAAGAAGGCGTAAACTTTTATTCTCGCTGTAGTATTGTTGTTGCCGCTGCTGCCATGTCGTGAAGACTCTGTGTGTTTCGTTGTGAAAGCAAAACTACTTTTGTTGGCCTTCCAAAAGAGGACGATAACCGCTTCGTCATGCCTAGAGCTGATCCTTGCTGGTCGCTGAGGAAATACAACAACTTCGTTCTGTGGTTCGCCGGATCGGCTTTCACTGTGGACGTAGCGGAGTCCAGCCCGGGGTCATCACATTTGGTTGCCGCAAGCCCACCAGCCGCTCCTTCGTCGAATCCGCCAGCCGCGCCGTTCGCAAGCCCGCCGCCGCTCACTCTAGGCCGCCGTGTGTGAGACGCTGTGTGTTTCGTTGTGGAAGTGAAACTATTTTGTTTGGTCTTCCAAAAGAGGACACAACTAGTAATCAGTGGTTAAGTTTTATTTACAAAACTGTTCCAGAAGAGTTCAACCCAAATGTTCAGATGTGTGCAGTACATTTTATGGATGACTGTTTCCTGATCCTGGTATAGTAGACTACAATACAGTGCCGGGCTGTTCTGACTCACAGACTGTAAGTAATGTTACGTTTTCATATTTAAAGGATTTGCCACTGACGATTCAAACGTGAGTTTTTTTGGGCAGTGTAGAGTAGCGCTTTTTTTTTGTCATTTCTCCGATCACAAATGCGACATGGTTTTATGTTTACGCGGCCCAATGCAACGCAACGTGTAAAAAGACAATATAAATCATTATAATCCATAATTATATCCCCACTAGATGCAACGAATGCCTCGTTTATAATAAGTTTTCATGTTTTTGAATCATCGCTCCGGCCAGACACGGCATCACAGTGTGTTAAGGGTCGTAACATTTCCATCTCACACTTGAGGTAATCGGCCAATCACAACACACTGGATAGGCCAATCAAGCACACCTCCTTCAACCGATGAGCTTTGTAAAATCGCCGCGTTTCAGAAAGGGGGGGTGGGGGGGCATAGAGGAGAAACATAATGTACAGTATGTGGAAAATAATGTTTTTTTTTAACCTTAAACCGCATAAACACATTTCATTACACCAAATACACAAAATAATGTTATTTTTAGCAGCATCATATGACCCCTTTAAATATATTTACAGTAGGAAGTTTACAGAATATCTTCATGGAACATGATCTTACTTAATATCCTAATGATTTTGTGCCATAAAAGAAAAGTCAATAATTTTGACCCATACAATGTATATTTGGCTATTGCTAAAAATATACCCCAGCGACTTAAAGACTGTTTTTGTGGTCCAGGGTTACATATTACTTATATTTCTATTTAATTTCAATCAAGTCAGTTTTATTTATTTATTTTTTTTTTTGCTTTTTTATGTTCCATAATATCCCACATTTGTATGTTACATCAACAACAGTTAAGAATGGTTAAGAAATCTGTAACTTTTTTTGTTTTGTAAATTTAGTGTCAAGTGCAAAATGCTACCCCATCCTGGAGTGATTAGAAAAACTGGGTGCTTTTCATACATTTTTTTTTCAAGAATGCATGTGGTGCTGTTCAAAACTTGTTATTCTATTCTGATCACCACTCCCAACCCTCATTTCATTTCAAACATTTTAATTAAAAAAGGTAAACAAATAAGAAACTGTTTCATTTACAACAGCAAATTAAATTGGAAGCAAATGTAGAAATACATAAAGCACACAATGTGTGTGTGTGTGTGTGTGTGTGTGTGTGTGTTTTTTTTGCACATGTTAGTCACTCACAATTGTGTCAAATGTTGCATTTTATGCATTTTTTGTGGGACCAGTACCACTGGTACCACTGTTTTAGTTTAAATTTTAGTAGTTTTGTTGCACAAGCTTTTATCATTTTTATATTCAATCTCTGTGTGAAAAAAAAATTACTACTCTGGCTGCCGCTTTTGAAGTCTTTGTACACCCCTCTAATTTGGCTCCAAATCTCATGTGAAACATGTTATTTTGGCCCCCCTCTGCAAAATTGTGGATTACTCAGTAAATATACATCTGTGACATTTAATAATTTGGCTTTCATCACTATATATGCTTATCTTTCTACAGAAAAAATATTAACAAAATAAAAAATGTGAACCAGGGACCACTGGTAGAGTTGACACGGAATGACCCTATAACTATTTCCAGCATTGTAGCACTCTCTACCTATTGATGTTTTTGATTTACTGAAGTACTGAAAAGCATGTGTGAATGTTACATGTCAAATTAGTCAGGAGAACTCACCCTGCGTTTCAACAATTCCTTTGTATTCAGTGCATTCAGGTAATGGCAGTAGAGTTAGCGGTGTAAGTTGGTTACATGTCTAATCAAACATGACAGAATACCAAATATTAGACATTTACACTCCCAGCTCAATATGAAATGGGATCACAAAGGTGTCTGCAAACACACTTCAAGTGCTGTGAGTCTGTCAGCTCTTAATAAGTGAAAGTGAAGTGAAGGTCCTCGTGAGTTCAGAGCACCTGACACAGAAAGTGACCTCATCAAAGACTAGTTATCTGCCTCTACTATCTGGTGGCAAGACAGAAGATTTGATGGTTGTGCCTTCTCTCTTTAGTGTCAAGTTGAAGAGCTGATGATAAAAACATCCTCGGTCACTTTGGAACTGTTATTACGTTTCCTTTGACCTTTTGCTGTTGGTGCGCAATGTGATTGACTAAGAGGAAGGCAGACAATAAGCTCATAATAGCTTTTAAAACAGTTCAACAACACTGAGGAGCTCAATCTGCTCAAACTTTCCTCATCACACATGTTGAATAAAACATCAGGCAGAGCGCATGCTAATGGCTGACAGCAGCTTCTCTGTTTTGCACAAACAAAACCTTACTCTGTCTCTCTCGCGTTTTCACTCTTTTCTGCGCCCAGGAGTTTTAGCTTTGATGTGTTTTACACCAGCCTCGGTGTTGACAAGTTATCTGTGACCTGTAGAGAGAGACCCCCGAAACCGCAGTGCCGAGAATCCATCTTCACCTTCCCTTTTCGCCTCGAACAGTGGTGGAGCAAACAAACAGGGCCTAAACAATACGATATATACCACATATCAATTACACTAAATGCCTCAGTATCTATACTTCACTGTCTCAACCACACACCGGCTACGAGGCACACACGCTGCGGTGGGACGATAATGGGTCGGCATTGTTCTCCACCATCTGGAGCTCTGATAAGACTCGCCTGTGCATAGTTGATAATAGGAGCCAGCGGAGGAAGAACCGAGTGTTAAACATTTCCTTGGCCCATGAAAAAGGTTCCATTAAATTCACTGACCCCAATTGAATATTAATGAGCTAATTAACAGATTTATTGTTCTACGCAATTTCTGGAGGGGCCTGATTTTTTTAAGTGCTATTATTTTTTTCTAATTATTTTTTGCACTTTGTATAATTGAATCTTTGTAGCTGCCAGCATCCCAAGCGTGCCTTGGCAGTGCAGAAAGGAATTTGGACCTGCGTTTTCTCTCCCTCTCTCTCTCTTCTCCTCCACTCAGTTTCTTTCCCCAACAACAATAACAACAACAAAACAATGTTTTCTTCGATGGCAATGTGTTTGTAATTAGGCTTTACCCCCCACGCCCCCCAACCTCAACGGCAGAGCTTAGGCCTATGAATTTTATATTTAAAGGAGCTAGAATGTTTGTTCCAGGAAGGAACAGGGTGAGGTGTTGGATTACAAAACAGCAATCAGTGGGGTTACACTCGACTGCATCACTTGGAGGGTCTGGCAGGGCTCTTAAATGAGCATTGACAGCTGTGGCTGATAGATAGCATAATCAGCTGATGAAGAGGATACACTGCAGCGCTGCTCTCGACGGACTCTTTGAATAGTGCTGCTGCAGCCACACACCGGGTTGCTGTAAAGGTTACCTTGAAAGAAATAAATGCAATTAGGAATGCGAATGATCAACACGGGTGATAAAGGGGGACGGTGAGCCTTCTGTGGAATCCACCAAATCTTGCTCATGTCAGTGATGGATGGCATACTCGTGCAAATGTTTTGTGTTGCAAAGGAGATGTTTGAAATGGTGTTCGATGCAGGGACACAGTCTAACAATTGCTTTTTTTGTGTTAAAATTGACATGCAACAGAATTTCAATAACTGTATGGGCATAGCGACCGGAATAATCGCAGACGTTCTGACAAGCGCACCTCCGTTTGAAATATGTGGTGAGAGATTGGAGGGACGTGCGAGGGAGGGGGGCCGCCGGTGATGACCTTTTGATAACTACAATATAATTATTATTGCATTTTTTTGCTATCTGCAACTTTGCTTAATTCTATTTATGCCCAGAATCCAATTCCGCCCAAATAAAAGCATCAATTTCTTTCGGTTACTCCACCAATATAACTTAGAATAATGAACTCATTTCGCTGTTATGTGGAAATAGGGTCTCATTACAATAATTTTGCCTGATACACAAGCCAGCTGATATTAGGAGCCGGGCCCTACAGTCAGAGAGGTTATTATGCTATACATCACAAACTGCATTAGGCTCATAAAACCTGTCACCAAAAAGGTTGAGAAGTTGCAGCAGCCAGCCCTGTGGCTTCACATGTCTCCTCTAAAAAAGGAGACTCTGATGAATCAACCATATAGAAGAAGCTGATTAAAAAAAAAAAATTCTGATTGTTTTTACGATTTCCATAGACATTAAGGTTTCTAGCATCGCTTCTGTTCAAACTGAAATGCAGTGGTAGCCCTTTTCTTTCCCATCATCTTCTAACTGTTTATCTTAATATAAAAATACCTTATCAATTTAATATATGAGTATATACACTACTGCTCAAAAAGATTGGGGTTGGTAAGTTTTTTTAAAATGTTTTGAAAGACGTCTCTCATGCTTTTTTTTTTCATTCAAAAACACAGTAAAAACAGTAATATTATTACAATTTAAAATAATTTTTTCTATTTGAATATATTTTAAAATGTTGTTTACTCTTGTGATGGCAAAGCCGAATTTCCAGCATCATTACTCCATCTCAGTGTCACATGATCTTTCAGAAATCATTCTAATATGCTGATTTGCCCTGCTCATAACTGTGTTTTCTTATTATTAACTTTCGTGAGACCCCTGATACATTTTTTTCAGAATTCTATTGATGAATAAACTTTTAAAGAACAGCAGTATTTTAAATAGAAATCTGTTGTACAGTATAATATTTTTGGCTGTCAGTTTGATCAATAATTTATGCCCCTTGCTAAATTAAGTATTCATTATATTAAAACATCTTTTGACAGAAGACGTGTGTAGATAGACCCCATCCAGCAACCTATGCCATAATTTTTTCAAAATGCATTTATTTCATATGAAGTATACTTCAAATTCATTAGATTTGTTGACGTATCGCTTAAGACTTACTGATATAAAATTATAATTAAAATGATAATTTATTTGGAGTATTTCTTTATTGCACAATGCACATTTCTAAATATTAAGTCTAAAATGTGTTTTAATATCACTATTAAATAAAAAAGGATTTCTGTATATTATCAGACTTTAAATGCAAGATATTTAAAGTGTACCTGAATTTTACTTGCAATAGTTCCACTTTATCACAATCAAATATACTTCAGTATATCTTTAGTTGGACCACAGCACTACTTCTACACAATTAAAGTGCATTAAGCACAAAACTTGTTCCAATTTAGCAAACTTTAAGTATACCAGTTTAGTGTACCAAAATACAATTGTCGTCTTTTAGTAAGCACATTATTAAGCATAATATGTAAATGTATTTGTAGTATACTTAGCAAAAAAAAAAATGTTCCACTAGGGTATGTATATAGGTATACTTACTCCTAATGACTCCCTTGTTTTTGAATGAATCGTTTGAGTGAATGGTTCAGTGATTCACTCATAAAGATCATTTGTTTTGTTCCTGAGTGAATCAGTATTGTTGAATGAATTTGTTAAATGAAGGATTCGTTGACTCCCTGAGTCACTTACTTACTGTCATATCGCTGAACCTGCAGAAAGAGTCACAGAAAAATCCCCACCACTAATAGGCTATATATATTTCTGTTTTCTTTCTAAACTAGTACGAAAACAAAAAAACAATTTGTTTGGCTCAAGTAAGCTAATGTATATAAGAATCAAAGCTTTAAGCACCAGATGCTGGACCTCAGTGGAAACCGTAATGTGGCATTATTTTAATTGTTTAATTTCCATGTAGCAGGCTGCTTGGTTCTTGACAGTTTGTCATAGTTCTTTGTGTTGGGTGGCGAGGAGCGGATGGTGAGAGCGATGACATGCATCTGCTGTTGATGTGAAATCACTTGAAGGAGGTGTCGAAAAATTTTGGCTGTAATTGCCAGAGCAAGGAGAGAGTTTTTAGCATACGTCTAGAAAGAAGAGAAACCAAAGCTGTACCTTGGCTAGTCAAGAGCTGCAGACAAAACAACAAAGTGCAATAATTGTTTTTCGAGCTGTGTGCCAGCGGGAATGTGTGATGCTAAAAGCGATGCTTTCTTCCACACAGAACTCCCAGCAGTCAGATGTGGTTCTGCAGTCATTATGTGTTGTCTCACAGAAAGTAATCTTTGTTAACAATCAATTACAATACATTTTTTCTCTTTTGTCAGTACTTCATATTCTGTACTGTGAAGCCAGTCTGCTAAACATACCCTCTTTCAAATATCATACAATATATTCATAGGGAACATGTGGTATTTAGCTTCAAAGTTGTGATTATAATTTAGACTTCCTCTCAGTAGGGGAAATGGGCTTTTTTGTCCCATTATGCAGAATGAATTACTATGTAGTTCTGTTTTTAAGATGTCTGTTGTGGCTCTGGTGCTCTATCAAAAAACCGTCCGTAATCTGACTGAGATCATGATTGTAGTCTGAAGGCAAATAAAAGGCTATATAAGGCAGTTTCATGCTCTCTATGCTAGTCGGCTGACATTAGAACGTTCCACCACTAATTTGCAATACGAACTCAGGAATGTCTTGCCAAAATGTATTGCTGGGACCAGTATTCCTGACCTCACCATGCCACATCATTCTGGCACAACCTTTGTGTTAATATTAGACCCTGGAAATGATGCCTTTAGGATGCACCAAGTATGACTTATGAACCCATTCTATGTTAAATTAAATTTTAGGATTAATTCAAGCAGCTGGCTTGTGTTAAATGTAATCAGTGGACAGTGTGCAGAGATTCAGTTCTAAGGCCTTGTGTTAAGCTGGCTGCACACTAGACGATTTTCAAATCTTAAAAGATTTTAAAACCATGGGAGACCACAGACATGAAGACAGTTCAACCGATTTTTAGCCTTTTAGCGATCATAATCCTCTGAATGCACACACTAGATGATTAGACCAGACCACAAGACCACACACTTGATGATTGTAGGAACAACTTCACAGTGACACGAGATCTCACGGACACTCGCAAGATAAAACGTGACTAGAGAAGTAAAACAAATAGAGACCAATCGATGTTGTCAGCTGGCTCTCCCGGTGCGCGTTTTGTTGTACAGTGAAAAACAAAGTATAGAAAAGAATATGGGTGATGTTCTCTGCTTTCATGGCATGTTTGTGGCTGCCAAGTTTCAGCTATAGAAGCACGCAACATCCGGTAGGTGACACTTGTTTGAACATGTTTGATATTTACGATTTGAGTTCGGCGACGCTCCGTCTCGATCGGGAGCAGTTAAATAATCGTAATGACACCACACAATAGAGGATTTTTTGGACAAAAAATCGCTTGCGACAAGCCGCGAATCGGGCCACCCCCCCCTGCAAATCGGGCTTAAAATCGGCCTTAAAATCCTCTAGTGTGCGGCCAGCCTTAAAGGAAATATTCCAAATTCAGTACAGTTAAGCTCAGCATATGTGGGATAATTTTGATTACCACAGCATTTTGATTTCTTTCTTTCTTTCTTTCTTTCTTTCTTTCTTTCTTTCTTTCTTTCAAGCTGCCTGATGCACTTGGAAGTAAACAGGGCCAGTATTTGGAGAAAACGTGAAGCTTATAGTTCTATAAAAGCACATAAATTCTTCTGTTACAACTTTTATAAATTTTTTATGCTGTTTTTGTTTTCGTAATTTTTACAGTCATTTTAGGGTTTAGGCATTATGTTGTTATGGCAACGACATTTAAAGATTGTATTAAACTTTATACAGAAAAGATTCTTTATAAAGAATCTTTATACAGATTCTGAATGAAGGGTTTCGTATGAAGAAACCCTTCATACGAAAATCATGTCAACACATTTTCTATGTCATGGCTATACTAAATCTGTGTGTATCTCAAAGTCAAGATGAAACGCAAGTAGTGACAGATCTTTTCTTTCATATTGTGACGTACATCCGAGTGAGAACAGATCTGAAAAAGTTGATGTTGCTGTTGATTACAAAATTACTGGTTTAAAAAATAAGAAACATCAATAATATTCACTTTTGAAAATTGATGGGATGACATTTCATTTTATGAATTGTATCCATTGTAACTTAAGTGGCTCACTTTTTCCTTTATTTTGTTACAGTAGAAATTCCTTTTTGCAGTAATCAGCATTATGCCACAAGTTCTGTTGATTGAGCTTAACTTTAACAATATTACTTTATAGAATGTGTGAATAATTTGACTGAACTAGTTAAATGTGATCCAAGTATATTATTTGGAATTGCGACACAATCGTCGCTCTGTCATTGCCTTGTAAGTATCAGGGAGGGGGAAGAAAGCAATACACTTGGATTTAGGGCTAACATTTCAATTATGGTCTTCATCAAGAATGGTAGTTTATCCTTCATAATTAACATAAAATGGAATATATCATCACACAGCAATTCTATTTTAGAGCAATCAGGGCGCAATTTCCATTCGATTATGAATGTGGTTTACGACTATACTGGGCGCCTATTGAAAGCTAATTAATTTGCAGTGAGGACAATTATCGGGGAGCTCATCATTTAGCACTGTACTGGAAGCTTTCCCCTCCTCCTTTATCCTAATTCCGTTCACTCAGTCGGGGTGCCGGGACTGAACAAAGCTCATGTAAAGCCACTGAACGTCAGTGAACCATAGCTATGCAGAGGGAACAGAGGTGTTGGGCCAGAGCTCTGCTTCCTCTTGGGGTTACTACTTCCCAAGCATAAGCCAACTTGTATGCCTGGCTGCCTTACAGCTCGAGCACTACTATACTGAATGGTCCACAGATTGCTCAATTATTTCAGGACAGCAGCAATGCAAGATGGACTAAAGAGCCATTATCTGAGTGAGTGAGACCATCAGAACTTATTACACGTGTGACCTTTAAAAGCCTTTCCCCATTACAGATCTCAGGTGAGATTTTACTGGAATCAATTTTTTATACTCAGCCAGATGGAGGCCCCCGCACAATAAAGGAAATGAAGGAACAAATGAGTGAGTGAGCGAGTGAATGAATGCGCGAGCAAGTGAAAGAATAGCCGGGTTCTTTGTGAAAAATGCTCTCATAAAAGAAATCCACCAGAGCCGATGGAGATGGGCAGGATTTTAAAGCACCTCTAATGCCTCTGTGCCCTTTCTTCGCAAATTAAAGAGACTTTGAACTGGCTGAAGAAGATGCTGCTGAAGTATTGTGCTTAATCAAGGTAGAAACACAAAGCCAGCACAGGTTCCCCAAAGGATCACATCAAAAGGTGCATCCCACTTTGTGCACTATTTAATCAGTTAAAACACAGATGGCAGCCTGCCTCGATTAATTAATCATGTATGAAGCATCCAGTACCTGTGAGCGGAAAGTATGTCAATGCTACCGAGATCTAATTTGGATCTCGACGTACCTCAGTATTTGTCTACAGAAAAAAGACCCGCAGTTAAAAAACTTCTTTCATTTGTGCAAAAAGTGCCAAGTTTAGTTAGTGCTTGGTAAATTGTATTGTAAAAGTTGAAGCAGTGTGCAGCCTTTGAACCTCCTTATCCCCCTCTGACTGATCGTTTCTCATTTGACTTGGCTCTCATTGAAGAACATTGCTGGTATTTACCCTAGATGTATGGCTTGAATTTCATTTTAGTCCCGTTAGTCGTGTACCTGAAGGATATAAAAAAGAAGATATGCACATTATGTGTGCGTCTCTCTGTAAGAAAAAAAAGAAAGAAAGGTATATCTGCTTTAATTATATAATTATTTTATAATTAGCCTGTAAAATTCACTGACGGTGAGAATATCAATATTTTCCGTCTCTGGTTTGTTGAGCTTTTTGATTAACCGCATTTTTGAGGGAAAATAGGAAAATGTCAACTCTTTTAAAGATCTCTCAACCTTTTTTTTTTTTAAAATCTGGAGACTTCTGGTAAATTCAATGGAGAAGTGAATCTATACTTTTTCTCAGAAAACGCTTTGTATTTTAAAGGGATTCTCCACCCAAAAAAACCAATTCTCTCATAATTGACTCACCCTCATGATGTTCCAGATGTACTGTATGACTTTTTTTCTTCAGATGAACATGATTTTCAGGAAAAATTTGTAGACAAATAATCAATTTCTGTGAGTCCATATAATGCAAGTGGATTTATCCCTAAAAACTGACAGTTCAAAATCCATGCCAAACAAACGGTTGCAATCATTGTCTTCTGAAGCAAAATGATAGGTGTGTGTGTGTGTGTGTGTGTAAGAGCGAGAGAAAAATACTAATATTTGAAACTTTTTCAACTATAAACCATTGCTTTCAACCAACTGTTAAACTTGCATATGCTCATTATATAGACATACAAAGTTGGATTATTTTTCTAAAAATCTGTTTCTATTCCATGAAGAAAGCGATATACGTCTGGGACAGGGTGAGTAAATGAGAGCATTTGTATTTTTGTGTGGAGTATCCCTTTAAAGAGTGCATGTGTCATTACTTTGTAGGCTTGGTTCGTGGTTGACTGACCTGATTGGGTGCTGATGTGGAGGTATTGTTGCGGGCCGTCATATGGCGACAATGTTTCTACCATATCTTTGCCGTCTCGCAACTCCTGTATTTTGCTGTCCAGGTAATCAAACTACTTTGAAAAGTCTTGTCACCTTGTAAAAGTAATTAAATTTCCATGAAAGCACCATGAAGTATGTTTAAAGGATTATAAAAGTGAGGGTAATGAATGTGGACATGAGGCCTGGAGCAGGGAGAGAGATGCATATGTTGTAAAACAGCAGCTGTGTGGGCTTTTGAGTCTGGACCCGTTGCCCTACGCTAATGTCAGGGTGGCCCTGTCATTCTGAATGAGGACTCCCCTGTTGAAGAAAACATCTTAAACCAGCCTAAGCTGATATTCTGGTCTTAGTTGGTTGCCTAGCCTAGCCTGGTCAAGTTGGTTTGTTGGCTGGTTTTAGAGAGGTTTTGAGCACTTTTCAGCGGGGAGACCAGCTAGCCATCTAGTAGTTAACTGGAAGTCCAGTTTAAACCAGTTTCCAACCAACTTAACGCCCGTTCACACCATGGACGATAACTAAAATGATAATAATAAAGTTTTAAAAATCATTCTAAATGTAAGTAAATAATGTCCATGCCACAACTATAATGATGACAGCACAGAGGAACGATATGTAGCGTCTGCGTATGATTATGCATGAGCGTTGGACTGTTTATGGTTTAAGAGACCCCTTTTAGCCTTTTGACTTTTGCATATAAATTACAGTTCTGGTCAGGGATGTTACTTGTATAGGGGTTGTAAATTTCCAAATGGTTCTTCGCCGTCAAAGAATATTAGAACCAGCCCCCACGAGAATCCTGGAATCTGAGTTCAAAAACATTCCACTTAGAGATGTGAATGGCCAAACGAACACACACACACAAACTAACACACACACACACAAAAAGACATTTCTTTATTTTAGACTATAATTAATCGGTTATAATTGTATCTGGTATATGCATGTGGTGTGTACATTCCCTTGTTGGATTAGATGAGTTACCACTCGTTTTTTGTATTAGTTAAAGCCATAAAACATTTATATTCAGGTGTATGTGTGTATCTTTTGTTTAATCTATTCCAGATTATTGTTTCTTGGTATCAATGTCACCCGTTCTTCATTTCTCGGACAATGACGTACAGTATGTGATTGTGAAACGCATCATATGACTCGCACGATATTTTGGGTTAAAACTACGGATGTTCCAGACCGGCCATAAAGCATGCAAATGAGCCATAAAACAAGAGACAAAGAAAATTCTTCTGCTCAAAATCCATGTCTCTCATTGGCTAGTACACACAGAATAGGAACTCTCAAAAAACGATTAGCCCAAAATAACTTTTGCTCAGAAAACTTCTTCTTCGTTTTGAGACAACACCTTTCAGGACTCTCAAGATCTTCCTCTTGAGTTTTTATTTTCCGGCAGTTTTTACTTTCATGTAACGTTAGTCGCTGTGGACTTTTCTTTCAGAAGAACCAGAAGTAAAAACTTCCGGCTGACTCCTCACGGACTCATCAAAAGACCTCCGTTATCTATCGCATCTGGACTCTTCTTCAGCAATCGAAACCAATATAAGTAACCGCTTAAAATTATTTAGATTTAAGATTTAAGTTTCTTTTTAAGGTGATTTTTGATTCTTTTATGATTTTCAAAGGTTGTGGTTAAGTTATGTGAAATACTGCCATTCTTTTCCTATTCTCTATCTTTCCTTACTTTGTTTCATTCTGTATATATATGTTTTAGTTAGTTATATGTTAGATATAGTTTCATTTTATTAAATCCCTTATATTCACAACGAATTGTCTCTGTTTGCTGCTCACAGTTCGAAGTCAATGAATGTTTGAACCCTTGCTACATTTTGCTAAGAATTACTGCTAGCACTGTACAAAGAAGGACAGTTTATTCTTCCTTGGCCAGGAAAATAATCTTGATTTGAATTGATAAATTATTATTTTGTCTGCTCGGTGGACGGACAGATCATATAATTGTAATATTGATTCTGCTACATTTAATTCGAAGATATAATCTAAATATTTTATTATGAATCATAACCAGTTATAATTCGTCATAAATATTTCCCTTTTTAGAGCTAATAAAAATTATTACAGTTTTGGTGGAGAATGCGGGCAGTTCATTTAAACTTGGTTTGTGAGCAAACAGTATAAATTTATTTGTGTTTTTTATATTATGCGCGCAGAGTGAGGCGAGTCGCAGCGCGAACTCACTCTTTTGGTTGGATGGTTAAAAGCCACCTCCAGTACTGTATTTTAACAGCCTCTATCTGTCTAACATTTAGTCGCTGTGAAATATTAAAGTAAACTGCAGTCATAATATTAAAATTTTTCTCTAAAGACGAAGAAATCTCTTTTCAGTACATTTTTAATATTATCAAAATCGCTGGTTGGAACGAAGAAATCTTCCTGCTTTGTGATAAAGATAGATTTGAGCGATGCTCCTCTTATCATCTTTTAAAGGCCTTATTTTGATAGTATCGCTAGATTAAAGTCATTGCGAAGTTCCAATGTCATTTAACTAGACGATCTAACTCCCTTAGGTTTAACCATTAGAGTAGCTATCTAATGTGTCACCTAATGCAGATTTGATCACAAAAACACTGNCTCTCATCGGCTATCAAAGAAGTTTCTGCCATACTGGACAGGACCGCATGAGATTGTGAACAATCTCTCCTCTGTCGCATATCGGATCAAGCTGAGTCGTGGACAGAAAGAACCAGTTTTCAAATGGATCCATCGTAACTAGATCAAGAGACATGTGGCTGCTGGCGGCGAAGGACAGGGGGGGGGGGTAGTGCTAACTAGGCCTTGCTATAGTCCTCAAGCAAAGACTGTCTTGAACACACAAGAACTTCCCTCATTGATCCACTGCCTTTCTCCCTTTTTCTCTGAACCAGGATTCTGCTGTGGCTCTCCATCCTCTGCCTCCAGCTAAACAGAGGACAGCCGCAACCTGATATCACATCACCAGGTCCAGCATCAGGCATTGCACTGAGGGACCAATCTGGACTTCTTATGACCAACTGTAGGTCTCACACCCAGAAGGTGTACGTCCGACTTGACCCCCGAAATGTCTACAAGACACATAATCCCCAGGCAGCCGCACACTACAGTTGTAGAGGTGCCCGATGGACTGAGAATACCCTCGCTCACGCAGAAGCTGATATCAAACACATGCTCTCTCAGTTGCAGAAAATGACTCTCACTCAAGCAGAGCTAAGCGGACATAACAGGCGTGACAAACGATTCCTAGGGGCCTTGCTCGGAGCTGCTGCTGCTGTTGGAACCCTGTTTAACCTGGGAGTGACCAGTGTCAACTCCGTGAGCCTATCTACCCTGAAGCAACATGTAAGTGAGATCCAGACTGAGATGCCCCAGCTGATAGAACAACTCACACTACAGGGCCAAACTTTACAGACTGTAGGCAAATCATTGAAGGGCACCCTGGTTGTTCTGAACACCCACAGTGTCCTGCTGAACCAATCTGTGAAATCCGTGAAACAGTTATTCTCAGTTATACAGAATGATGTTGCCCAAACTCAGCTGGTCACCGCACTGATGTCTGACATGCTCCGTGAGGTGAGCTCCTCCATTGACAGCCTAGCCATGGGTAGAATTCCTCCGTATCTGGTGCCCCTGAGCCTAGTACAAACAGTGTTATCCTCTGTAACTACCCGTCCCGCTGACCCTCTTCAAGCCCACCTTGCATACTCCCTGGGAGGGTCCATCCTGCTACGTGTCGACCCCGAGCAGAGTGAGATGGCGTTTCTTCTGAATCTACCCATCATTGAATCCGACAACATTTACAGAAAGACATTGTCAATGTTGGATTTTGTCAGGGAAACACTCACATCAGAATACACACTCCAGATATGGTAGCCTACCACGACGACAACCCACAGTTATACTTGGCCCAAACCTGCGCATGTGTACCCTGTCCAAAGACATTCATTATCTCTGCCCCAGCAAGCCCTTCCTTTGAGACAACACTGAAGGAATCTGCGGGTTACAACCCATGCAAAGAGAAACACTCTGCCCCGCTGAGGCCAAGTCTCTCTCACAAGTCACAGAAACGCAAGCAGAGATTGTGGGAAATCAGTGGCTCGTCAACACGCCCATCCGTACCGCCACACTGACCTATGACCAGCACGACACTGCCACCCGTGTCAGCCTGCCCAACCAGAGTATGTGGATTATGTGCACATTTGCCCAAAGGTGCCATCCTCCACCTCGTTGACCTGGCGCTGTACCACCTTCCAAGTGAGGAGTACCAATCCGAGGTAGAAATGCCCGCCTTCTTCAGGGACCACAATCTCACCATGGAACCTGAATTGGAACTGAGCATTGAGGAAGGGGGGTCCCAGATGATTGACATCACCCCAATTGACACAGCCCTCCAAGCACTGTCTCGGATGCCTTTCCAGAACACCTTTCCCGTCGCTCGATCCTGGACCTCTGCCGACATGACACTTTGCTTTGCCACAGCAATCGGGTACACCCTAACACTCTGTCTTGCTTTTGTCCTGTTTAACAGAGTCAACGGGGTGCAAAGGTCCATGAACAGGTGCACAGCGGCCCTTCCTCGAACCTTCAAACAGAGCCACCGGAAGAGAGGGACCCAGGCGGAGACAATGCTGAACCTGACCAAGGTTAACACCCCCGCTGAGGATCCGAAGGCTGAGGAAAGTTAGGATCCACCTGCCATCTGACAATCTTGATCTACCTGCCATCTGACAATCCTGATCCACTTGCCATCTGTCAATCCTGATCCACCTGCCATCTAGCTATTATGATCCACTTGCTACCCGATCATCATGATCCACCTGCCGTCCGACCATCATGAAAACTGTTGTCTGACGAAGTGTACAGGTGAACTTCATCAGCCAAAAAGGGGGGCTGTAGCGTCTGCGTATTATCATGCATGAGCGTTGGACTGTTTATGGTTTAAGAGACCCCTTTTAGCCTTTTGACTTTTGCATATAAATTACAGTTCTGGTCAGGGATGTTACTTGTATAGGGGTTGTAAATTTCCAAATGGTTCTTCGCCGTCAAAGAATATTAGAACCAGCCCCCACGAGAATCCTGTAATCTGAGTTCAAAAACATTCCACTTAGAGATGTGAATGGCCAAACGAACACACACACACCCAAACTAACACACACACACACAAAAGACATTTCTTTATTTTAGACTATAAATAATCAGTTATAATTGTATCTGGTATATACATGTGTTGTTTGTATGTTTCCCTATTAAATTTACTGAGTTACCACTCGTTATTTGTATTATTTACAGCCATGAAACACTTATATTCAGGTGTATGTATGTATCTTTGTTTTAATCTATTCCAAATGGTTGTTTCTTGTTATCAATGTTACCTGTTTTTCATTCCTCGGTCAATGACGTACAGTATGTGATTGTGACACGCATCATATGACTCGCACATATTTTTGGGTTAAACCTACGGGATGGTTCCAGACCGGCCATAATCATGCAATGACCCATAAAACAAGAGACAAGAAGATTCTCTGCCGCTCACAAAGCCATGTCTCTCATTTGTCAGAACACACAGAATAGGAACTCTCAAAAACGATTAGCCCAAAATAAACTTTGCTCAGAAAACTTCTTCTTCGGTTGAGACAACACCTTTCCAAGACTCTCGAGATCTTCCTCTTGAGTTTTATTTTCCCGGCAGTTTTTACTTTCAAGTAACGTTAGTCGCTGGGGACTTCTTCTTCAGAAGAACCAGAAGTAAAAAACTTCCAGCTGACTCCTCACAAACTCATCAAAAGACCTCCGTTATCTACCGCATCCGGACTCTTCTTCAGCGATCGAAAAACCAATGCAAGTAACCTCTTAAAATTATTCAGATGCGTGTTTAAGGTTCAGACACTATTAAGGTGATTTTGGAGTCTTGACGATGTCAAAGGGTGTGGGGGGTTATTTGATGTGAAATACTGCCATTCTTTTCCATCTTTTCCTTACTTTGTTTCATTCTGTATATATATGTTTTAGTTAGTTATATGTTTGATATAGTTTCATTTTATTAAATCCCTTATATTCACAACGGTTTGTCTCTGTTTACTGCTCACAGTTCGAAGTCAATGAATGTTTGAACCCTTGCTACATTTTGCTAAGAATTACTGCTAGCACTGCACAAAGAAGGACATTTTATTGTTCCGTGGCCAGAAAATAAATTTCCTTGAATTGATAAATGATTATATTGTCTGCTCGTTGGACGGACAGATCAAATAATTGTAATTTTGATTCTGCTACAGTTAATTCGAAGATATAATCTAAATTTTTATTATGAATCATAACCAGTTATAATTCATCATAAATATTTCCTTTTTTAGAGCTAATAATAATAATAAACTTACAGTAGAATTGGAATCACTTTCATTACAATTCTTTTTTTCCAGCTGATGAAAAAACAACAACATTAACAGCCAACCAGAATCAAATAACTTTAAAAAGTGGGGGCATTTAAAGTGGCAGACGACAAAACTGCTGTACACACGTATAGTAAACAGAATTTTATCGTCCATTGATTAGGCGCTAATATAGTTATTGTAATAGAGTTGGTTTGACCAGCCCTTTAGACTGGTTTGGATTTCTTTTTTCAGCAGGGTGATGCAAGCGTCAGTTTTCAAAAAGTGTCTATGTTGATATGCGTGACATACTGATATGCACACAGATGCTTGCAGTCTACAATTTCTCTTGTGATGTTTGCCTATTTTCTCTTTTCTTCTCACTCACACACAGATGTAGTTTAACCACCATTTCTCTTTATTCAGAGCAGCGATGAACTAAGTTTCTTTATGTCTCATACCCACAATTCCAGCAAAGCTCAATAAAGTAGATTTATATTTCAGGGCTACCTGAGCTCAACTATATGGAAATTTGATCCCTTGTAGTCATCTCCTGTGATCTATGGAGCCCTTTACCTTGGTCTCCCCTCCTGGAGGCAGTGTGTACCCTGCAGATGGTGCTGTTTTAAAAAGGATGGCACTGTGAAATGCAGTTCCTGTGCTCAATTCTGCACTCTGTCTTACTGTTAGCACTTCTTAATAAGCTCTGTCTATGTCTGGCTGATACAGTTAGTCAAACAGCTACTCCAACAGGAGTGGTTTACAGCTTTGCAGTCGTTTTCTACTTTATATCTTGAATGCGTCCTCTTAAAGGCGCAGCTAGCACGTGTTCACAAAGTCTGAACATCAAAGGGAGCTTTCAGAATGCATCGTGGCTATTCTTTTTCATAGAAAAAGATATTGATGAAAACATCAACAAACTAAAGACCCCATAGGGTGGGAGAGAGCAGAAGTGCTTGTGTTATTAAGGAGCTGCAGGACTGCAGTGATTGAGTACACTGTTTGTGCATTAGCAAAGTACAGCTGTGGTTAAATTAATGTTGCATCAAAGCTCACTCAATCAGCAGCAACACATGCAATTATAGCCGGCTCAGGAGCGAGGCACACCATGACCCCAGTGCTGAGAAATAATTTACAAACAATTTACAGTAAAAAACACTTGAAAATACCACACCTGGGATCAGTTTCACAAATGACGGTTTATTGATAAACTGTTGAACTGGCCACACAACAGGAAGTCAATTCAGAATGACAGGCATCTATCTGTTTGTCATCGTTCTATCATTCTGTTGTTCAGTCTATCATTTTATCTACATTTACATTCTATTGTATTTCTATTGTGTGTATTTCACTCGTTTAAACTATATCTATATTTGATTTTATTTATATCGCTTAATCTATATGAATCATTCTACAGTGTGTATCGTTCTATCTACATCAATCATTCTATCAGTATCTATATTTCTATTTCAATCATTCTATCTATATACAGTATATCGTTTAATCTATGTCAGTCATTCTATCGTTCTGTCATTCTATCTGTAATTCTCTGTCCGTAGGGCCTATAATAAACCTATTAGGCCTTGAGACATTATATTATTATAATGTTTTAAACATTATTTCAGACAAAGCCTTGTCAAGCCAACATTTAAGTTTTTTTCAACACTGTCTTCATTGATTTTTAGAAACCTTTAACATGAAATAAAAATAATAAGTAAAATAAAATAAAAATTACATATATATGTACACATACATGTCAAA
Source organism: Sinocyclocheilus anophthalmus (assembly GCA_018155175.1). Taxonomy (NCBI): domain Eukaryota; kingdom Metazoa; phylum Chordata; class Actinopteri; order Cypriniformes; family Cyprinidae; genus Sinocyclocheilus; species Sinocyclocheilus anophthalmus. The sequence goes on along the minus strand of JADLZN010007384.1, from coordinate 121,372 downwards.
ACAATGTTACGTTAATATTCTGAGGTATGTTAAGCCAAGTTACACAGAAAATAGGTTTGGATCAGCTTCTTTCAAAAATCCTATAAAGGGATTCCATACTTTGAAAAACTTTTCAGGCTTTCCCTTAACAATATATGTGAGCTTTTCCAGAGCCAAGCAATGAGACAATTCTTGTAACCATTGTTTAAAATGGGGGCTTTCTATGTCTTTCCAATGACGAGCTACTATAAGTTTTGCTTGTAATAAACAGAATATCAACATTTTCTAGCAGAGCTATAGTAAAAGTGCAATTTACAGGGAAAATATTTTGTATACAGAGTTTAGGACATTTGGGAACATTTTGTTTCAACACCAGAGATAAAAAGTCTAAAACTTTTTCCCAAAACAGTTGAACTTGGGGACATTTCCATAAACAATTATATAAAGTTCCTATCTCTAGATTACATTTTATACATTGATTGGGAATGGTGGGATTACATTTGTGTAGTAATTCCGCCAACATTCAAGTTTGTCTTGAAAAACAGTATAAAATTGCAGTTTGCCATGTTGTTTGCTACACCAGTTACAATTCAAGTATTGAATTGAAATATAAATGCCAATTCAATTCGGTTCTGATGCACAATTCTGGCACTGACATTAGGCGAAGAGCCTTTTGCTGGATTAACAGATGAAATATCTGACCGTAACTGCCCAAGCTCACATTGCACTCTTGCTCGAATCAGTACTTAAAGCAATAGAGGCTCACGTCAGCTCGGAGAGAAACTTAATCAACAGTAATATATACAGTGCGCCCCAAATCCATTCTCTATATCCAACAAGGTGATTTTCTCTCTCTCTCTCTTCCTTTCTTTACGAGAAAGAGAAAATTGCACATCTAATGAAATCCAATTTTATATTTCATTCTGAGGAGCACAATAAACAGAGAACAAGCAGTAAATAAGCTTTTCAAAAAGCTGATTACCAAAGCAATTTATTGCCAAGTCCAAAACCATAGCAGAGCAGAGATGTGTTTGGGGTGAATGGGGGGGCTTGATTTTCTCTCTTTTACCTCTTTGCCTGCTGCGTTGTTATTGGCCAGGTGTGTGTGTATGAGTAGGTCTCTGTGTGTGAGTATATTTATTTATCCGTACACGCTCAACTTTTCTGCGATTCCGTTGTCTTCTGATAAAAATAAAAGAGCGGTTTGTGATTGGGGTCAGTCCTGCATCCATTAGAGCAGCAAATGAAGTGGAATTCAAAGCTCCTCCATTACCAAGGCCTTTTCTCATTGTTCCCGACTGCTTTCCATACAGCAGAGTCCCTCTCTAACCCAAGGCTGATTGCAATAATTACATTTTCCCGCCACAACAGTCCCGATGTTTCCCTGATTAGAATACATAGCCAGCGTGCTCCAATAAAGAGGCCTCACCTGTCCCCTGCCCCCTCTGAACAAAGGGTCCTAGCCTGTGCTTTGAGACAAATTGTCTCCCAGTTACAGCTGTATCATATTATTCTGTTGAGCTCATTTACTGGAAAAGAAAAATGATAATTTCATTGTATTGTTTGTGTAGTGGGTCCACTGATACGGCCCTGCTATTCATGAGCTTTTCATTATTGGATTTGGCTTCGAGACGTCTGGTTGAGCAGATCTTTGTCCAACAGGATTGAAAACGTATTGTCTCTGTATAGCCTCATCAAAGCGACTACATGCCGTCTACGACTTGACTTTAGAAACGTGTTCGGTTTTCGCCATGCATTTTGCCCAAATGTGTCATCAGCATTCAAAATAGTGCCCATCTTGCTCAAATAGGAGATGGACTGAGGACGGCTAAAAGGGGGAGGGTGGCTAATGTTAGAAGAAATAAATTGAGCCGGCATGCGGCGCAGGAAAAGTGCACCGCACAGATTATTCACAGTTATATAATGTACTGGGAGAGAAACAGGCGCTTCTCATTTTGGTCACTTATCCCTCATTGTAGAAGGGCTGTATATTTCATTGCTGCTGCAGCAGCTTAGAGGATACATTTCAAAGCACCAAATAAAAATTGGCTAAACTTCCAAAATTAGCACTTCAAAGTCAAACATGATTTGGAGCGAGGCAGAGGGGGGGGGATGTGGGGGGTGTGACTGAAATTTCTTCTGTGTGCGTGTGTGTGTGTGTGTGCGCATGGGCTAGAGTACAAAACACTCTGTGTAGACCCTAAAACCAATTTCTAGGCAAATTGGTTTAATTTAAGAACGAGATCATAGAATAAGCAAAATGCTGTGGGGGCAACTTTATGTATTTCTGCATTTATTTCGCCTCTCCTGCAGTCTGTCCATTTGTAAGGGTGTAACAGGAATAATTTCACCCAGGGGTGCTCAAGCAGGTCAGCTTAATATACAGCATATGTTATCGAGTTAACATGCATATTCTACAATGAAGTACATAGTCTCAGTCTGACCACTTTTAATAACTTATGTCTTTGATGTTGAACGCCTTCCTCTGTTTTGATCACTTTGCTTAAAACTTGACATAACTGGGCATATCAGGAACTAATGTGTAGTTGAGGGGGGGAAAAGAAAATCTTTATTTAAAAAATATTATGTTGATGAAAAGACAACATAGTGTGAATAGCAAATCCTCTGCTATCATGTCAGTCCAAACAAGGTCACATTCATAACAGAATCTGTTCTCATTCTGGGTATGTTCATTTATTTGTTTATGTATTTATTTTCATGGTAAATTCATGCTACAGTAATTAAAAAAAATTATTGATTTTAATAGGACAGAATAAATAATTTTATTGTAAAATATTTGGGTTTTGGGCATAGAAAGTATGAATTACCATACAATTTACAGTGAACATCTATATTTTATACAGCAAGAAAATACACACACTTTTACAATATTTTTTTTTTCTTGTCACCTTGTAATTTGTGGTGAAAAGCTTTGAAAGGACATTCCTTACATTTGTTTTATTGATTATTGTTATTGGTACAGTATATTGGTTTTTAGTAGTAGGCTATATTTACAAAGCAGGTTGTAGTTGTTATATATTGTAGTTTTCTTTTTTTTTACTCAATATAGTTAAAAAATTTACATTAAATGGTAATGTGCACCAATTAATACTTTCTGCCAGCATTCATTAAATACTGCGTGAAGTATATGATTTCCCATGCTGGTTTGTAATAGTTAATGCTGGTTTGGGCCACCATTGAAAATACAACATATTGCGGTTTTTATCTGCCCAGGGAAATGCACTATAGCACAGACAAAGCACCTGCAGTTTTAATTACACACATTTCACCTTTAAATCACCAGTAAGTACATGTGCAGTCATGTGTGTGCTTGTGCGTGTGAGGTAATGCTGCAGCTGGGGATGATACGTGTGTGTGTGTGTGTGTGGTTGTGTATGTGGTCTTTTCCCTCATTATTTTTCTAGAAAATGAGCAATCAGGCATCTTGCACAGAGCCTGATTGTCTCCCTCTGTAAATCAATCCAGGAGCTGCAATTAAAAGGTACTCTTATGTGGTGTAATTGCTGTCTCGCTAATCCTTTATTTGCACACCTGCCGGTGAGTCTGAATTTTTTATGAATTTCTAATTAATGCACATTGTACACTTGATTTATTTGTTAGCAAATGATGTCCCTGCTGGAGCATGCAGTGTTTCTAGAAAGCCTTCCGTCATCCACAGTGTATAGATACTGTACATGCGCCACAGTTTGGGTGCAAATGTGCATAGGTACGTCTGGCCTAAAGGTCAAAAGCCATATGCTGTCCATGTGTGGTTGTAAACGTCTCGCTGATGCAGGTGGGGAAAAACATTAAAAGTTTATGGTGATTTGGCAATTGTTTGGGCGCCTTTATTCCTTGACTTGATGGCCTGTTATTTTCACATTCGCTCAGTTTTCAATTTGCACCTGTGAAAATGAGCAGTTTTATCACTGTTGCACTGATTACAGAAATCAGGCTCTTTTCGTTTAGTTTTGTGTTTGTTTACATAATTGTATTGTTATGCTAGTGTTGTAATATTTTCTTTATTGGCAGTTTAGACTTTGCCACACAGATACACAGTTTTATACTGTGTGTGTAAAGCAGTGTTGCAGCAATAATTATAACAAATAATGAGAAATTAAATAAAGTCTCGAGAGGTATGAGATATTTAAAAAAAAAAAGTTTTAAGTTCAAGTTTGTCCTTTAATTTCTTTGTGCTCTTTTAAGTCTAAAGTTTTCAAAGCAATCTGGGAATTGGGGAGAAGTTTTCTGTATGAACAGCATGGAAGGCTCCATTTAGCAAAACTATACCGGAGAGTCTGCTTTAAGTATTGGACATCTGTAAATGAAATTTCAATATGCTGTAAGACCCCAACTGATACCCTTCCCATTTCTTACCCACAATGAAAGAAACAAATTGCTTTAAATGGCAGATCCTCCATGAAGCAGCTCTCCTGCGGTTCAGAGCTCATAGAAACAAGAATTACCACCAACAGATGAAAATCAAAAGTAATGGGACTGAAGATTGTGTCACCTCAGTCGCAATCCTTTAATTGCACTTCTTTTGTTCATGAAAGTCATTCGTAAATGCACCGCTTTTGAGAGAGCAGTTTAACTCTCACAATGCCTCTGTGCCACAAAGACTGAAAAACCCAAGGTGGCACGACAAATTGCTCTGTATGTTTTTCGTACAAACACCATGCTGTTATTTTTCTCCAGACAATAGTTCATTATGAGGCCTTGTGATATTTTGACAGAGTTGTAGACATGAACTCAAGACTTAAATCACCAAGAGTAAGGATGAGAATTCATTAATACGGGAGAGTTTGAATAAACAAGAAAATTGTTGAACAAACTCAGAATCAGACACTCGGCATGAGCAGACCTCACAGATCTCTTGTGGTACTCAATGTTATTATGACAACAAATTGGAGTTTTTGAATTCATTTGCTTTATTCGAAATAAGACCGTATTTAATTCATCTGAAAACAACTCGTCTTAGTCCATCAGCAATTAAAATATGCCGTTTCATTATGTCATTCTGTATATAAAATTGTCATCATTTATTTCTTTGTAGTTGTCTGAAATGTTTTTGAAGCTTTAGCCATTTTAAGAGAGTTCAATAATTACATATGTTGTTACACGGGCCAGCTTCTTCAAACTTTGGCTTTGGGATGAGAAAACAAACTCAACTATGAACATTTAAGAATCTTTTTAATTCACACTGGTAATAAAATTGCATTACAGTTTCATAAAATAAATGTTCCAGTTTATATATACGGAAAACAGACTGTACATACCCTCAGAGAAGCATTAGAAGAACAAGAGAAAAAGAAATAGTGTGTGAGTGTGTGTGTGTGTGTGAGTGAGAGAGAGAGGAAAGACCAACAGAAACATCACAAAAACCATACAGGCAATACAGTGCTCAGCTAAGCAGGCACGACTGTACATCAAAACGTGTAACTGCTCAGTGTTGGGGACAGCAAGGGCCAAAAGGTATTACATTTACAATAGAGTCCTCAGGGACCAATAGGGTTTTTACTGTAAAAAGTATTGCAGGCAAGCAGACAGATGCTCTTCTCTCGGAGTGCAGCAGAACATCCATCACACATAAGCGTGTGTTTGTGTGTGTGGACCGAGAGCTGCCGCTGCCGTCATTTGATTGGCTATTGAACTTGTGTCTCAAAGCTCCCGTTGAGCTGCCCCTCCTCATAGTCCATCTGACACAGAATCATGTTGTTTTTTAGGAAAAACTTGTCGCCCACACAAAACCTGCAGGAAAAACCAACAGACACCTAGGTTAACATACTAAATTATTTGGCCTACTCACATCAAGTCCAGAGGCATATAATAACAGAGGCAACAACAGATTTGAAAACCAACTCCTTCACACAAAGTCTGCTGAAATATTGTACTTTATTTTTTATTGTTCTGTGGCTAGGTTTTTGTTTAAATTTACACTCTAAAAAATATTGGGTTAAAAAGGGACAAACCCAGCTACTGGGTTGTTTTGACCCAGCAGTTGGGTTGTTTTGAACCAGCGGTTGGGTTCAAACCAACCCAACCGCTGGGTCAAAACTTCCCAATAGCTGGGTTTGTCCCTTTTTAACCCAGTGCTGGGTTATATTTAACCCAGCATTTTTTTAGTGTGTATAATGTGGATAACAAATTATCATTCAGGTATCTCAGGAAATGATGATTTGGCATCAGAATCAAAGTTTTGTATTTTATTTTATTTGTATTTGTATTTTGTCAGGCCTGAACAGACCTTTACACTGAAACACTCAATGGATAGTTGGACAAAATTCATAAGTGAAGAATTGTTTGAATTGCATTGGCTACACATCACAAAAAAGCTGAATTGCAAAGGCAGGAAGAGGAATTTACGGACTTGTAATTCAAATAATCATAAGTATAATTTAATTTTACTTTAAAAAAAAAAAAAAATTTAGTCTGCATTAAAATTTGGAAATTCAAAAGCCATTTTAAATGTAATGCGGAATGGCCTACAGCCCTGACAAACTTACTTAAAGGTCCATTTCAAAAGATACACAAAAAAAAACATACAAAAACAAACAATTAATGGAATATCTTGGAATACCTTGGGTCCCTTATGTTAATAATAACAACAACATTAATAACAATAATAATAATAATAATGTACAGGTTATGATGTAAATATGCACAAATCAATTAGAATATTTTGGTTTAGGTAATAGTGCATCAGTGTAAATGAACTTGTGGTACAGTCTTCATCACAGGCTTCAGGAATGTTACTGTTTCTATGACGGTCTCAAAGTCTCCTGTGATGTGACAATAAGGTGCAGCTTTAACTAAATGTTTTCAAAACCAACAGCATTTTTCAAAGCAGGACAGGATTGGCACCCAATGAAAGCATGCCACCATTTCTTTTCATTGGCCCAAAAAAAACTGCACCAGTTTCCAAGGAAACCCCACCACTGAGCTTTTTTCCCCTATGTTGGGGCTCCTTGCCAAAGTATAAATTGTTAGCCTCTAAAAACTTCATTAAATTTCATGCCAATTAAAGAGAAAAACATTCCATGTGTGCACTGCATTTTTATATTGACAAGTTTGCATATGAAAGTCATGAATGTTGTATGGACAATACAGCGGCCATGATGAAAGCGTTGCCAATGATGTTTTCTCTTATCAATCATTGCCACGCCAATGTGCTGTGTTGGCAAAGGAATAGAGTAGAGCATGGGAGAACCATGATTGTGCACCGTCCGTCAGCAGCAAGGATTCACTCACCAAACTTTATTACACACCTGGTGTTCACCAAATATACCACTTAACTATTTATTCCCATTTCCTACCAGATGCTTTATTTTATTTGATTGCTGCATGTAGATTCTTTAGAAGAGGCCATAGTCAGTTACGGCACGACATTGCTGAAAAAAGTTTTTTTTTGCGGCATCAGTTGTAAATTGGAGTTTGAGCTGGTTTTTATTTACTGTATTCAATGAGTTTAAAAATCAATATGGGCATTAACGGGCTGACAATGAGAAATATGAGAATTAACACAAAAGTATTTTTTAGAAGTGGGTCACACACTAGAGCATTTAAGACACTGTCACACTCCTTTGCTCCCCAGGAATGTTTGGAAGGATGATCCTGGAAAAGTTCATTCGTCCGGCAGCTTAATTCCCTTGGCGCGACACATAGTGGTGACGTGCTCAGCTTGGCTGGGGACAATATTATATACAGCAGACTATAAAATCACAAGGGCTCACTGTGTTCAATAAGGTGTTCACAGTATGATCAGGCTTGGTATTGGTCTGCCAACGGTATTGCCACTGAAACGCTGGTTAATTTGACTCAACTCAAGCTTATAATCCCACTTCTGGTCACAAATACAAACCAGGACAAAACTGGTAGGTTTAAGACTAAAACGGTATGGGCCAATCGGAGTGTGTAAAGTCACAATGCTAGAATTCAGAGTGTTTTTTGTGTGAGCTAATAGGTTGTTCTACATTTCTATATAGAAAGAAATAATCTTGCAGGCTTGTTGTGATCTCTTTCTCTCCTTACCTCTGATTACAAAGCTGACAGGCAAAACAGTCCAAATGGTAAACATTATCTCTGGCCCTCATCACCATTTCAAAGGCCGGGATCAGTTTATTGCAGGCTGCACAGTTCCCCGTTGTACCAAAGAGCCTGTGAGAAAAAACACAAAAAGCAGATTTACTTACTTATACCTGTTCTAGCCTTTATGAAATCATGCAACAAACTGAAAAAGGAAAGAAAACTACAAAACCGAAGAAGTGGAAGAAAAGAAAAAAAATATCTTATGCGATACGTGAATCCAGCTTGGCACACATTAGGTATTTTTTTGTTAATGAGGGTACAAACCTAGAAGTTAATTCTTCGCTAATGATCTAATTAAAATGATCACATGGTTCTAATCCCCTTCTTCAAAGAGTTTTTGCCTAGCACACTGCGAAAGCAATGAAAACAGGTCTGAGGCGAGCAATTGAACCGCTCAGTTTTTTCTCCTTCTCTCTTTTAAACCGGAGTAACTAATGAGACTTTGCTCAGACCAAAGCCAGCTGGATTTTACACAAGAGGCTAAATACTATAATGTAGTCAAAAGTTCAAAAGATTCCCCTCGCAAGGAGACTGCCTCTATCCTCCGTTCCTCTCTTCTTATTCTCCTTATTTCTCTGTGACCTGCTAAAAGCAGAGTGAGATGTAGCGGGAGTGTTGTGAGGTACGTAACCTTGGAGAGGTAAGTAGATGCTTGCCGGAGCACGGAAAGGGACACAACTCACATTTCTGCACTGTTTGTTTAAGCTTATTAGATGGAACGCAAACCACCAAGGTCACAAACAGAACAAGGCATCGAGGCAGATCGCTTTCCTCCACTACATCCGCCGTTGGATTTACATTTTCATTTTTAAAGCCCTTGCTCCAATGTTTAATTTGGAGATTCAGAGTCGGAGATATAGATATATACGTTTGGCAGAACAGGGATGCTATGCACACAGGAAGAGCAAATGGAGAAGAACAGGGGGAGGAATAGGGGGAAGATAAGGCAGGATCAGGATGAGGCAGTATGCTAAACGCTTCTCTAAAGTTAAGGACTCGGTTGGAGAGAGAGGGAAACTGAACAAAGTTGTGTCGATTCCATATTAGTCACTCTCGACTGCTCGCCCTGCGTTACCACCAGCATCTATCCAGCAGACCCTGCTGTTAATTAGAGCAACAGACCTGAGCGGAGAGAAGTCTTATGGTGGGAGAGGGCATGTTGTTATATCAGATAGGCGAGGTGTTAAAAAGAGCCATTGTTAGATCGGGTTACTGCTCCAGTAAAATGTGTTTATGTGGAACTCTGACACTGAGGAGGCTGTGCAACCCCAGCGAGGTGTTGCCTCACAAAAGAGTTCAGTTTATTAAAATAATGGTTCGAGTGCAGCTTTGTTCCAAGGTCAGCGCAGAATCTGTGAGAAACTAACTCATAATGGCACATAATTTATACTTTACATTTTGCAGTTAAACTTTAAATTAGTGTCTGTTACACATCACACGTAGAATTGGATTAGGCATCATAGTAAGTGTATTTACAAACGGCTCAAAAAAAGTATTGCTCAGTTGTCCAATATGTTGTCAGTATTTCTAGTTTATCATTGTATAAATAACTATTGTATTCCTTTTTTTTTGGGGCTGTCAATTCAGATTTTTTTAAATTTTGATTCACAAGCCCTTGATTTCAAACTCTTGATTCTGATTCATTTGGTATATTTCAGTTACACTGTGCAATTACAACACACAACACAGTACGGACAGTATCAGACCCCTTACATTTTTCATTCTGTTATATTGCAGCCCATTTGCTAAAATCTTTAGTTATTTTTTTTTCCTCATGTACACACGTAAAAAAACACACTCATATTGACAGAAAACAACAGAATTGTTGACATTTTTGCAGAATTATTAAAAAAGAAAAACTGAATCTCCCATGGTCCTAAGTACTCATACCCTTTGCTCAGTATTTAGTAGAAGACCCTTTTGATCTAATACAGCCATGAGTCTTTTTGGGAAAGATGCAACCAGTTTTTCACACCTGGATTTGGGGATCCTCAGCCATTCCTCCTGGCAGATCCTCTCCAGTTCTGTCAGGTTTGATGGTAAACGTTGGTGGACAGCCATTTTTAGGTCTCCCTAGAGATGTTCAATTGGGTTTAAGTCAGGGCTCTGCTGGGCCATTCAAGAACAGTCACAGTTGTTGTTGTGAAGCCACTCCTTCGTTATCTTAGCTGTGTGCTTAGGGTCATTGTCTTTTTGGAAGGTAAACCTTCGGCCCAGTCTGAGTTCCTGAGCACTCTGGAGAAGGTTTTCGTCCAGGATATCCCTGTACTTGCCCGCATTCATCTTTCCCTCGATTGCACCCAGTCGTCCTGTCCCTGCAGCTGAAAACACCCCCACAGCATGATGCTGCCACACCATGCTTCACTGTTGGGACTGTATTTGACAGGTGATGAGCAATGCCTGGTTTTCTCCACACATACCGCTTAGAATTAAAAAAGTTCTATCTTGGTCTCATCAGACCAGAGAATCTTTTTTCTCACCATCTTGGAGTCCTTCAGTTTTTTAGCAAACTCCATGCGGGCTTTCATGTGTTTGCACTGAGGAGAGGCTTCCGTCGGCCACTCTGCCATAAAGCCCGACTGGTGGAGGGCTGCAGTGATGGTTGACTTTCTACAACTTCTCCCATCTCCCGACTGCATCTCTGGAGCTCAGCCAGTGATCTTTGGGTTCTTCTTTACCCTCTCTCACCCAGGCTCTTCTCCCCCGATCGCTCAGTTTGGCCGGATGGCCAGCTCTAGGAAGGGTTCTGGTCGTCCCCAACGTCTTCCATTTAAGGATTATGGAAGCCACTGTGCTCTTAGGAACCTTAAGTGCAGCATAAATTTTTTTTGTAACCTTGGCCAGATCTGTCCCTTGCCACAATTCTGTCTCTGAGCTAGCTCTTCAGGCAGTTCCTTTGACCTCAAGATTCTCATTTGCTCTGACATGCACTGTGAGCTGTAATGTCTTATATAGACAGGTGTGTGGCTTCCCTAATCAAGTCCAATCAGTATAATCAAAAACAGCTGGACTCAAATGAAGGTGTAGAAACACCTCAAGGATGATCAGAAGAAATGGACAAAACCTGAGTTAAATATGTGAGTGTCACAGCAAAGTGTCTGAATACTTAGGACCATGTGATCTTTCAGTTTTTCTTTTTTAATAAATCAAAAATGTCAACAATTCTGTGTTTCCTGTCAATATGGGGTGCTGTGTGTACATTAAAAATTAACTTAAATGATTTTAGCAAATGGCTGCAATATACAAAGAGTGAAAAATTTAAGGGGGTACTTTCCGTACCCACTGTATAGTGGTGTATATATATACCTAATTCTCACTTGGCTAATATATTAATTATTCAGAGCATTATTCAAACAATTTTTCAAACCGCTAACTTGTTTTTTGAACTGTTCATTGAAAGAACCAGCTCATAAGAGTCAAGTTGGTGAATCGGGCTACACTAGTCAAGCTGTATGCTTTTGATTCAGTAAAAAGAACTGGCTCAGTTCATGATTTATTTGTTCATGAATCAGACGACACTAATAATGCTGTATTTTTTGTAATCAATAAAATAACTGGCTAATAAGAGTCATTTGTTTTAGAAACTAGGCTAGACTGGTTGTGCTGTATGGTTTTGATTCACTAAAAAGAACTGACTGTGGACCGAATCAGACTACATTGGTTGAAAAGAACTCAATAGAAATAATTTCTTTGCCATTATTTTGTTGTATTTACTGTGTCACATTCATGATTTCATTTGCTGTGGTGCTGAAGATTCATCATTAAAATTATTTGATTAATTAGAAAATCAATATTTTTTTTACACAGCCCCATCTATTAGCATTTGATGCTTAGTAAAATCACCATTTTGACAAGGATAGATCCTTTTCACAAGGGCCTTTGGCTGCATATTAAAGAGACTATGCCAAATCATTTGCCACAGCATTTGACAGGACAACCCTTAACCGTGAGAATGCCAGTTTATAGTAGTTGGCTGAGATGTATCTACTAGACATTCTTCAATCTTGGAAAGTTCTCAGATGGCGGGCCACATAATCCTAACGTTTGCAGACTCCCATTCATGGTCAGAGGCAGAAGGAAGGATTAAGGCATCTGTCTGAAGTAGCGTGTTCTCTAAAAGGAAATAATGCACAGATAGTGGTCGAACACATTTCAAATGTCATGCCTTAATGCTGGAGCAAGCAACTGGAGTTGGGAGTTCAATGTTGTGTTATCCTGGCTCGCTACTGAAAAGGTGGTCAGAGTCCCTGGGGATCCCGAACAATTTCTTATGGCTCACGTCCATCATGTTGCACAGTAGAGGGTGTTACAGATCACATCACAAGAGCCATTTTCCCTTCTTTTCTAAATCAGGTCACAGAAACCACAGGAATGGCAGTTACTGACTTGTGAAAATTCAGGGACCTCTTGATGGTTTAAGAGCAGAAGAGTCTTCTTAAAAGAGAGGGACTCGCACACACACACACACACAGTGACAGATAACCGGGCTTCTGCAAAGAAATCTGTGGTGGTTTAATTGTAGGTTTTTGCAGCACCATGATGGCCCGGCTCAAAATGGAGACTTTACTGGTGGTTAATTTAAGTGGATTAGGAGGTTACAGGAACTCATTTGATAGGTCACCAGCAAACTTTGAAATACAATAGCTTGGATTTTCAGGCAATATAAATCAAGATAAAGTGAAACCAACCATTTTATCAGCAAGGCCATTTAATGTTATTCCAAGCAAAATGTGTTCAAGAGCTTCCATGCCTAAAACGTCCATTGTGCATCGTTTTTGCGATACGAGTTGTCATTACAAGCTTAACTTTTTAATTGTTTTCTTGAAAACAAAGCAGTCTATTCAATAACAGATACTGTGATAAGATTAATGAGCTCTCAACTCAATGTAGTGTTCCTTTAATGTTATCATAGCCTCGGCAAACTAAAAATCTCAAAGTCCCCTGCGCACTAATTCCAATGAACAGGAGTGAAACAATTTACAAGACAATAAAGGAAAGGAGAACAGAGCTTTTCCCTTCATAATCTTGTTTGTGTTTAACTAAACTTTAGTATTAAAGCTGAAAGCCTTTGCTCATTGTTCTCTATGATTCCCTGTGGCTCTGTGTAGACAGGTGTTTTTCTTCTGGCATTTCTTCTTAACTCCTCTGAAGTCGGCATCAGCTTCCTTCCCTTTAATGTCTCTCTGTGATTAGACTTCAGCTGTTCTAGTCCTTTACTTGCATTCACAGAGACTGTGGTTCAGTACTGTACGTGTGAATTTGCAAAGTTTCAAATACAGTGGGGTTCAATAGTGTAAGACCACGATGAAGACCTGGAATGTTCCCCCTGGAATGTAATGTAATATATATAATTTTTTTTTTAATATACATCTGTTTACTATATCTAATAATAATAATTATATCTATACGTCAAATAATATATTTACTACATTATTAAAATCTATAGTAAGATACAAAAACACATAGAATGTATATCAATACATCAGACATTTGGACCCCACTGACAGAGGCATAGTTGTTAATCTTCAAAGTGAGATATGGTTGATACTGGGATTGTTTCCACTTAAATTATATGACTAATGTCTTTTTTGCCTCATAGGGATAGCTGTGCTTGCTCAGACTATTTTAACATCAAAATGCACCAAATGATTGCCGAGACTTATCTCTGCCCTTTAATCATACTCACATGCTGGCTAGTAATGGATGTGCCATCATTAGGAGGAGGTGTAATCTACTTTATATTTCAATTAAAAGCACCCTTCTTTGATTAGTAAATGTCTGATGTGTTCCCCCATAATATAATGCAATGGTTCACAAAAAAAAGAAAAAAAAAGAAAATCAGTTCAGGGGTGAACGCAGTCAAAACAGAGGCACTCTCACTCTCTGGTCATAAGGTCAAAGGAGTTTTGACTAGGGCTGAACGATTTTGGAAAATAATCGAATTGCGATTTAATATGTAATTTTTTTAAAAAGCTCTTTATGTTCTGTATTATTCAACAAAGACAAGCTATAAATCATTGTTTTTTTTTTTTTTTCGTATAGTATGACCAACACCGATTTGATAGATTAAAACAACGTTCTTTTTTGTAGGCCAGGCCTATATGTTACGATGAAATTAGGTGATGCATGAATTGATATGACATTTTTATTTAACAACTACAATCACAGTATATTGACTGATTTGTTGAACTTCCAACCTTGTAAGCATGTAATAATTATGACAACATAAAGCCTGTTGTAAACATTAATATGAAAGTCAGTAACAAATCACACAAACTAAAGTAGATTGCAGAAATATAAAAACAAATCGGTTGCTTTACCACACTACTTTAGGTAATTCACAGTCATTGTAATAAACATATTTAAACATGTGGACCGCACTTTTTAAACACTGTCTGTTAACTTTAGACCAGTGGTTCTCAAACTTTTTTGGTTGCGCCCCCTTAGACTACCAAATAATTTCATTAAACATTATGAAAAAGTAATGTTTTTTTAATTTAAAAAACCTACAGGGAAAAAAAAACACCTGCATCACTTGAAACATTGAAAAAATAGCATAGAGAGAACAACTGTTATTATTATTATTCTGTTATTTATTTCTTTTTTGTGGGTTTCTTGCTGTCCGCTAAGGCATAGGACACACAGGCTTTCCTCCTCACCAATGACATTAAACAGTGTCTACACCTGACGAGAGCGGCAAAATACTATTATAATCAGTGACGCTGTGTACACCGGATGCAACGCGACATTAAACTGATGCCTTGTTCCATTTATGACGTACTGACACAAAGTTCAACTGATTTGCAACGGTCGCTTTGTTGCGTCCAATGTAGAGCTGTTGCGGCACGGCGTCCAGCATATACACGGTGAGTGAAGTCGAGAGCAAGATATGCCTCGTCATATTTTCTGCATTTAGCTTTTAAATGACCAGCACCTGCTTGGGTCTGTGCGACTTCATCTATGGCTTTTCTCTTCGCTTTCACAAACCGATCCATCTCTCATTTTAAGTTACGTCCTTTGGCTGTTTACGGTTGTATTTCTTTTCTTTTTCTGCTGATGGCCCACGCTCGACTTGAAGCAGCGCTGCTTAGACTGATGGGTGTGTGTCAACAAAGTACTGCGAGAGCTATAAGAGGGCGCGGACGTCTCCTCATGCTTTCTCTCGCTCGCCGTACTTTGATGTCATACACCGATCGATCTTCAAATGGAACACACCTCTTTACTCTGGCGTGTCACGTGACCGTGTAATCGCAGCCTCTGCGATTGAAAAATACATTTTTCATATCGCGATATCACAAATGCAATTAATCGTTCAGCCCTAGTTTTGACCAAAGCAAAACGGATTAATCTATTTTTGTGTGCAGTAATGAAAGACTATGGCCTGAAAGCTTATAAATCCTTCTATACTTGTATATTAAGGAAACAGTCAACTGTAATAGCTCAAGCTAGTTTGTGTAGTGGTGGGGCTGTGTGTTTTCATGGGGTGTGGGTTCATTATGGCTCTACAGTACTCCTGAAGGACAAAACTCAGAAGGAGCACAGCTCATAATAAATGTGCGCATGGCAGGGCTCCAAAAACCCAGCTGAAAATAAAAAATGCGTTTGATCCGCCCGCCTGTCTTTAATGAAGTACCTCCCTGTATGGGAGGCTAATTTTGGGTGAGATTTCCGCTTCATTACTGAAGGCGAGCGGGCTGATTTTCCAGTGGTGCGCTGGAGGTGAAGTTTAGGTGGGAAGCCCTGTGTGGAGTCTCAATCACTCGCGTTTAAAGCGAATGCACTGATGGTTCCTCGCACTGTCAGCACGGAGAGGGATACTTCTTAATTTGTTCCTTAATAGAATTCATATCCAGCATCTCCAGGCATTAAGTAGCACACATTTGTCACAGGCTGAAGAGCAGATGAGTGGGCCAGATTTCATTAGGACCTCAGAGCCAGTACAGCGGCAACAGGAAGCTCATTTTTGTGCAGTTTCCAACTTTCTCTGCTTTCATTCTTTAGCAAACCAAAAAAGTAATTGCCAAGCATTTGGGGCTTATTTCGATTTTTTTTTTCATTCATTTTATTACCACACATACCTCGGTGTACCTATTCGGAACCTTGTGAGGTTACACTAACAGTATCATAGCAGTCGTGATGTGCAAATTGTGTAATGGCCAGTGTTATTTTTACTTTATGAACAGTTTGTCTTGTGACAAAAGTATCAGTTAAATTTAGTCAATATTTTGTCTTGTCATGTTCATTCATTACATGACAAAAACATTACATTTTATTTCCATTTATATTTTAGCTGACTATAGTGCAATATGAATCCTAATATTCAAACATTTTATACAGTATATTAATTGATTTCAACATTTAACAAACTCATGTAAAAACTGTAATTCAATGTTCCTGAAGTAACATTGTATTGTCTACAATATTCTTCATGTTTTAGAATATTTACAGTCACAATATGAGATATGTGCTAGCCAGAGTTAAGTTAGTTCAAGTTACTATTCTAGTGTTGGTATTAGTTAGTATTGTTAGTGAACTGTTTATCAAGGGTTGTTGTTTTTCATACCTCTTAATTGAAACCATTTTATTTTCATGCACATTTTTAGAAAAAAATTAAAATCTGTAATAATTAACTCACCGTCACATCATTCCAAACCTGTGTGACGGTGTAAAGTTCAGTGTGGTCAAATGTTGTTTTGACCCTGTTGACCTTCATTAAATGGCAGTTTGTGTTCCACAAAAGAAAGTCAGTCAAACCTGTTTGGAACTACATGAGGGGGAGTAATGATGACAGAATTGTAACTTTTGGGAGAACTATCCATTTAACACGGTTAATGACGACATTGCTGAACTGCATGTGTCTTACTGGGAAGGGCCCTACCAGTGGGGGCTCTTTGGGGAGAGCAGCTTGGTGATAAATGACTGTATCTGGTTGGGAGACCCCAGGGACTGGGATTTAACGCCCAGGAAATAATCATGTTTAATTTAGCAAGCAGATGGCTCAGAGATAGGAGGCAAAACAGATCCTTAGACCTGCAGTTCTGCCACTCAGCTGCCTGGGGTGAGCTGAAAGTCCATACACGCACTCATATGCAGTGGTTTATCGCTCAACTTAGAAAATTTCACATTCATGTAAACATGCAATACCTTACCCGGCTAAACAAACAATCACTACAAGATGCCACTTCAAGCAGTTTGCTTCCTTGTGCAACTGGGACTTAATTGGAACACACAGAGTCTGGGTCGGTACACTGTGATGAGGAAAGAACAAGCACTTAATCTTCTGTAACAGCCTCAAAGAAAACATAATTTACAAGCTAAAAAAATATTATCTTCTAACCCCACAAGTTAGCAGATAAACGCAACAGGAGAGAGAGCGAGGACAGGGCCAGGAATGAGACAGGCAGGGTGGCAATCATCGGCTGTTAGATGAAGGTGTACTTTTCTGAATGTCATGCAGCCTGAGGTGTAACAAGCCCTTTCTGCTTTGGCAGCACTTTGACTGCAGCGTGTTCTTACCTCAGGTAGTCCCTGCGACAGAGGATGAGATTGGCTTTGGTGTAGAGGGTGGAGCCCACCTCCCCCAGGCGGCAGTCGCAGCAGGCACATTTCAGGCAGTCTTCGTGCCAGTATTTGTCCAGGGCCTTGAGCAGGTAGCGGTCTTTAATCTTACGGTTGCAGCCGGCGCATCCCTTCTGTTTTCCTTTGGGCTGGACGGAGAGCATCGGCACACCTGTGGCGATAGGGAGACAAATACAGAGCGTTGTGATTTACTGCCTGGCTAAACCAGTGACTTTTCATGTTCCGCGCTCTTTGATAAGGGTGGTGACTACACCGAAGCTCGGGCCGCTGTTTCATATGCATTAGCCACGGACGCTCTTCCGCACAGATAGCCATGCTGGTCACTTTGGACTGCGTTTATCCATCGCTGCCCCCGCTCAAAAGAACATGTTATTTTTGGCGAGTGACATACACCCGTTTAATGGGGGCTTGAATGCATCTCTATGCTGGGATGCTCCAGGACCATCTCCATTTAGATAGCTGACAGAGGTATTTATGTTGTTTGGAAGATTAGCCATGGCCCTATTTCATCAGTATGAGAACTGTTGTCCATGCTAAAAGCCTCCTGTGGGCTTTGTTTGGTATAGATCAACATTAACCTTTTAGAACACTGTTGACCGCAAGAAGGCTGCTCTCAAGCTTCCAGTGAGATACGGTATGGCCTAAGTGCCTTCCAAACACGCACACACAAACACATACACTTAAAGCCTGATCTCCTTTTACACTCGCGCTTGCTGCATCGCGACCAGAGACGAGTAACCAAACCGGCTAAATCGCCGCGTTGTCATGTAGCCTCCCTCCTTTAAGCATGCCTTTTAGCCTCCTAAAGGACAAATAAAGTCCATTTAATAACTGCACTAAATCTATCTGCGGTCTGACATTTGTGTGTGGACTAAAAGCTGCCCCTGGGCCAGAGCTGGTAACTCTGGCACTCGGCACCCCTCTGCCAGCACGAACAGGTCTGCCACAGCTGAAAGCGCAGGACAACAGCTTTTAAGACACTCTCTCCCACACGGAGCTATTGATCCGTCTAATAGAACGCGCAGCTAAACCGGCACTCTCCCTCTCTCTATACCCATCTTTTGCTCTCTGCTTTCAAAACACATTTCTCTCAGAAAGACTTGATGCCCCTTTTGACACCCCACCCCCCACACCGCACACACCCCTCCTCCCCCGCCACCCCCCGGTAGCGTATCTGGCTCCGGACGGTCAAAACATTAAAAGCCCCCAGTCCTGGATGAGACAGACCCATTTGGACAGAGGACTTTAAGCATGAGCCTTTTTACAGTATACAGTAAAAAGTGAAAACATTTTTTTTCTGTAAATATCCAAAGAATTGGTGTTATTCAAAACAAGGTGTTGATTTTTGGTATTTGTGAGGAATTAAATGTGATAGTCGGCACAAAATTATAATGCAGTCATCATTTACTGTCTTTCATGTTATTCCAAGCCTGTATGACTTGGTTTCTTCTGCACTGTAAAAAGCATTTTGAAGTTGTAAATAAAACAAATATTTTTTGGCCATACTTTGAATTGAATGATGAACTGTCTTTAACTGAAAAATTAGTGTTTACTATTGTCATTTTGCATTATTGACACTATTTTCCTAATTAATGCTGTTCAGTTGCTTTGTCACAATCTGTATTGTTAAAAGCGCTATATAAATAAAGGTGACTTGACTTGACTTGACTTTGAAAGTCAATTGGGGCCAATGTTGTTTGGACTCTACTGACTTCCATTGTATAGACGACAACTTTTGTGTTCTACAGAAAAAGAAAGTCATGCAGGTTTGGAAGGATATGAACTGATTTCTTAGTTAGGTGGACTATACCTTGAAATGAATATTTTCCTGCTATCGTCATGTTTATGTAATGCATATGCTTAGCTGATTGTTAGTGATATTTGTGTATGAGACGAGATGCCCGTTAAGAGTATTCAGATGGCAGAGGTCACTTGCAGCAGCTCTTTTTCAGCTCTGGCTTTAATGTCCGGTAATGGCTCTACTGTACATGATCAACAAATGTACGCCAGTGGGCATGAACTCCATTATCCGGTACGCCGCATGCAACTATCAGCATATTAATGTTTTTGTGTGTGTGTGTGTGTGTGTGTGTGTGTATCCTCCTCTAACTGGACTAACCTTGCACTGTAGTTTCAAGAGAGGTTTAGTACACGCTAGGTTTGAAAAAAAATTCAGAATTTTACAAAACTTTCAAAAAAGCAAAGGCAAATTCAAACATTCAAATTTTGTCTTGACAAACTTTACTTTTTACTTTAGAGTTATATAAATTCACTTGAATTCTACTTCCTTATATTACAATTTGAATTGCTATTCTACGTCCCGTTTACTACCTCGATTCAAATTTGGCAACTGAATTGGAATTTAAAAAGGCACTCAATTCATTTCTCAATGGTGCACAATCCTGGTATGCGCTCATTCTCACACTTTCCCTCTGTGATGCACATGTTCATTTATTGGATTCAGATTTGTTCAGTGATTCTGGATCGTCCACACATCAGTGGTGCTATGAATATAATATAATTAGCATTTCCTTGGTTATAAAATGAGGTAAAAATGTAAGAGCACTCAGGAAAGACTGAAAGAGAGAGAGAGAGGGCAGGAGAGCAAGGGCTTGTTAGTTAAATTTATGACTTGGATGTGAATAAGAGCTCTGGTGGTATTCAACCATCTTATTTCTTTATCAGAACTGGAAAAAGAAGAAAGCTAATTGGTCTAGCGCCACTGATGGGAGCCATCAATTAGCGGTGTGCTTCCCCCCTCCAGCTTCCTCCCCCGTCCCCCCTCCGGCCCCAATACAGGCCCCTTGAAGCCGTCGCATTAGGATCACAAAACTCGCTATAAATACCCATGTTCAGTATAAATGAAGGTAAAAAGCCTTTAAATTGAAGCCACACTAGCTGAGGGCGGTCGTTTTCTACCTGCATTTCATGGCTTGTTAGAGGTGCACTCTGCAGGTATGCCAACAGTGCTCTCCTGTCAGCCTTCTACAGAACTAGAAACATTAATGAGGAGAGAGAGAGCTTGTCTGTGAGGAAAAAGTGTGTCGGTGTTTGTACGCGAGTGTGCGTACGAGACGGAAACTAGCTTGGGAATCAGGCTCCTTCAGTTCCCCAAGGGATGGCACAAAAATCTTTAATTTGCCTTTTATGACAGCTAATTAGTTATTCTATTCAAAATCTTTGCTTTAAATAAGAGAACTAATTATACACAAAGGTCGTTTCCCCCACCTCAGGAGAACCACACATAATTGGTTTAGGCCACCACCCCCCACTTTCCTCCCATATTTTAACAACGTGCACGTTGGCTAAAGAAAAAAAAGTTAACCGTGGCGAGCTTAACCCTTTCTGTTGTAAACCACTCAAGGCTCATATAAAAAGAAACCTTTGAGTATTTCCCGTTCTGTAATTACCTGGATAAATTCAGGTTTGTCGGTAACTGAATGACACCATCATGCCGTGACAGGTTTCCTAACCCAGATTTAAGGCGGCTAACACCTCCTGTCTCACCAGGCTAGAGCAACCTCCAGGGTGAGTTAGCTGATGTGAGGAGCGCTGTATTCTGTCGGAGCTAATCATCTTGTTTCTGCCATCTCGGAGAAACCTCTTGTTGTTTTCCAAAAAAGAGCCAGCTGAGATATGCTTTTAGAAGCCCTATATAGCCTCAGCACATTTTAAACCTGAAACGACAGAGTAAATGACTGAATAAAAGTACATAATGTTGACTTTGACATCAGCAAACTGGTATTTTGGGGTTTATACAGAAGAGTGCACCTGTCATCATTCTTTGCACAGCCTGGAATCTTGGTAGTAGACCCTTCCCCCATTTCTGTCGTGCAGAAAAAAGGGGAACATTATAAACGGAGACACAAACTGAGGAGGCAGCTCCCACTTAATCCAATCCATTTAACAGATACAAGTGCTGCTGACCTTCCGGTGTCATTCCATGTCACAAAAAAGCAGATCTTGCTAACCGCCACTTGATTCATATCCTAAAAGTAGATGCGTTTTTTCCTTCAAGAGGCAACGTTTGCCTTGTCAAACATTTCTCCCAAACAAATAAAAGGGAGGGAAGAAAATCATTCGCTATTAGTAATTGGTGTGCACCCTGTCATCCGCCTCTTTTCCGCCCATCCACCCTTTAAAGACCTTATCTCACTCGAATATGTACGGATGCGTTTTTGCATTTGAAACTGTCAGACCATGTACTTTCCATTATAAAGATAGGATCTGGTTTCTATGTAGGCCTTCATTTCAAAGTTCCATTTTTGTGGATATCAAAAAAAATCAAATCAGGGTGGTACCCTTTTGATGCATTTAAGGTTTAGAGCAAGAGGGGAAAAAAAAAAAAAAAAAGTTAAGGAATCATTTTAAAGCATTACAGCACAATAATCATATCTTTGGGGGTGTGAAAAAAATGTGTTTGTCTTTGTAGTCTGATTTTTTCCCCCCCTCTATTGCATCTTCTAATAAGCACACAGTGGAAGCCAATGATGATGCAAAGTTTACTGTATGTAGGGTCACTGTTATTAGACCTGATCAATTAGCTGGACACCTCAGTGTGAGGCCTCTCTATGGGGGCGGGTGAAGGGGGCCGCTGGGGCATAAATGTGAGATCAGGAAGAGAGTGACCGTTTGGGCCGTGCTTTTGCCACATGATTTGCCATTTTAAAAAGGCATGCTCTAAGCTCTTAAAGAGACCGTTCACCCAAAAATTAATTCTGTCATCATTTAGTCACCCTAACCTTAATGACGTTTTTCTTTTGCAGAATATGAAAGCAGAAATTTCAAACACTTTTTCCTTGCAATTACAGTGGATGGGGACTGCAGCTTTCGAGCTTCAAATAGGACACAAAAGAGCCATAAGTGTCATAAAAGTAATCCGTATGACTTATGAAGGCATGCTTTATGTGAGAAAGACTAAAATATAACGTTTTAAAATTTAAGTCGCGAGTAGATAACAACCCACTGGAGGTTATCATTGAATAACTTGCACTGAATTATAAAAAAAGAAAAAAAAAAAAAAAAGCAAAAATTTCCAGCAAAACTATTGTTTGACTTACAAACTTTATATTTTCAAGTTTGAAAGTTTAAATTCTCATTCATTATAATTACATGGAAAAGACCAACATGTTTATGGCCACGTCATCAAATTCAGGCACACCACTAATTACAATATGCATGAATTTTAGACAAAATTCACTCTTACAAAAGTATCAACATGGCTTTGTACTTTATGAGGGTCTGAATATGAATCCCACAATGCCCTTAAACGAACCTCAATGGCATAAACCATATGCATGACCTCAAAACAACGGAGAAAGGGACCAATTTACAGGGACAAAGTGCTGGAGACTTGAACTACAGATGTATGAGGGATTACAGGCAGTCATCTGTCGCAAAGCTGTTGGCATGATTTTTCATGTATGACAACCTTTGGTTATGACAGCAGCAATGCATGCATGGAGCAGAAGGTTTCTCCAAAATATTAAATGCCAGAAGTGAACGAAAAGTGAACGGTTTTCAAATGGCAGGCAAGTTTGCGTGTACAGTACAAAGAATTTTAGTTAAAAGATGCAACATATCCTTTAGCTTAAATACAGGTCTGATTCCAAAAGCAATGTAAGATTAGAGATGCTCATTGGTTTAAGGTAGTACTCTGAAAAGAGGCAGGAGAGTGTGTATGGTGGTTGAGACAGATTGGACTAGAAGGCCACAGTGTGACAAATGAAAGCCGATCAAGCCATGGGAGGCTGTAGTCTTTGATTGAGCTGAACCATTTGCCAGAAGGGAGTCTTGGTGGTGACAGGGATGGGAGACTTGATAAGCACTTGCGTCTTACCCCGACAGTGGGCAGATGCGGTCCTGAATCACACGTTTACTGGTTGAATGGATGGAGATGAGATTGTAGTTGAGGTGTTTGGAATTAAAAAGAAACTGATATGATGTGGTTTTAAATATCAGTCTTGAAGCCCAATATAATAAAGATTTTTTAAGTTCACCTGACCCTGCTCAGAGAAGTAGAAGGGCATTTACATATGAAACTCTCTTGTATTCAAATACAGCTAGATTAAGTACAACATATGAGAACAGAAAGCTCTTAAATGGATTGTTCACGCAAAAATGAAATTTATGCCATTTACTCACCTTCACGTCCAATCCGGTATGCTTTTTTTTTTCTTTCTTTCTGTGGAACACAGAAGATATATTGAAAAAGTTTTGTTTTTGTCACTAATGTTGTCATTGTTGTTTTGGGCTCCACTGACTTTCATTGTATAGACAAAAACAAACATGTTTACCAAAAAAAGACAACTTTTTTTTATTTTTTGGGGGTGAACTATCCCATTAATATTTTTTAAATCTGGTTAATTATATTTTAAATATGAACTATTTATTTAAAGGGGGATGAATTAAATAATGAGTGTCACGATTTTGAGAGGGGTTTGTCAGAAGCTAAAGCACACAGCATGATAATTATTTTAATTAATCTAATGCCAGATCATTATGCCAAATAAGCATAACAACTATTTCAAATTAAGACTATTTTAAAACTACTGCATTGAACTTTATCATAAACCAAAGATTTGTGTAAGCTCTAGCTGTGCATAGGAGCCCGTTGTGTGCATGTAAGCTGTGACCATGGCAATCTGGATTCGAATTTGTCAGCCAGCCACCATGGAGTTTAATGGAGAACTAAGGCAGATGTCCTGCTATTGTCTGCGTGAATCAGTTCCTTTCAATCAGTCCACATCATTACTGTAATTGAGCCTGTATACACTCAGTCTCCTTTACTGCCAAGACAAAACACATCTGGTAATAATGTCAGGTAGAATATGCCAGCTGAAACAGACAAATGAATAAAGAGCTTGATCCTAGCTGATAAGCCCAAAGCAGAGCAGTCTGAAACATATTGATTCATGTGTTTGGTGGACATCATGCAGCACAAAATAGGAAAATAGAATATGTTCAGCTGTAGCTTGTGGGTAAATTAAGGTAAAGCAGTTGTGGATGCTCCATGTATGAAATCAGGCCTGTCTTTGCTTGCTATCATGATGATATAATTAACACCCCAAAAAAGTTTGGAAGAGGATTTGGACTTGAAAGAAAGGATGAAGGGAAGAAAAAGAACCAAGAGGGAGGGAAAAAAAAAAACAAAAAAACCAAAAAAAAAAAAAAAAAAAAAACAAGTGTGAGAGTCAGGGGCTGGCAAGGCCCAGTTGGGTTGGGAAACGAGGGTGCAGTAATATCGATGGATCACTTTCGCAAAACACTTTAGGCGGCATGCTGGCCCGATAATAAGCCCCGGTGAAACGCAGCGGTGCTGCTCCTTCGCAGTGACCCTGGCACTGCCCGGGATAAGTGAGGGTTTTGTCTCCGGGAAATTAATTTGCTCTTCTTAAACAGCTACAAAATTGTCCTGACCCATGCGGTCGGCACCACTTCCACGGGAGGCATTATTACTTCTGCATAACGGCCCCAAAATGATGCAGTCGCATTAGGCCGGGCAAAGAACATTGGCCCGGTTTTCAAGCAAACATGCAGTAGTGGGTGGAGGGAGGAACTGGGTTAGAGCATGGATGGAAACAGGGGGTTCTTTCTACCAAGCCATGCGCGGCTGATCATTTTCCAATCACGTCAGAGGTGCATTTCTTACACTTGCAGTCACTTCTAGGGACCAAAGGCCCTTCAGCATCTCTCTCTCTCAGATGAGGAGATTGAGAGGCTTACTAAACGCATTGTTAGCTCTTGGTGCCCTGCTAAAGCTTTGGCTAACAGATGCCATTCCAATTAACGGATAACTTCCCATTAGGCCTGTTCTGTGTGAGTGTTATTTTTTGCTTTACACTTTTCATTCTCCTATTAAATTTTAATTTATTCACATGGGGTTAATTAAAAGAAATGTATCAGAGAGATATGCAGCTGCTATCTAATTAAATTCATTACTGCTTATTTTGGAGACATGCGAAAACTGGCAGGGTTATTGCAAGAGGCAAGTTGTTCCAACACTTTGGCACTCGCTGGCGTGGTGAGAAAACCGCTCTAGAAGGGGAGTTGTCGACAGACCAGAATCAGAAAAGCTTGTGCGAATGGAGAGGGAGAACACACCCGGCTCAGGGGTTAGAAGAGTTTTAGAGGAACAATCAGTCGCTCGATAGAGAAAGAATAGAGAGGTGTGTGACCTCACATCCAGTCAACTCAAAGTGTTTTTTTGTTTTTTTTTTTTTTTTTTGTTTTGTTTCACCACATCTGGAAGCTTGTGCTTTACAGTTATGACTGGGAGGCCCGTTGTTTTAGGTCTTCATTTAGACGGACCTCAGAGATGGCAGCCTCAACCCAATTTACTCCACCAGAAGGCATAATCTGTCAATATCCCCCACTGATGAAAGGAAATATATTTATATATAATGAAAGATGAACTCGATTCATTTTCCCCCTCTTTTCCCACAGATTGCATTTGCATCTGAATAAAGGAATAAATCCATCTATTCTCCATCCAGATCTTCAGACTTTGAGGAAAAAAAGAAAAAAAAAAAAAAAAAAAAAAAAAAGGAAAAACAATCTATCTGTACTTCCTGGGGGACTCATGGCAAGGGAATGAACCCATTAGCCCACCATCAAGAGGCCTCTTTCCCGCCATTTAGGTTTGCACCAATGATGCCCCAACACTTTTTAGCTAACATTAAAAATCATGTGGATAGGCATTAATAAATGTGAGGCCTTCTAAAAGTTTGCACTCCCCAGGTTAGGGAGTAACCCCCCCCCCCCCCCCCCCTAGTCAATGGGCCGAGTGGAGTATGAAATCCCTCTCTCTGCAAGTTACGACCATTTAGGCGTTTCAAAAAGATATGCCAGGGAGGGGAGACAGGTGGTGTTGCCATTCAGAAACCATGCGCAAGGTTGAAAAAAGGAGGGGGGAAACGGCCATGCACAAGCAAAACGCCATTTGGCCCCGTTTAGAGCGGAATAATGCAAATCCACCACGGGGGGTATTTGTTAGGTGTGTGGGGCCTCTGTGTCACTCGAACACTCTCGGATGCCCATCTCCTTATGGGGTAAATAATGAAGCAGGGTTTATATTTCAACAATTACATTTCATTTTCCCAGGCTTTTTGGTTTACTGTACCAGCCTTTATCAGGTGAACATTCTGTGGCGTTATCATTGAGTATATTAGAAGTCATTTGACATGTAATTGCTACAGTTTCCCAGCCATGTGAACTTCAGGGCTTGTTTCAAGTCTAAATTTATATTTAGAAGATACTTATTCTTACTGCTAAACAATTACAATATTTCAAGTCTGAGTTTGTGTGTAATTGGTAAATTTAGTCCTTATTTTGGGGATGCCTCCATTAGGGAAAAAGCATACATAATGCTCATCAATGCACAAGGTTGGCAATTATTGCCAAAATGTATATGCATAGGCCAATATCATGTTTCTTGTCCGAAATATCTGCATATTTTAAGATATAGATTACTTTTCCATCCAGCTCCATAAAAGTGATATTATGCATTAGATTTTACTATTCAAGTATTCCTTGAAGTACACTTCCTCTTTAAGAGTGCATGTCAGAGCTTATGTATTGATAACAGAGCTATATTGTGTGTAAATATTTTTTAAATCAATTAAGAATATTAAGAAATATTTGTCTTTCATGCTGTACATTATAATATTAGTAGAGATGCATACATTCACATGTAGCATAGAGTTTGTTTTAAAACATTTTTTTTAATGTATAATATCAGCCATTTATTGCTTATTGGCCATAACATGAAAATAATTATTAGCTTGCTGTTATCGACCAGCATTTCAATCTTCCTCTCTGGATAAGTATAAGGTTTGGTTTAGTGTCTAGTTATTATAATTAGCTTTAAATAACACCTATGTCCTCATTTAAATGACAAGTTAACTTGAAAGTATTCTAATAATCTCCATAGCAGTATTGAGAGAGCAATAACTGAATGACCACACCATCCAAGGTTATTGACGTTGCTGGAGAATTCAAGAGTTAAATCGAATGGCCGCTCCATTATAAGCTCCAACCGTGCATGGGAGACAGTTCCGTTTAAATGTGTCAAGAAAGGATAAAATCATCGGCTGGCAGATAGGGGGCTGGACAGCATTATTCAGCCTGTGCTCAGTTTCCAATTTCAATTAAAGCGGAGCAGAGTGGCCAAGCGCTTGGACCACAGCTGCCGCTCTAATGGATCAGAACCCTCACACTGAGCATTGATTTAATCAGCCTCACCAATACAGTGTCCTTCCCTTTTAAGGAACAATACAAACTAACCGACAATCACTGCCTTTAATTAGGTATTCAAGATTTGATTTATCGAAGGTCAGCCAATGAGTTGTGGAAGTTAGTATCTCATTAAGTGGACGGAGTTTCCATTTGCCAGCCTCCCTCCAGTGCTTTCTCTAACAGCATCCTCTTTTATATGTTGTGGCTTTTTTATTAAAAATAGGAATAGATTTTAATATCCATGTAATATTTGGATGGAATGTGTTTACACAGGCTATATTGGATTTCTCTCTCCCAACTATTTTCTTAAGTACTTTACACAAGGTTTGTTATTATCGGTTTGTGGCATATATGGAAAGTTTATTGAGCTGGGGGGAGTTTTCATTATGTTGTCCCAACAGAAAAGAAAAACCCTCTGGCCTACATGTTTCCTATATTTATAACGGTGACCTAGTCAGCATTACAAATATTGATGAATAGAATCTCTAGTTTAAAAAAAAAAAGGTATTATGATTACAATAACAAATGGTTTGGTTTGAACAGCAGAACTAATATAAAGATCAAGAGATGAGCATGAAGGTATAAAAATGGAAATTAAACATGTACTTGGCTACCTAAAATACATACAATATACTACCATTCAAAGGTTTTTTTTTTTTTTTTTTTTTAAATACTTTCTCAGCATGTTTCCACATTAATAAAAATAATAAAACCGTTACGAGAGTACCAAATCTGCATATTAGAATGATTTGTGAAGGATCATGTGACTGATGGCTGCTAAATATTGCCATCAAAGGAATAAATTACATATAAAATGGAAAACTGTAATATTGTTACTCGAATAAATGCAGCCTTGGTGAATAAGAGACCTTTCAAAAACAATAAAATCGGTCCAGGAATGACAAGTTGAATATATTGAACAGTGCATCATTACTTATTTCAGAATTCATCTCACTTCACTCCACCATTCAGTAATCTTCATTCAACAGCTCCATTGCAAAACACAGATGCACATCAGCTATAATGAGGACTACAACTTCTACAGCTCTCTGTGACATACTGCGTGTGTGCATTCAAACATGTTATAAACATGGTAAATAAATTCTGCATATGCAAACCAGTTGCACACAGACATATACATGCACAGAGTAAACATGTACCCGCACAGGTGTGCACACATACCAATGTACCTACAAAACACACCATTCAAAAACCAACACAAGGGTTATCAGTGTCTGCCTGCAATTCTCCGGTAAATGCACTCTTGTGAATATGTATCCAGGGAGCATTTCAGGAGGGATTAAAAAAGGCCTTCCAACTAATAGGCATAATGGAAGATCAATGTATAACAAGATGGAAACTCGCATGCATAAACAGACCCGGTTACAATTATGCCACAGGATTCTATTTCTACATTAATCATTCATAACTGCATAATACTTCCTCATAAACAGTCACAATGCAGCAAGGCTTTTCCCTTTGTGCCAAAACACCTCACACAACCCATGTCTGGCTTTTTTTTTTTTTCATCATATTTGAGTATAAAGACATCAAGGCGAGGTGTGATATTTTTATTTTTTTATAATGGCAACACTAATGAACGGCTGTGATACCTTGAGCTGCACTTTCTAACTTCATTAGAGCCAAATGTGGATATCAGTGTAGGTATCATTAGGAAAGCTTTTATCAAGTTACAGAATGTAATAAGGTTAATGAGGGGTTTAT
This sequence comes from Sinocyclocheilus anophthalmus, assembly GCA_018155175.1. NCBI lineage: Eukaryota > Metazoa > Chordata > Actinopteri > Cypriniformes > Cyprinidae > Sinocyclocheilus > Sinocyclocheilus anophthalmus. The sequence continues at coordinate 91,765 of JADLZN010007384.1, read as the reverse complement.
AAAAGTGTCTCTGGTGGACAGAGAGCAGGCAGGGAGGACGAGACCTTAAGCAAAGTATGCTAGTCATTTATTTCATTAGCATGGCCACCTGTACTTTTTTTTGAAAGACTGAACCTTTTAAAACAAGGTCATACCAAAAAGTAACATTCCAAAGTGCAGCAGCAGAACTTGGTCGTGAAATTGCATGCATATGAGCTGTTGGTCATCCCTCCATTATAGTGCTATAGGTCGCAGACAGTGGTAAAGAAATTCCTAGAGCTTCACAGGACAACTGGCGCACAAGACAAAAGATGAAGGGAGGAGGGGGGGGAAATAAACAAATAAATAAATAAAGGAATGGAAGAGGCACCGATGAAATGGAGCCAAGTGTGACGACTTGCTGTAAGAGAAGTGTGTGTGTGCGCGCGAGAGTGAGAGAAAAACTGATCGCACACAAATGCAATAGACGAAGCAACTCACCCTTGCAGCAAGATGTGCTAGCGAGAGGTGCTGCGACAAGGTGACATGAGGGAATAACATGTGGTCTAAAGACCAAAGGAGAGTAAATTAAAAACCACCTAGTGTAAAATCATCAATATGTAGCTGTATATCCCTCTTTCAGCAGAACATATGTACTATTACTTGGAGGATGTCCACTGGGAGAAGCTACTATTGTAGAGAATTCCAGAGCAGAAACAAATTTAAAATGAAAAAGACAGACATTTGTACAGACATTGTAGCAAAAGTGGAATATTACACATTTTTCCTTTTCAAGATGAAGCTAAATTTGGCTCCATCTGATTTGAGTAAACATCATACTATATACACTAGACTTGGATATTGTTTTCTGCACCTCTCTTGCTCATGTTCCTTTTTTTACTGAACGCTGCACCTGTCTGCATTCGTCTCAGGACTCAAGGTGAAAGATAAGGTTGCTCCGAGACATTTTAAAAGGTAGCCTAAAAATTACGATTCATCTCGCTGGCAGCATGTCTGAAGATGTTATAAAAGGTTTTCTGTGTTCCCAATGCTTCAGTGATGGACTGTATGTCCTTAGAGCTCTTCAAAAATCCCATGTTTTTTGGAATTATTTAAAAACTTGCCAATAACTATATCATTACACCGAGAAAGAGTGTTTAGACATTGTAAGTAGATTTAATAAGTGTTTACACGTAACACAGAAAGTGATCGAGCTGGTGAGCGGTTCTGATGAGCATGGCCATTTGCATCATATACAGGTGCATCGTACCTTTAACGCTCTTCTATATCTCTCTAGAACCTTTGTTTTTATTTGGGTGCCCTTTGAGTTGTGGTAAAATGATGGGAAATAATATACATCTGCAGTCACTGATGTGCGAAAGCACAAGTTTGATAGTGATCAAGTGACTTGGGATAGAGACGGGGGGGTCCACCCATAAAATTTGGTCATGTGTCCTCAGGATTTAAGCGACAACCCCACATGTAATTACAGTAAAATTGTACAGCCAGTGCTCCAATTTTGTACTGTTGAAAGGGATACATCACCTTGTAATGTTTAACATTTCAACCTCATCAGAATGTCAGACCATCATGCATTCAAAACCATCAAAAAAAAGAAAAAAAGGAGCATGCCAATTTAAGACCACACAGCAATGACGGATCTCTATGTTGAGGACACATCAGTTGCAGATATATTGAGCTGTAATTGCATCAGGAGGAAATGTTTATAAAGTAGGATTTTCTTCAGGCTGAAGCAATATAAGTGGCAGGAACACAAGCATTAGGCCCCGAATCCAGGCGCAATATTGCGAGAGACCCAGGGCGAGAGAAACATTGATGTAATTTCAATATTTGAAATTGGCAAGTTTAATTTGGAGTAAGAACAAGTCAATAAGCTGAGAAAATAGCAAATACAAGAGAGAAAATTACCTTGCAGGATGGAAAAAAGTGAAAAGACTTAAGGAATGTATAAAAGTAATCTCCAAGTGGAAATTAGAAATCAACCCACAGAAAGGGGAATAACAGAAAATAAATATTACTGTCCACTCTCTAAATCAATATAAAATTGCTACAAGACCGAATTACCATGGTAACTCAAGTAAAGAATGAAGCAATTGCGTATTATTTCAAAATAAAAACTGGTGCCTGAAGCCCTGAGTTTTATTACAGCAGCAGACAGATCAGGGGTCTAGTATTCATTTGAAACATTGCATTTCAAAATACACGCACTAGGAACGAACAGATTTCATTGGTTCACAGTTCTCGTAAATTAAACTGGGAACGGTAACTAAGAATTTATCATCAAGATGAAGAATAATAGAAGGGTGTTCTTTTCTCTTCTCCATGTTCTTAGGGAGCCCAGCGAAGTGAATGATCAATCCTAAACAAGTCCACAATGAGGACCCAATTATTTCTCCCAATCCAGATAGTTTTAAATACCTTGAAGGGAAAGAAAATGGCTGAATAGCATATTTCTCCAGAGAGAATTCAAAGTCAACCGAGAGCGTCTTTTATTTAAAAGGTAGTCATGAAAAGGGAGTTGTGCTTGTTCTGTACCTTAACACAATTCCCCACTCTCTCAGAATCGTGGTAAGAAAGTACAAGAGCAAGTAACCCCGTGTCTACACCAGACGCGAGCGGCACGGCAAAATACAATAGAACCTATTATGCCGTCTACACTGGATGCGGCGCAACACGACAAATTGCCGACAGTAAACTGATGCAAAGACACGACAACTGTAGACACGGTGTAATGTATGGTGTGGTTGCCTGAAAGCAGTACAGCAAGGATCAAATACAGTGCAAGGACCACTGATGACAAAGCCTGCAAACCTGAAAGGGTTGATAATTTGGGAAGCCTGTGTAATAGTACAATAGCAAGGGCATGCAAAACTACGACAAGCCCCACATCGCTCTACTTTCAATCTCCAGCGCTTAGTACATCATAGCATAGTACAGAGATATGAATGACCCAATATTTCACATAGAAAAACTTACATATTTTAAGACTACCTAATAGAGCTTCCTAGCAGCTCAGGGTGAATTTTAGGTCAGAAAACGGAAGCAAGCTTAGTGTGTAGTAAAAATAGTGAAAACTAGTTTGTATCCTACTTTCCTGAGGATTTTGGATAGTAGGTAACAGGATAATTCTTCTATTGCAGGATGCAGTTATTTCAGAGTTACACGGAGACCATTTGAAAGTTCAGTTATGAAACCAAATACAGCATCGACACTGGCATCTATAATTTTCTGAATCGTTACAAAACCGCATTATAAAACGATTTGCTTGAAGGACACAAAATGTATCAGCAAGTTTATAAGTACCGATGATCTATTCATGTTTGCATACACAGAGGTGTATGGATGATGGGAGCGAACATGGTCCGTGTACCATGTGCACAAGGTTATATTTTTTTCACAAAGCTCAGTTCAATTCATCTTATTCACTAGCTTCCCTCACTTTGAATTCAGTACAAGATGTACCGAACTTTGAGGATATTTGACCTCAACTGATATATTTAGTCAGACTATAGCCTTTTATTACAGTCAGGACTTATCTGAAATAGCCTATGCTTGGGGGGGGGGGAGGCCGGGGTGAGACGAGAGAGAGAGAGAAGCGAGAGGGGAGAGGGAGATGAGGAGTGGGGGGGAGAGGAGAGAGAGAGCGTGAGGAGGAGAGGAGAGAGAGATTGAGAGAGAGAGCGAGAGAGAGAGAGAGGAGAGACGACTTGAGAGGATGGAGTGAGATGAGAGGGGAGAGGCGAGCTGAGAGAGAGAGGAGAGGAGAGCGAGGAGGGAGAGGTGTAAGAGCCGGAGGAGACGAAGAGAGAGAGAGAGGGCGAGGAGGAGGAGAGATGGAGAGAGAGACCAAGCTGCTTTCCAATCCCTGCCACAATGCCTGCGCAGTTGGTCGGCACCAGCAAGCAAAGGGTGAAGCTTTTAGGCAATGAGCAGCAGGTGATCTAAGCTTTTCTGTAAGTCCTAATGCTCCTAAAAGCCACTCTCCCTGCTTCTGTAATTGGGCATCAGTAGTTAATGTAGTATTGACTGCATTACATGCTCCTGTGCATCCTCTCCTACTAATGCCATTTGCATCACCTTGTACATTTACCATATTGCTTAGCCAATAGCTGTTAAAAGCAATCTGAATCATATGGATAACTTTTAGCAAGATGGACATCCAAAGGAGACAATTTACAGTTGAGTTAATCTGGGTACATTAGCGCAACATGGATTGAGCGAGACAGACCAATTTGTTTCTATGGCAATCCCTTTATTGGTTTTTAGATGGGTTAGTGAAAGGATGGTTGGCTCAAAGAGATATGAAATATCCATTTTCAAACATAAATATGGGTCTGAAATGCAAGCCATTACTTTAGAGGGGAAAGGGCCCCTGGCTAAAACTAAATGTGTGTGTGATGACAATAGTCTTTGAAAGACGACAAAGGCATTTTTAGGTCAAAGACACTTTGTAGGGATTTGCTATTCTCAACGCTGTTAAAGAAACGTATCAAAGTACAAAAACGGGATTCAGCTTCAGCAAAAACTTGAAAAAAAAGAAAAAAAAAAGTTTATAAACGGTTTCCATAGGAACCAGCGTGCAGCGTAAATACAAAGACGTGCATTGTACGTATGCCTATAAAACACAGAAATGTTACACTGCTATCAAATAGGTGGTGATCTAAATGTTCTGTTTAGACCTATCAGTAAAGGTTAAGCTTCCAATGCTCTCGATGCTGATAAAACATCTCCCCGTAACTTCACAGATTTGCACGAGCGCTAACTGATACTGCGGGGAATAGCGACGTAGGTTCAGCTCGGTCTACGGCTTTTAAACAGATAATAACATTTCATTCACGGGGACAGTCGGAGAAGTACACCGTACTCTGCATGTCTCTCCCGACTCGAAGTCTTTGAGTAGCGTACGCGCTTTCTTCCTCATGTAAACCTGACGAACGAACGTGTCCGTCTGATGTGACAAACGAACTGGAGCATGGAAGTGCCGTTTGGGGGGAAATGGACGCTAAATGCTGCATTTCCTCTCTGTCCCGCGTTCTTCATAGTCGTAAGGAGCAAATGAATGCACTAACAATCATCCGTACACTTACCCTCTTCCTTGTCTAACACCATCGTCCTGAGGAGCGAGGAGTCCGGCTCCAGGCGATCCGCTCTCGGCTCCAGCACACTTCTGCGCGCGCCGCTCGCGTCTCTGAGAAGAAATTGCTTTGCAACAACAAAAATAATAATCGTCCGCGTTGCTGCCGCAAGGTTTAATTACACAGGCTCGTCTGTGTGGGTTTCCGCTGTTCAGAGACGGAAAGCCATGTAGAGAAACATACGTGTGTCTGTTATTCTATTGCTTAATGTTTCTCGGAGATTATACCCAGCGATGTCCCCTCAGTTGTATTCGCGTACGCAGCGCGTCAGTAATATCCACGCTTGCAATTAACGATGTCTAAAACTAAAGTGAGACGCCACGGTGCATTCCATGCGAAAATGAAACGACTACACCAACTCGAATCTAATTTAAACACCCGTTTAATTTGAGCTGCTGCGAAGATGCTATTCTCGGAGTAGAAACGTGTTCCTCCCAGTTCTCATTTGCTCCGAAACTGTAACTATATTCAAGAAATCCAATTCTGAGGCTGACAACTCCTAACAGCATGCTCACGCTGCCTTTCTCACCCAATTTATGCGCTCTGCGCGCTCCTGCTACTGAACAAATGCGCGCGCTTCCCAGAGAGCCACGGATCCCCCTGTTAATTAAATCAATTCATTATGCTCAGATCTGATTAGCAGCCCTTCCCCCCTCTTTGAATCAATTATTCAATACACAAACATAATTGCTTGTGCCAGAGGTGTCTAAGTATTAGCTTATTTAACTCCAAGGACACTAATTACCCCTAGGGCAAGGGAACTTTTCTCATTAATTCTGACAAAACAAAAGCACAGCTAAGGGAAGGGTGTGTGTGGGTGTGTATGTGGTGGTGTGGTGTGGTGTGTGCGTGGTGTGTGTGTGTGTGTGTGTGAGTGTGTGTGTGTGTGAGAGCGAGTGTGTGTGAGAGTGTGTGTGAGAGAATGAGTGTGTGTGAGAGAGTGAGTGTGAGAGTGTGAGTGAGAGAGTGTGAATGAGAGTGTGTGGGAGGTTGTGAGTGGTAGTGAAGGTGAGGAGAGATGTTTATGTGAAGTGCTCACAGGGGGATGTGTGTACATGTGTTCTTCTGTGATTGTGACGTGTGTTATAAATAGAGAAAAGAGGGTTTGAGCTTTTAAAAGCGTTTTTGAATAGTTTTCATGATCTAATTTCTTCACATTCTTCATTCTCACTGTTTATAATATTTCCACTGGATACGTGAGATGATCGGCTAGAAGACTTCACTTTCCATATTCAGATAAACAGTCATTTTGAGAGCAACAACACAACAGATGGGCTGTTTTTTGATTAGCGGTGAGATAGGAGACTGCATGTGGCTCTGGTAATATAATTGTTAGCTGTTACTTTGCTGATAAAAGTGTTACTGTTTCATGGTGGGCAATTGGTGGGGTTTCACCTGCCCTGCGGAGACGCTTAACCAATGAAGTCAGAGATCCACCTGAGATTAACCATTAGGCGAGATGCAGAGAGTACAAGTGGCTCTGTTTGCTAGCAAGTGATCTGGCATACTAGTTTTTCCTTTACTTTTATTGCACATCCCTGATCCTGTCGAGGTAGAGATGAAAATGTGCCTTGTCTAATGTCTTTGAGATCTGGATCTCCTTGAAGGTGATGAATAGACCTACAGTAAATTATGAAATCGTAAATCATATCTGCTCATAAGACATTAGGGTGAAAATCTTCTATGCCCCCTAGACATTCATTCGTAGTTTAATTTAAACTATAGGCTGTAGCAATCTTAGCAGATTGGGACATTGCCCTGCCCCTAAAATCCATTGTTTGAGCCTTTGCTCTCTGCCTCTTCTGCCTGACATGTCTGACTTTTCATTTCTGCAGTGTGATAGATGGATGACTTTTGACCACAAATGTATGTCTGCTGACCTCTTGCAGAAGTGAATGACACCTAATTAATCCAATCACAACAAACTGAGGGAACAAGGAAAGCGTGGCCCTAGTTGTTGAATGCTGAGCTACAAAAGGCCTCCTGACAGTTAAATGGCGAAACAATACCATGGCCGATCTCTAAGTGTTTTAAAAAGAGAAGCCATATGCTGTTAAGACACTTCTTTCACAAAAAGAGAAGGATTCATCTGATTATTAGGTATGAACACATTATGTTTATATATTTTAAGGGTAATTTTTGACTGACAGATAAGCCAACATTATTAGAAAACATCAGGTTGTGATATTCCAGTTTGCTATGAAGCCTGCTAGGAATTACTTTCGCCAGTGCAGTGACATGTATCATGCTTCTCTTCTGTACTGATGGTTAGTGATGGAGCGATCCATTGTTTCTTTATTATTAGGAGGCCTAGAGTGCATCCCTTTTCTAAGGCATGTTGCATTCGGGGTCAGTTGCAACTGGAAACCGTCCTGGAGTGTGGGCCTTGTGTGCAGAGTTAATTAAAATTAATTTCTGATTGGGAATTAAGCAGGTCCATCTATTTACTGCTAGGGCTCACGTACAGCCAGTTCAAAAACACTGCACAGTAATTAACCCTACCTAATCAGATAGCATAGAGCCGAGTTGGGTTCCCATTTATCCTGGGGCAAACAATCAGTGGATGGTGGATGGTGGAGTCAGGGAGAGGTTGAACACGAGCCTCCCCTATATTTCATAATGGTTAAGCTGATTATAAACCAATATCAGACATGGTACTTTTCTCTAACTGCGTTCAATGGAAGGTCCTGCTAGGAGGAAAGGCTCCGAGAGGCCTGTTGTGATGATATCTGGATAAATGAGATAAATGATGCACATGATAGATGGTGCTTGCTTACATTGTCTTAAATTAATTCAAATACCAGTTGAAAGTTGTCCTTCATTTGATGGGCAGTACTCAAGATGTTTTCTTTCATGTGTGAGACTGATGCTTAATCACAGATAATTATCTTAGAATTTTAATTGGTTTCCCAGGATGTTTTTTTTTTTGCTTTTTGAGCACATCCTCTGTGTTCTTTCATTGAGTTCAGTTCAGATCTTAATTTTGTACTGTATAATGGATGCAGTAAGATTTTAACATTAAAATGCAGTATTTTAATGTTCCACAGGACATATTAGGTTTAATCAGTGGACAATAGTTTTTTGTTTACCATTCTGACATCAGCCCCTCCTAGTGGCTGCATAATGCATGTTCACTTTTAAGTGAACCAGAAAGAGCCTTTTCAGCTCTCCTTCCACGTTATTAACAGACGAAATTGTATATAACGCCTCCATTAATCCGCAGAAAAACTGCTATGATCCTCTGAGAGCCCTTTACCACTTAATTGTTCCCTCAATCGGTAATACCTGTACTCTCTTCCACACCGCCTGGAGACACCCTAACAGCTGCCAACTTAGGCGCTTTGCTCAGATCGTCCACCTACTCATTACGCGTTCCCCAAAATGGGCTTTAGACTCAAATAGCTTAGGTGTCATTTGGGGGCAAAGAATCCTCTCCCCAAACATTTAATCCAACTTTAATCCCAGTCATTAAGAATTAGACATGCAGAGCTGTCCGGTCGTGCTTCTAAATTACAATCAAACGGTTACCAATTACACAAATTATTGATGGTAGATTCTCTTTTCAACTGCAAATTAAGGCTATTAAGAAAGGCTCCTTTTTAATGCAAAAGTGACTAATTAACCAACGGATGGGAAATCTGCAGCCCAGATATCAAAAAAGTGCTCGGCGCACATTGCAGAAACACAAGGGAACCAATTAGTTTAATTATCAAAACAGCTAATTAAAATTGCACAGTTCCTAATTAGTTCTTTGCTTTTGCCTCTAATTGACAGCCGTCCTCAGAGACTAACTGGGTGGCCGTTGAAAAAATGATCGAGAGGTTCGAGCAGAGAAAATGGGAGATGAGAAAAAACTAGGAGAACTTCGAACCTCTGTCTCTCTGGCCAATACGAAAAATATTATGCTGACTTTATCTCCGTCTGTGTGGCAGCCCCGCCAATTGTGAAAGCTGTGCACAACGTTCAACCCAACGAAAAGTGAATGCACACGGGGGGTGGGCTAAGTGTCTCGAGCGCCGCGAGCCGCACACCGGGGATGTCCGCTTCGAAGTTGCGAGCCGGCCGCTCGTCACCACACGATGGTCGCGTGCCCAGAACAGCGCGGGTCTCCGCTGTATGGGGTTTGCCACCCTGCCAACTACTGAAATTGGGGAAAAAGGAGGACTTGGGGGTGGGAAAGAGCCACCAATTCTCCTCCTAATGTGACAGCTCGCACCTAACAATAGAGCAAGATGAAAGAGTGGAGCAGATGTAACCACTGGGAGCGTTGCATCATGGGACTGCAACTTTGTCATACTTTTTTTAAAGGGCTTCTGCCATCTTTTCCGAGTGATAATTTGTCCCATAAAAAGAGAAGTCTGCTGGGACACAGATAAAAGACATTTGATGGAGGAAAATGTGCTTTTATTGAATGTTCAAATGCTAGATGAATAATTGCTCTCCTTTATTTTCAGATTAATTTTCCCATGGAGTGACCCATGTGAGCGGTGCGCCTGCATTGCTGTGTTTTATAGGAAAGGCTCCCTGTCACTGGTAGCATCTCTTTAAAGGTAGTTAAAGCTAAAAAGCAATGATGGATCCCGCTACATGAAATAGTTTCCCGGGCAATCTTGAATGACAGCCATTTGATTTTGAAGACAGTGTTTTGAGTGACTCCAACCCTAGATCCCATGCCTCTAGTATACTTGCCCGCGAGGGGACCGTGACTGGCTGTATCGCCGACCCGAATTCCCTCAACAGTCCACAGTCGCAGTCCAACCGCCGGGCCATGCAGATATATGAGATAAGCATCTACTAATCAGTTTACTCAGGGGCCTGTGTTAAAATGTAAATTACATTAATGCTCAAATTATGCATTATGGTAGTCAGTGATGCCTGGCCCATAGCCTGCATAATGTTCCCATCATTTGGATACAATCTTTTTAGGTTTGTTGTTAATGCACACTGATTTGCCCTGGTCTGGTCAGCATCAAGTGTGATACATCAGTCGGCTAGTGTGTGGGACATCATAAGAGAGTCGCCATTTCTGAATTAGCAAGAGAGGAGCTTTTTAGCGGAGCTGCTCTAAAAGGTTAGATAATAGCATCTTGGTTTCTTTTGCCTAGCACTCACCCATGGAGAAAGACATTTCTGCTCTTTGCATTAATATTTTGGTGCAGGCGGTTGAAAAATTGCATAGGTATTAATTTACTTGTAATCCCAGTGAGTCAAAGTGGATTCACTCCTGCGATCACCCTGGCTGTGTTACTAGACATAGTGGATCATTATATGACAAGCTGTAAGTTTCTTCTGTTTTGTGTGAAGTGACACGACATTCGAACGATCCGATTCGTATCCCTGTCCTCAGCATGTCCATGGTCCGAAGTATGGAAGGCGAAAGGGCGACCGCCGTGTCGGACCGCAGAGGGGGGCGGGGGGGGGCAACTCGCCGCGAGTGAAGGCGAAGGTGCAAGGGCGCGACAGTCTGGCGACGCACGAAGCGCCTGATCGGAACCTGTGAGGAGGCACAGCAGAGGAACCTCCTTCCAGCCCCAGGGCGCAAGGGCCCGCCCCGATGACGGAGGAGAGGGGCGGAGTGATGTCACAATCCATGAGAACGATGAGGAACGGCGGTGCTCGAGAGGCCCTGGGATCACAGAGGCAATCGAGTCTGGTGCTGAGCACAGATGATTAGCGGCTCCTATCTGTTGTGAGCGGTTCTCATAGGAAATTCGTATCGGTAATTAGTGGCCAGCATAATGTGCGCCCTTCATTAGCGCACGGGTACCACTATGGATTTTTCTGCTTTGTTTTAGATGCGCACACCATTGGGAGCAAACAAAAGACGAGAATTTATTAGCACAGGTTCTTGTAGATATCCCTGAAAAGTCGGTGTGCCTTTAAGGGAGAGCGCAAGGCCTGTAAAACTTCTGTTGGCGCTTGCTCAGTGATTCCATTCGCGAGACCGAATACGTTAAGGAAAAAGCGGTATAAATTTAATTTGAATTGTTTTGTACACACGCCAGTGAAAAGGAACTGATTGGTCACAGTTCACAGACAGTATATTAATATGTTATTTTCATATGTTAATTGGTTTGCATAATCTTTCCCCGTGCCTGGTTTCAGAGTACCTGGCACCGAGAACGGGCCTAGAGAGAGAAAAAGGATGACTCCAATTTACATAAAATCAGACTCTCCGAACATTAAATAATAATGCGTCTGCAAGCCGAAGGTGTGTTCAGTTAGCAGAAAGCACATTTCTATAATTTATACGCCAGCTGTTTCAGTGCTTTTGAGTCCATTTGCCTCCCTGCCTGCATTTAATGAAATCTTGTTACTGGAGAATTGACTGGAGCTGAATTGAGATTTTAATCCCATTGACGTTGCGGCATGGAAATGCACACTGGTGGGAACTTTTAATGGAGGATCTTGTAATCAGAAGACACTAGTATTCAGATCCCTTACAATAATGAATCTCATGAAATGCTCTGGGCCGGCCCATCCCCATTTGAGACATTCCATGGGGAGTGTGTGATTACTCAAGTTTAGCAGTTTATTGCCTCATCTTTCAATAGCCACTGAAGCACAAAATTCTCATCTAGGTTACTCCTTTTTTTCTTCCTTTACTTGAAGAGCAGGCCAATATAGACGTCAGAACAGCTGGTGACATCTAAGAGAAGCACCATGTGGATTGCTATTGTGATGAACGCTTTTTGTTTTCCAAATTATATTCGCATTACATCATCATCTGTGTGGACATATTCTACATAATAATTATGCGGCCCTCCGAATTACTCAATTGATTAGTCATTTGCAGCATTCAGTGGTCAGATGTTTCGTACGCAAAATCTGTAACAATCAGAATGAGTGTTCTGATATACAGCGTTGCAGGGGCGTAGATTACGTGAGGGACGTGTCCCCCCCACTTTTAATATCACGTAAATTCATCCCACGCACTTTTTCAGGCAAGTGTGTTCACATAGACATTTTCAAGGGCCAGTGTGAATAAATCTAGATTTAAATTCAAAGAGACAGCAGGGCAGGCACTTATGGGGCCCCGGGGCCCCTGGGCTTGTCTTTCATGTTTGGGCCCCATACCTATACTACAAATGCCCTCAACTAGAACATTATTATGGAGTAACACAAAATACACAAAAATTAAAATATGCTTTCAGGTTCATATACTGTATACAATTAATAGGCAACATGTCTAGCCTAGTCAATGTTTAGATGTAATATTAATCTTCATAATACAATAAACAGGATGTGATCTCAGTTGAGAGATCAAAACCCTGAAATAACACTGAGCAGAACAAACCAAAGAGATGTATTATTATGAAAATGTATTGTCATATTTGTTTCCTTTTATGTCAGATTCTTACATTTAATAAATTCAATCTGAATAAAAAACATGTTGGCTATTAACAATAAAATGAAATCACTATAAACAAAATCCATAGATGGATTTTGCACAAGTTTTGTTAAGTTTAAATACATTTTAATGTAGAAATATTAAATGATTGCAAAAATGAAATAATTAGCTACTTTTTAAAAATATGAAACTACAACCGCCAGTAGGTTGCAGCAAGTGACTGTCTTAATGAGTGAGCTGAATCAACCGATTCATTTAAAAAGCTGATTAATTTAACTTTGCAAACGACTGTACTTATAGCCTGATTGAATCATTTACTGGTCCGTGTAACGCTGAGGAACAAACACATGTGCATTGATGGGGCCAAAAACCGATTTTCGTGTCTGTGTTTGTGTGTGTTTGTGTGTGTGGGGGGGGGGGGGGGTGTGTGGGGGGTGGGCCATCATGCAAGATATTCGTAAAAACCTGACTTGTGTGATGCAACTCCAATGTAGCATTCACTCATTAAATGGAGGGTTCGTTCAACCAATAAATTTCAATGACATTTAAGGCGAATTCATGACCTAATGCTCCATATTTTACAACAATGTTTAGATTTAAATCCATAGCATATCCAACATAATTATCTATTAATGCTATTTGTATGTTTCATAAGCACAGGCTGCGACTGTGTCCAGCCATACTTCATGCAGAGAACATAACTTTTAGTCTCGGGGGGTATCACTCTGTCCTCTTGTTGTCTCTGTGTTTGTGTGTTGCGCGTGGCTTGTTTTGCAAGCTCGCCACGTGAGCCTGTCACAGGATCGTTGTCCCGCCCCTCCTTGTTTCACACCTGGTTCTTGTCATCTCATTATCTTCCCTTATACTCCTACGTGTTTTCTCTGTAATTTATGTCAGTTTGTTGGGATTAGTCCTGCTCTGCTGGGCCGTTGATTATCGCTTACACGTTCTGTCTTGTCTCGTCCAGGGTCCCATGCTCGTAGCAGTTCTGTTTTTGTGTCCCGCACCTCTCTGTGCGTTTAGGAACCGTGGGCTACCTCCGGCATCCGCCTACCCTGGGACTCCGCGGTCTCGTTGTTGGGCTTCTCAGCCTCTCGCTCGGATTAGCGAGCTGCCCCTCCAGCTCCGTCTCCTCTGCCGCGGTTGCGGCTTGTTCCAGCCACTGCTCCCCACCCATTGGTGTGGTTGGGGTTTCCACGACCACAAGAACTGTCCGCGAAGGCTCTTACTGCCCGCGGTGATAATCTCTGCACAATAAAGCACCCGTTGAACCCGCACCTGAATCCAGCCTCGTTGTACCCTAACAAACAACTGACCAAGATGGGGGGGATTTGTCAGCGGGATCGCATCGTGCTGTCGGTCTGCTCTCGTGCAACAGGAGTTTTTTCTGGGTCAGCACGCACCCGCCAACTCCACCGCGCAAGAGGTTCGGCGTCGCTAAATCCCGGATCGCGTAGCTCCTCACTAGCGCGTCGAAGGATCTCATCGTGAGGCGGCTAACCGGGGGGTCCCGTCCTACCGCGCTGGTATTTCCGTGGACCCCGAGCCTCCATGCCAACAATCCTCTGGGTATGATGTGCGATCCGAATGCCTGCCAAGCACTTGCTCTCTCTCCCATGCTCGCTGGTGTCCATGCAGACCTCGTCGTTACGCACCACAGAGGCGGCTAAGGTGGCTTACGTCCTCACCTCGCCTCTCGGGTTGCGCCCGCAATGGGGGAATCGTCCAATGGAATCGCGGGCCTCCCTGCTGTTCTGACTTTTTGCGGATTTTCGCCAGGAATTGCGAGCTGTTCGACCGGCCGACTCCCTGCCCATGGAGATAGCGGCGGCTCAAGGCTGGTTCGTTGGTTTTTCACAGAGAGATGCTCAGTCCCGGACTATGCCATACCATTTCAGACTCTAGTGGCGGCGTTGCTGCTGGATGAGGGCGGCGCTATGCGCAACATATTTCCCGTCGAGGACTTGAGGTAACTCGCATGACAGATTCAAGCGGCGGTGGCCTCCTACCTCGGGAGCTGACAGTTTTTGCTTAATCCTACAAAAAAAAAAAAATGCAAGCTCCCGCCGTGTGGGATGGTCGCCTCAACCCCGTGGCCGGCAACGCCGTCAATCCATTACTCCGTGGCGCCACCTGGAGTCCGCTTCATCCGATGCGGCGAGTCCACAGTCAGCTGATGTTGAGCCAATGCAACTGGGTCGTCTCCGGCTTACACCACAGGAGAGACAGGAGCGTTTAGCTCAGAGATTATGCCTGTACTGCGGCAAGGCCGGCCACTTTGTCCTCCAGTGCCCGGTAAAAGTCAGGGCCCACCAGTGAAGTGGAGAGTCCTGGTGGGCGCCTTTCCCTGTTCAAGCTCTCCAGCAACGCACACCCAGCTGCCCTTTCGACTCTCCTTTCTGGGAGGTTCACACACGGGCCACGCCCTTCTGGATTCAGGGGCTGAGGGGAATTTCCTGGATTCTGCCTCTGCTCACAAGTGGGGGATTCCGACCATTCCCCTGGATAAGCCCATTACAGCGTGGTCATTATCGGGCAATCCTCTCACTACCATCACTCACGTCACCCCTTGTGTAAGCCTTTCCCTCTCTGGTAACCACTGTGAGCAGATCGAACTGTTACTTATTGACTCCCCTAGGGCCCCGTTAATTTTAGGACATCCTTGGTTACGGAAACACAACCCACAGATTGATTGGGCCAATAACTCTATTTTAACCTGTAGTCAGTCTTGTCATGTGTCATGTTTGGGTGCTGCTTTTCCTGCTGTCTCTGTGTCTTGTGTTCCGCAGGTGGATCCGGCTGACTTGACCGGCGTCCCGGCGGAGTACTGTGATCTTCGTGCTTTTTTCAGTAGGTCCCGGGCCACCTCTCTACCTCCGCATCGTCCCTACGACTGTGCCATTGACCTTCTCCCGGGCACTTCTCCGCCTAAGGGTCGTTTATACTCCCTTTCTGGTCCTGAAAGAGAGGCCATGGACAGGTATATCCGTGATTCACTACAGGCTGGGCTCATTCGCCATTCCTCCTCTCCCGCTGGGGTGGGGTTTTTCTTCGTTCAGAAGAAGGACGGCTCCCTACGCCCTTGTATCGATTACAGAGGTTTGAATGACATTACGGTAAAGAACAGGTACCCCCTACCTCTAATGTCTTCTGCTTTTGAATTATTGCAGGGAGCTCAGGTCTTCACCAAATTAGACCTCCGCAACGCCTACCATCTGGTGCGCATGCGGGAGGGGGATGAGTGGAAGACGGCATTCAACACCCCCTCGGGACACTATGAGTATCTGGTTCTTCCGTTTGGTCTGACCAATGCTCCGGCCGTTTTCCAGGGTCTCGTCAATAGCGTTCTGGGTGACATGATCAATCAGTTTGTCTTTGTGTATTTGGATGATATTCTGATTTTCTCCCCTTCTCTCCACTTACACACTCAGCACGTTAGACGGGTCCTCCAGCGCCTATTAGAGAACCAGTTGTTCGTCAAGGCGGAGAAGTGCGAATTCCACGCCGAGTCGGTTACGTTCCTTGGCCATATCATCTCTACCAGGGGGATTAAACCAGACCCTGCTAAGATAGAGGCTGTCGCCAAGTGGTCAGTCCCCGACTCCCGTAAGGCCCTGCAGCGTTTCCTGGGTTTTGCCAACTTCTATCGGCGATACATCAGGAATTTTGGTCAGATCGCTGCTCCGCTCACGGCATTAACCTCCACCAAGGTGTCCTTCAGGTGGAACCAGGATGCTCAGGTAGCCTTTGACACATTAAAGTCCCGTTTTGTATCTGCACCTGTTCTGTTGGTTCTAGATCCACTCAGTTCATTGTCGAGGTTGACGCATCAGACGTCGGGGTTGGCGCAGTTCTGTCACAGCGATCCCTCCGCGACGGGAAGGTGCACCCATGTGCATTCTTCTCTCGCCATCTCAGCCCTGCAGAACGTAACTACGACATCGGCAATAGAGAACTGTTGGCGGTAAGACTGGCCTTGGGGGAGTGGCGTCACTGGTTTGGAGGGTCCGGCGCGCCTCTTGGCCGTTGACGATCAACAAGAAATCTGAATATATCCATTCATTCCAAGAAGGCTGACTCGCGTCATCCCCGGCTGGGCACTTTCCTCTTTGTGGCCGTTCAACTTCCCCTCTCGACGGGCCGGTCCAAAAACATTAAACCCCGACGCTCTCCATCCGCGCCGTTCGGGCTCCGGAGGGGAGCTTACGGCCGAAGCTTCTCCCTGAAGGGTTGGTGTTTCGGGCAAGAACAAAATGGCTCTTTCTTGGGTATCGGCGCGCGTAGATGAGCCGGTCGAGGGGTGCAAGTGGCAGGGAAGTGCCCGGCGGGAGGTTGCCGGTGCGCGGCTGTGTTGCGCCCCGATGTCCTTCGTGGGGTGCCACTTCCAGCTGGTTTGCCAATCCCGTGATTCGGAGTAACTTTGTTTTCCATCCTCAAACTCTTTCTGGTGGCCCACAACTGGCCGCAGATTCAGACAGTTGTGTTGGCCTGCCCCCATGCGCCAATGTAAGCTGTGAATCGGCCCTCCCGATGGTCTGCTTCATCTGTCCTGTTCCCTCCCCCTGTCCATGGTCACCTAGCTCCTTGATTTGTCTCTGGGCTCCCCACATCGAATGGTAAAAAGGGCACTGTGGTCTCGGGAGACTGTGGTGGAATCGCTTTTCCAAGGCGGTTTCATTTCTCCCCCGCCCAAATTGTGCCCGCCGCCCGGGGAACCGCCAACTGATGGGATTTCTGCGTGGGAATGGTGGTCTTCCGTCTCCATGGATTGCCGGTTTATGTGGTTTCAGATAGGGGTCCTCAGTTCACCTCCTGGTTTTGGAAAGAATTTTGTAGACAGATTGGGGCCTCTGCGAGTCTGTCTTCCGGTTTTCATCCACAGACCAATGGGCAATGCGAGCGGGCCAACCAGGATCTTGGAAGAATGCTCCGCTGTCTGACATCCAACAATCTGAGTTCCTGGTGCCAACAGCTCTCCTGGATAGAGTACGCGTGTAACTCTCTTCCAGTGGCGGCTTCAGGTATGTCCCCTTTTGAGTGCTCTGTGGGATATAAATCGCCTCTGTTTCCATCACAGGAACCCGATGCTGCGGTCCTGTCCGCCCTGGCTTTCGTTCAGCGCTGCCGCCGCACCTGGGAGAAAGTCAGGAGGGTTTTGGTCCGAACCTCAGGACGAACCAAGGCAGCAGCCGATCGTCGCCGATTCTCTCCTCCAACCTATGTGTGCGGTCAACAGGTATGGCTTTCTACCAGGGACCTGCCTCTCCGGATGCCCTCTCGTAAGCTGGCGTCCAGATTCATTGGGCCGTACCGCGTCACCAAGGTGGTTAATCCAGTGGCGATCAGGCTCATGCTCCCTCCTGCTCTTGGTCGGGTTCACCCTGTGTTTCATGTCTCTAGGGTTAAACCTGTGTTTTCCTCTCCCCTTAACCCTGCCGCCGATCTTCCTGCCCCCCCCCCCCCACCCCCTTGTCTTGTGGAAGGCTCCCTACCTATACTGTTAGGAGATTCTCGACGAGCTACAGAACCGGGGAATAGGGTTTCGTATCTCGTTGGACTGGGAGGGTTTATGGTCCAGAGAAGATGCTGGGTGCGTCCCGGGACATTTTGGACTCCGTTTCGTTGATCGAGGACTTCCGTCGCGACAAGGTGGGCCTCCTCCCTGGGGCGCCTTGTGCGCTCCTGGTAGGGGGGGTACTTTCGGGTCTCGGTCTGATCACCTGTCCTCTTGTTTGTCTCTTGTTTGTCTCTGGGTTTGGTGTGCGCGTGTCTTTTTTGACAGCTCGCCACTTGTAGCATGTCAGCAGGATCGTTTGTCCCCGCCTCCTTGTTTTCACACCCCTGGTTCCTGGTCAGTCTCAATTAGCTTCCCCTTATAGCTCCCTCGTTTTTCTCTGTATGTTTCATTTTTGTTGTTTATATTCCTGACTGACTGTCCGTGGATATCGCTCACCAGTTCTGTCTTGTCTGCGCCATGCTCCATGCCGGAGCATTCTGTTTAATGGTCAGCACCTCTCGGGCGTTTCAGGAACCGTGGGCCTAACCTCCGGCATCCCGCCTACCCTGGGCCTCCGCGGTCCTCGTTGTTGGGGACAAAACCAAAACCGACCTTCTCAGCTTCTCGCTCGGATTAGCGAGCTGCCCCTCCAGCTCCGTCTCCTCTGCCGCTGTTGCGGCTTGTTCCAGCCACTGCTATCCACCCATCGGTGTGGTTGGGGATTCCACGTCCAGACGAACTGTCCGGGAAGGCGCTCATTGCCCGCGGTGATAATCGCTGCACAATAAAGCACCTGTTGAACCCGAACCTGAATCCAACCTCGTTGACCGTAACATTAGGCTACATAATCACATAACTGAATGCCAGAATGTTAAGTATGTTGTAATTTGCTTAGCCAGTTTTATAAATTAAACTCAGGACCTGAATTTTCGTTTTAGAAACAGCTTTGGTGGAAAAAATACAGGTACAGAAATGCTGCAGAAATGGAATAAACTGTAAATTAAAAACAGTAAATTCACTGTAAATTAAACAACAGATTAATTCTTAAAATTAAAGTTACAAAAGTTATTCAGTCAAGAGCAGTGAGTGATTTTGCCTTTTGTTGTTAACATTAACAATAACCAATAGGCCTAATTAATTAACATTGTTAACATTAACATTTGGTATGAAAGTGACAGCAGCTTTTATACCTGCTGTCTGTCAGTCTGTGTTAAAGAACAAAAAATAATAATTCTGCTCAAATCTGCTCTTGACTAAATAACTTTTTCATATTTAATATGGATTAATATATAAATATAATCTCTTGTTTACACATCAGTATTTTGTTCCTTATAGTAGAAGCTACTGTTATTTTTAGGCTAGCCTACCTGAATGAGGCAGTTTTGAGAGTGAGAGCGAGAAGACGCGGTACAGCTGAACCACTCACGCTGTTTTCAAATGATTGACTTAATCTGATATTCTGTGTGAATTTTGTTTAACTCATCTAACCTACATTGTATATTAAAAAAATGTTTGAGGGAATTTTCCAAACGTGCGAAACCTGCGAAAATGAGTAAAACCAAAATGAGCAATCCCGCACCGAGATTCAGGATGTGATTAAACATATTTATATAGAGATTTGTAAAATAAATTTCCACGACTTTTCCAAAGCTTTCTGGGTTTTTCATGACCGCACGAACCCTGAAATTGCTAGGGGTTGGGGGTGGGTTGTGTTATTTTTTAAAGTCGTCTTGATGAAATTTCTGCTCCACTTTGTGTGGTGGTAGTGAGACGGGACAAAGTCCCTGTAAGATATTAGGGTATTCTATAGTCTTTGGACGGGAGAGAGCGCTCAAAACTCTTCATATTAATTTAGTGGAACATTAATATAATATAGAATCATCCTCTGTAAAGAAGTGAGGCGTGAACATGTGAGAATGTATCATCTTTGTAAATGTGCGCTCTTTTGGGCTAAAGGCTTAATGGAACCGTTTAAAGTAGCCATGTGATCACAAATTAATCGGCGATTCGGCGCAGCGCAGACGTGATTTAATACGCGTGTACTTTTTCTATGTGAAAAAAATCATAAATTCCAGTTTATGCTGTTTGATTATGACTTCGAATGTCGTAGTTGCATGGAAGCTTGGAGTTGTTAGCCCCGGCTGGCCCGTGCGCGCTGTTGAAATGCGACTAATAATTTCTGACTGGCACATAACTGAACAAATGTAAACGGGTTAAGGCGGGGCCCCTGGGCTGCAGCCCAGTCAAGCCTAATGGTAATTCCGGCCATGGAGACAGGATAGTCTGTGCATGATCTGATGTTTTATTCGGACCCAGAATAAGGCGAGATGACATTCGTGGAGCCTAACACTCATTGCAGTGGTATGGTTCATTCAGTACGTGGGTCTTGGAGCCGGAGTGGGCGGTCGGGGTCCGGCGCAGAAAGTCGTATGAGGAAGTTCCTAATATGGATAAAAGCGTCCAGCTATCGCTGTATCATAACAGTTGTTTTCACAGAAAACAGAAACGTTTGGAAACATGAAGACATTAAACATACGATTGCGACAAAATTGTGTTTGTCAAGTCATCTTCAGGTAATAAATAAAGTAGCCTATATGAACAATGCAGTGCTAATTGACATAGCATTTATTACAGTATAGAAACTATTCTGCCTTATGTGATAAAAAACGTGTTTGTAGTATATAAACATATCATTATTATTGGTTATTGTCCAGCAGTTATCTGATTTCTAAGTCAAATAAAATCTAGAAATTAGAGAACAATTAAAGTTGCCTATACACTACCAGTCAAAAGTTTTTGAACAGTAAGATTTTTAAATGTTTTTTTAAGAAGTCTCTTCTGTTCACCAAGCCTGCAACAGTACAATTTTGAAATAAATTGAAACAAAAAACATTTGTGCCATATTGCATACTGTAATATTGTTGCTTTGTTTGTCTTGTTGTTAGGTCAGATGTTTTAAGGTTAATTCACACTGCATCAACAGATGCAAATCTTGCTGTAAATCTTGGGAAAGTCGCTGTTGCGCGCCGTAAGCTGGTGAATTAGTCTTTACGTTGTAATGGACTAATGAACTATTTTTAAAGATATTTGATGAGTAGCCATGTAATATGCTGGATAATGAACAATCATTATTGTAAAATAAACCCCTTCTGGGTGATACAAGACTAATTTATTTTGCAATAATGACCCGCTGATCTCATTCTCCCTTACACAGTGGCTTGCCTCAAATAATCACAAACACTGCATCTTTCAGCAGTGCATCGCATAGCTGTTCATTCCATCATGATTCAATGGATATCACAGGAAGTTCTCGCAAGACATTTTGAGGGCGGTCCATCTGCCTTGCATTGCTTTGTGAAGATGACGCAGGGACACCTGGGTTGTAGTAAAGGCCGGATTTGTCCATGTTCCTCCTGGAGGTCTACTGCAGATCAATCACGGTAGAGCTGCTCCCACTGGGACTCTCACTAACATCCACTGATTGCTTTTTGTGGTGGAGGCTGTTAAGTGGGAGCCGCATGATGGGCTCATGGACAACACTTAACGATCAATCAGCAAGGTCCAGACCTATTTCCAACTGCATACAGAGGCCGTCCAACACACCACACGCATTCAGCCTGAGAACCATCCAGGTGGTCAGAAGTGTTAAAGAATCACCAGGGAGAGAGCCCCTATCAGTGGTGGAGTGGAGAGTGAGGGAGGGTTGTAGTGGACAAGGACGTGGAGAATCCACGTTATTTGTATTCAGTTTGGTGAATGTTTGGTCATTATTTCTAATAGGGGAGATTTCAAAGTTGATATTTTGTTTTGAATGGTGTTTGAGAGCATGACCTTCAAAGAGTCAGTGTACATTTCGGCTGGCACTTGATGAGAAGAGCTTGTCTTTGGGATTGGCAGGCATTCTGTTGTTTCCCTACCAATTTAAATACACCAGACAAACAAAGCTCTGCAAAACAACAAAATACATTTACTCAAACAGAAATACTTCATCCGTTGTTTGTGCAAGAGACTTTACCACCAAATGTAATAAACCATAACATCCCATGTCTTTAAGAACGTTGTTGCGTTGTGCAGTACTTCCACAATTGCTGAGAACAGTCAAATGCAATACAGTCCAATCTGTACCACAGGCCTTAATTTAAATGTAACGTAAGTGCCTCCACAGAGCAGATGAAGCTCTAATGGTGAGAGAGCTACTTGAAGTTTTCCCATTAATTAAGGATTCCATTGACTTAATGAACCTTGTGCCTTCTGTCAGACAAGCAGCCAATAAGTCTAATCTCCAAAACAGATGTCAGGCACAGACTAGCTATAAATGAATTGATCTGCTCATCTTCCACAAATGGGAAAATGGCTAAGTATTGAAATGACTCCCAGCATGGTGATGGATCAGGGATGGTGTTAAAACATGAGCCATTGACCAGGAAGTGATCGCAGGCATCAGACACCAGTGTTAATCTCAATTTGCCTGAAGCTTTCGAAGGGATGTGAGATGAAGAGATGGCACGATTTGTTAAAATATAATTTTTTTTTCTTTTATAGCAAATATAGTTTTATTCCTTAGGGGATGTTACTCAGTGTGGGGAAGGGAGACATGTTTTGTATTCCCCTGATTGTAATCTGTTTTAGGAAGAGTGTCTGTTATATGATGAAACCTAATAAGCAGTATCAGCAAAAAGATGTCAAACAGTTGCCAGAGAAGTAAAGAGTAATTCTTTTTTAACTTGACTTCTGTGTTGCTGAAGGAAAATCTTTCAGTCTGTCCTTTCAGGTATTTCTGTGCTCCAAAAAGCAGCTGCATTTTCAAGTTTTAAGGACAATAGTTATTAGACTTGGCTTGCTTGGATTCCTATGAAATCTTGGGAAGATTTATACAGCCTCCTTCTGTATTTTCTCTCAGTCATTGCAAGAAGATCAAGTTTTGAATAAGAACAACTGCTTACTTAATAGAAACTGAAACAATCTCTTCCCCCGCTAATCTTTCACGATTTGGTTGTCAGAAATGTTAATCTTTCCTGTGGCCTGCAATAATGAGCCTGCTTTATTGGTCAAAGGTCATAATCATTTGAGCTCTTTCTTTATAAACTAATTTCTGCAGACTGACATTGTGATAGAGGCACGAATAATAAATCATAACCGGGTCCCCCTAGAAGATTGCATTGTAAATGTCAAACCACACAGGAAATTGTAATTAAAGAAAGGAAATTGCCTCAAAGAGCCACGTGATTTTGAAATGAGCTAAGCATGGAATTTTGTAAGCATTTAATTATGGTTCAATTTGCCAAGACTGTTAGTTTTTCCCCCTCTTTGTTCATCTTTCTCTTTTGGACTTATTATTCTTTCCTCTTCTTCACAGTCACTCAGCGTGAGTTGCTGAAAAGAGGATCAGGAAAAGAGCTTAATTCTCTATGCTTTCATACATAACCAGAGTGATTATTTCGTAAAATGTTTTGTTCTGTCATTATCCAGTATTTGAGAACTAAAAAGAGCCCATTTAGTTGCATACCTTCAATGTTTAGACAACGTTTTGCCATTTGCCTTGCTTTTAAAGCTCTTATCACATAATAGTTATCTGATATATACACAAATCATCTATTTAGATTGAAACACAGAATGAGAAGCAGCAATAAAATCAAACATATTATTTTTCCCAGAGTGCCTTATTGTTGATGGTAATAAGGACAGCAGCAGGTACAATTTGACAGTGATATGGTTTCAAATGTTCAACATAGGTTAAACATTTTTACAATAATCTCTCTAGAATACTTGAGTCTGACTGCTAGTGGTCAGATATTTCCTGATATTCACTTTCACACTAAAAAAATTAACTCTGGGTCATTCTAAACCCCGGGTAAACGGAATCTGGGATTATCTTGTTTCATGTTTTACACTGCTCATACTTTACCCGAAGTTAACAACTAATCCTGGGTGTTCATACCTTGACGTTTCACATCGTACCTTCCTAAACCCCAGGTTAAAATTCTTATTTGCATATTAGTGGTGTCAGCATCACTGTGTCAAGCCCCTGGACTTTATCTGTGTGTTTTCCCTCTTCATGTGTCTGCCCTGACCTAGTTTTCTCATATGTTGATTGTTCATTAGTTCCAGGTGGTTCTCGTTATTCCCGTTATTAGTCCCATAATTTAAGCCCTGTGTGTTTCCTAGTTTCTTCGACTGGTATTGAATGTTCGTCTTTCCCCACTACGTGTGTTTTCCTGGTTCCTTGGATATTTATTAAAGTCTTTTCGTTTAAAGTTTACTCCACGTCTCCTCGTTCCTCGCTCCGTGCTCCTCACAGTAGCGGTATCGTGACAGAATACCAGACCAATAAACAGTTACCTCCGTGTGTTTCCTCCGTTTTTCTTTCCGTTTTTTCTCAGTGTTTTGTTTGAATGGTCCCCAAGTTTAGCCCAGAGAGGGCTCCAGTCCCCAAGTCTAGCCCAGAGAGGGCTCCAGTCCCCGAGTTTAGCCCAGAGAGGGCTCCAGTCCCCGTGCGTCCAATGCTCCAGCGTCGCCATGGCTGGAGTTTCCCTTAACTCTGCCTCCAGCCTCTAAGCCCCGGACTCCGCCTCGGCCCGTTGACCCGTCGACTCCACCATGGCTCCTAGCTCCCTCTCCACCATGGTCCCCAGCAGTCCATTACTCCGCCGGGCTCCCTCGTCCCTCCGGCTCCGCCTTGGTGTAGCGTCAACCATCCTGCGCCTCGGGACTCCACTCCTCTGGCTGCGCCTCGTCCCTTCTTCCCTCCGGCTCCGTCAGGCTCCTTCATCTCGTTGGCTCCTCCTCATTCCTCTGTCGCTCCGCCGTCTTCACTGCGCCTTTCGGATCCACGGCCTCATTCGTTGCCGTCGCCATCTGCTCCGTCCTTGGCCCTCTGGATCCTCCCCCTCGCCCTGGCTTTCATCGGCTCCTCTGTTCTCCGCCTCGGGCTCCTCCGCCGCCTTTGGTCGGCCCACCATCATGGCTGTGGCCTGTGTCTGCTTGGCCCCCATGTTGCCTGCCTGACCTAGTTTTCCCATATGTTTATTGGTTAATGTTTCCAGGTGTTCTCGTTTATTTCCCGTTAATTAGTCCCATAATTTAAGCCCCTGTGTGTTTCCTGTTTGTTTGGCTGTATTTAATGTTTGTCTTTTTGTCCGATACGTGTGTTTCCTGGATCCCCCTTGATATTTATTAAAAGATCTATCACACGGTCAAGGTTGGCGAACCACAATGCAAATGCTCTGGAGCAGTTGGTAGGGGGGGGGTTCCATATACCTCGGTTAAAAAAGGTGCTAACCTCATTTCTATTATATGTGTGAACTTCGCTAAGCGGACCCAACTAGTAAAAAGCCCGTAAAGAGGAAGGGGACACTGAAGAGGAAAGTCGGAATCGAAAACGAAGGTGCAGTTACGCGTGGGACGGGACGTGAGGCTTCACCGCTTGCTGCGTAGTCAGTGTGAAAGCCGTACTTATGGTAATATCAGAGTACTGCATCAGACTACGAAATATTAAATAAAATATTGATCAAGACCATGGTTTGAACAGCGATGAGGGCCAATTCCCATAAGGCCCGAAGACCACAGGTAAATGTTCGTAAAGCAAGGGAGGTCGCTGGCCCGGCACGCACAAAGCCTGAAGCCAGGTCCAACCAGCTAGACAAGTACTATAGAGTGAAGCTCACAGCCAATTTAAACAAATGAACAACTGTATGACATCTCCAAAGGAATAACTCGCAAATAATTCGTTGTCAAAATAAAATTCCAAGCATCCATCACATGTAAGACGCATGATAGTATCACGATCACGATCTTTGGATTGGCTTCCCCCACCTCTGAGACAGAGGACAGACTGAGATTCCTTACAGACATTTTAACCTCTGGTCTTCATACGTTCATGGAACATGTCCTTATGTTCAGAGAATGGTACAGAAACGGTCTTTTACAGATGTAGATGCACCAAAATGAACTCAAAAAGGCTTATAAACTAATATCAGTCCATTGCTTAACTCCATATTATATATCTAACCCACACATTAGACTATCATGTTTCAATCACGTATTGTGTATGTCTTTTAAATATACACTATTGAATAACTTCATATTCATGTTTAGTATGTGTGAGTTTGAGAATTCATGCGTGAAACGTTTCTTCCAATCAATTCTTTGTCAATGTATCATATTCTTGTTATATAAATCATGTCCAAAACTATACTGTGCAAAGAGCGGGAAAAAACGCGGACCATGTGAATGATGAGATAACATTTGATTTATGAATTGGGAGGAGAAATATAGCAACACCCTGAGCTAAGACAGTGTCTAATTGGTCAAAACACCATTTGGGATGTGTTAAAAAGTTTAGTTTAAATACTCAGGACACCATCAGATCATGGCTTTTTGCGTCTAGCTTTTAGTTTTGCTCTTTTTAGTTATGTGCTTTCAAGTCATCACTTTTAGCCATGCAGCTTTTTAATCATAGCTTTGAGCTATGCTTTTTAGTAATGGCGCCTTTTAGCTCTTTAGCTTTTTAGGTCATGGCTTGTAGCCGTGCTTTTCAGTCATCGCTTTTCGTGCTCTGGCTTACACGCCAGCTCCACCAAAACCATGAGGAGAAACGCCACCTAGTCTCGTCAAACTTTACTTCTATTTCTATTTCTTTAGTTTGTTTTTTTTTCCGTTGAGAGTTTCGTGTTCTGGGTTAAGTTTTGCCTAACGCCGTGTCTCTGAAAGAATGCCGTCTAAAACTTCCACTTCTACCACAACTCTGCGTCGTCAGCCAACGCCCAAACACTGGTTTCCCCAAGACTGAACTTCCAGCCAATCAGCAACCGCGGGAAACCCCCTTTCTGCAAGGACTACAACAAAGGGAACCCCTTACACAGGCAACGCAAGTACCTCCAGATTCTAGCTGAACTGGTGCATTTAATATATATTTTAACCTCATTGAGGAACTCAGTGCGTGGGTTAATTAAGTGATTGATGGTTGTCTATGCAATTGCACATATTGCTGTAATCTTGGGATTTCACATTTTCATTTTCTTAAACCCATTCTTTCCTCACTTTCTCTCTTTCTGCAACTTGTGAGAATGTGTGAATGCGGTGTTTAATGTCTTTAGATTTATTCAATAAAAAAAGTCGTATCATATCTATTGAAAAGAGAGTATCTTGTTTGTGTGCTACAGTTATGGTCTTAACGCCGATTTGTTACTCGTTCTATAACTAGTGTTTCACGATAACTTTGGATATTATATCCAGTGCAAATTTATGTTATCAGGCCGTTCAACGAAATCACTGGCTGTCTCAGTGCTCGAGGCCGTAAACCGTGTGATTCTGTCCAAATTCCCTATAAAATCATAAATGATTCCCTTTGAGCTAAATTGAAATATTACTATTACTGTTGTCACCTTGTTTCAGGCTATTTTTTTGTACATTGTAATGGACAGGTAAAATAATAAAATAATATACCGAATTATAAAAATTCAATTATATAACTTTATTACATTTTCATTGTCCCCCCCCCCCCCCCCCCCGCCACATTAATCCGTTTGGTAGTAGGCTTGTAATTTAAGTAGGATAATGTACAGTCAGTACAGGCAACATAATAACATTGTTTGATTTATGCAGCATAGCAACATAACCAATGAGGTAATGGTAGGGTACTTTCAGTTTGGCTGACCAAGGGCTCATGGGAGCAAGAGCACACAGTTATTTGAACCAAGTCATTACTTTTGCTCATTTGATTTAGCGCCTCTAGTGGTTCAGGCATTGAATGCTTCACCAACTACAGGCCTCAGTCATCTGACATATCAGAAGACCTCATTGGCACATGTTGTGGTGGAGGGGTGTGACAGATAGCAGTGAGTGTGTCTGAGAGAGAAAGATCTGGTCTTAAAGTGGGTCTCTACCCACACTCCTTAGCCCTGTGCAGCGATGTCAACCAGCCCCTCTGCGAGTCAGGCTGAGTGAGAGGAACAACAGAAATTTCAACTGAGAAGATCAATTATAGATAGAAGGAAATGAATGGGAAAAGTAATTTAATAAATTATTGAGTTGATGTCTTATATCATCTACAAAAGTAAATGAAAAATTAGATTGTGTATTTGGATGAAACTGGATTTTTAAAAGGGCTCAGAAAACATATTTAATTAGAAAAATAAAAAAAGATGGTGATTGGTATAGCCGGTTACACAAGGAGGAAAATGAATAGGTGGAGGAGAGATAGTGAGACATCTACCCAAGAGAGAAAGAGAGAGACGTCTCATGGACAGGAACACCAGAAAGTGAGACTGCAGTTTAGGCAAAACTTTCTCATTTCTAAGAGCCAAGGAGAATTAAATATCTTGTTAAAGTCCCGAGGCAGGACATTGCAAATGACTTAGCATTTGCAATAAATTCTTATATCACCATGTATCCAGTTTCAAATCTCACAGATCCAGAACATGCAGTGGCTGTTAACTTATAAACACCAGCCATAGCAGAAATAGAAATAGCCCCAGTTAATTTCAACGTGACTTCATTTTTTGTTTTCAACATACTGCCCAAACCCAAACACATGTATCTAAACATAAAAGAGGACACTCTGATTTACCCATCAGCATCAGGAAAAAGTAAATAGCAAAAGTAATTAGAAGGGAGTAACTTGAAAGTTGAATGTGGATTTCTCCTCTGTTTGAACTGGAGCATGAGCATGAGTTATAGTGCAGATGAGGGAGAAGAGGGGAAGTAAGGAAGACTAATTATGCGTTCCTCCGAGTGGCTTGTGATGTTAAGACACCAGGAATGCAAATTGCAAAGGTTTCTAGCTGAGGTGTGCCACAGTCACAGTTCGTGTTGGGACACACAATGTGCTCAACAAGGCCTTTGTGTTGCCATTCCCAAGAGACCAGCTCAACGAACGGTATTATCGGCATTGCCATGTTGTTTAAGCAGAAAAATTTTCACTATTTATAAGATGAAAGGCTATCTTCAGGGAATTAAAGAATTATTTCATTTTTTTCCCAGTTAATTGGTGTTGTGAGATACTTTTCTTGTCGCCAACTCCCTTGAGGTTTGATATTTGTGTATTTATACGATTGCACTTAATTTCTAGGGCATTACAACTCAAGGTGATGTATTTGTCAGTGTTTTGACTCACGGTTGATGCAATAACTACACATACAAAGTTCAAGTCTCCTACTCAGGCAGAGTTTCAGCAATGGAGCATATAGATTTTACATTGGTGGCAACTATAAGTTCCTTTTCTTGCTGTTTTTGCTATAATGAAAATGACTGAAGCTGCAGGACATTTTACTTATTTCAACCCTTCGATCCAGGCAATCAGGTTATTTCCTCTAGAATTCAACTCCATGAGTTCCTAGAATACAATAATCAGAGGGTCCATTGAAATGCAAGACCAGACCGCTTCTTGGACATGAAAACAGTTTTGTAATTGTGAAATGCTTCTCAAGCATCAATCAATGATTTAAAAAAAATTAATAAAAGCAACTCAGAGACCCTAATCAAACAAAGAAACAGAGTTGAATTCCAAACAGCACTTCAAAGTGAAGCGGCATTTAGATATAGATTTGCACAAGAACAATCTATAGTGCCGCTTCGTTGTTTTTCTTTTTGCCAGGCTCGAAAGGGGAAGAAAATCTATTAACTCCTGATTAAAATGTACTCAGATGCGTCAAGAGTACTTGTGATTCAAGTATGAATAGATTGTCGCTGCCATTAGATATGAGTTTATGTAGGTGTTGGCCACGGTCGGTGCTTGTGTGGGTGTCTACAGGCGGGCCCGTAGCTGAAATGGTGATAATATAAAAACGTGTGAATCGCTAATGAGACCCTCTTAATATTCTGCAAATCTAAGCATCATATTATCATAAACGTGCTCACAATTTAGTCAATTCCAATGAGCGGCTGTGCTAGGATTTAAATTGTCCCATTCTTTACTGCTAAGTATTTGAGAGCACATGGATCCCAGCCACTGCCGTCAACCTTTTAAAAGCCCGGTGATTGGCATATGAATAGAAAGTGCCTCTTTTGAGCGTACATACAAGTTCCTGCCAGTGCGGTGAATGGAGCTCTGTATTTTACCATATACCAACAAGATCTCTAATTGCGTTCCCGATCAGGCTAATTGAGTTGGATTCCAGTGCAAAGTCACAGTTATAAAGGTTTTCTGAAAAAACAGACGCCCGTACGGATGTACTTCAGATGGGTGAGTGAGCGGATTGATGCCAATGGCCTTTGTTCTGACATTTGTCAGTGTCATCTGATGATTGGTTGGAATGTGGCGTTACTGGATATATTTTTCCGCAGCCTGAGCTAAAATTGAGCTGTTTCAGGGTCAGCAACACCATTGTGTCAGCCCATTAGAGGTCGCATCTTTTGTCATCTGATTGTGTGTGTGAGTGATAAGAATCATTACATTAGATCATAAGTTGCTGAAATACAGCCGCCCTAACCTTAGAGTAGCTCTCACTTCTTGCACAGCTGTAATTGAATAACTTACCCACACACAAAAAAACTCTGCTCATTCTTTTCGCCTTCTCTGCAGCAACACGGAAAGAAAAAAAAGTCTGCTCTGTAACTACCTGGGAAAGCAACCCATCAACAGCTGTTAGAGCTGACTTGAAGGTTAAATATTAGGAAGGAATCCAATTTCTCTTGTCTATTCAGCTCAGCGGTGTGTTAGATTGCAGCTGGAGTGTGCTTAGCGAGTATGGGGATATGAAGTGGGCTAATCAATCCCCTCTGCCTCATTCTCAAATTCTTCTCATATCAGGTCCCTGCCCCCCAGGCAGGCCTTCTGCTTTCCGAAAGCCAATTCCACACGAAATAAGAACTGTGACCTGCAGCTAGAGGGTGAAGTTGAGTTTTCCCTTCATGATTAATCTCTTCTTGGGTGGCTTTCAGAAAAAAAACGGAGAGAGAGGTTGGAAGTTGGAGGGGGGATATAGTGTAAGAATAAGACAACATGCAAGTTGCTTCTTTGCAACAAGACATTTCTTTTTTTTCTTCAAAGGACATTGTATGGCCGAGCAGGCTTATCTAGTCGTGGGCTACTTGTTTTGATAAGGCTTCATATTGGCATTGAGAAAATGAAGTAACAGATGCCACGATTAAACCTGCCACTATCATAATTGTCGCCTGAACAAGGTAACACTAATGTGCTTTTTAATAGCTCCTTTTTTTTTCTTCCCAAGCACTTCTCATGGCTTGGTGTGATGAAGTGATATACACATTATCAACTAACAGGACTGTAGCAATGGTGAACAAGTCGTGTTACTTAGCAACTCTTTATTTTATTCTCATGGATTTGAATGTTTAGGTCAATGAATTACATATTTTACATTGTTTTTTGTTTTTTTTAATTAGTGAATGGATAATGATAGCTCACAATTAGATAAAAGCAGTTTTAAAATCACAATCAAGACAAGCAGAGTACAGAGTCTTCAGCGTAAGGCAGTGTAACCTTAAAGTGCCAATGTAGCATTTTATAGCATATAATGAAATCTTTCACTGAAATTGGACCTGTTAAGCACTCCATCCAGTTGGATTCTACCTAATGGCTGTTGGTTAGTGTTCAGATATACAGTATGGTTAAAGTGCCACATACCATCCTCGAGTGTCTAGAAAGGCTTCAGATATGATGGCTTTTGTTTAGCAATAAAACTCAGAAGGATATGCGGCGTTAAATAGTTGAATGATTAGATGGAACAACCCAAAAAGCTGCTACAAATTCAAACCAGGCTCGGGATTACATTCTGGAAACAGTTTGTTGTTGTGCATAAACATTTTTTAAGCATCTCTAAACCTATACAGCTTTGTACTTCTCTGAAATTTCCGGCCTGTGATCTCATCCTCTCATCCTGACGGATCTCACATCCCCTAGGGCCCTCAGATAGACCCCAAAAATGTGCTCACCGGGACGCTAAATGGCCTCTGGAATGGTGTGCATTTTTAATGTCTTAATGATGATCCCATGCTCAATGTACAAGAGTTACACATACATCTAGTAAATTTTTTAGCATCTTAAACTCTCACTTTGAAAAACAGCCCATTTGCCCGCTACCCCCCACCAAACAAATTGGTGGAGAACAACAAAATTCAATCTATGTTTGAATATTCCTGTGTTCCTCATCTGCGGCGGGCACTTACAGGAGTGTGTTTTTGCATCCTGGATAAGGTAGAGGTCCGCGAGGGATGGCAGGAAAGTGGATTTCAACCAGATGGGGGAATCGCTGCATCCAGCTCTGAGCACCTCTGAGTCAGGCTAAACAGTGGGCACAGTCATCCTCACATTGGGCCAAATGGAAGAGTGAAGTAGCAAACACCATGGAGCTACTTAGAGGAGGAGGACTGCAGTTCTGTAAACATGTTCCTCTCATTGGTGTGTGGTCTTAGACACTCATTAAAGATGGAGTGGGTGGAATTGTTGGGGAGCCATTTGTACATCTGCTCTCATGTAAGAGATTTGTTTATAATATGGCGCATTATGGAGTTATCGTGTTAGGTGGCCTGGGCCGACTTTATGTTGTTTGTGGTCTCTGGAATTTATACAGTTATTACCATAATAAGTGCAAGATGTACAGAAGCCCTAAAGGCAAAGTGCCTTCCTTAGTCTATTATCTACATTTCCTATTATTTTGCTGCTGTGAATAACTATTTTATGTATAATTCTTAGTTGTTCTGCATTTTTTCTTTTCAGTTTCAGTCAACTTTATATATATACAGTGGGTACGGAAAGTATTCAGAACCCTAACAATCTTACTATTGTTACTATTTTAATGCCATTTGACTAAATCATTTAATTTAGTTTTTTTCCTCATTAATGTACACACAGCACCCAATATCACAGAAAAACACAGAATTGTTGACATTTTTGCAGATTTATTAAAAAAGAAAAACTGAAATATCACATGGTCCTAAGTATTCAGACCCTTTGCTGTGACATTCATATATTAAACTCAGGTGCTGTCCATTTCTTCTGCTCATCCCTGAGAGGGTTGCTCACTTCATTTGGAGTCCAAGCTGTTATGTGTTTGATTATACTGATTGGACTGATTAGGAAAGCCACACACCTGTCTAAATAAGACCTTACAGCTCACAGTGCATATCAGAGAAAATGAGAATCATGAGGTCAAAGGAAATGCCTGAAGACCTCAGAGACAGAATTGTGACAAGGCACAGATCTAGCCAAGGTTACAAAAAAAATTCTGCTACACTTAAGGTTCCTAAGAGCACAGTGACCTCCATAATCCATAAATGGAAGACGTTTTGGGACGACCAGAACCCTTCCTAGAAACTGAGCTATCGGGGGAGAAGAGCCATCGGGGGAGAAGAGCCTTGGTGAGACAGGTAAAGAAGAACCCAAAAATCACTGTTGCTGAGCTCCAGAGACGCAGTCGGGAGATGGGAGAAAGTTGTATAAAGGTCAACCATCAATGCGAGACTGCAGCCCTCCACCAGTTGGGGTTTTATGGCAGAGTGGCCCGACGGAAGCATCTCCTCCGTGCAAGACACATGAAAGCCCGCATGGAGTTAAAAACACCTGAAGGACTCCAAGATGCTGAGAAATAATTATTCTCTGGTCTGATGAGACCAAGATTGAACTTTTTGGCCTTAATTTAAGCGGTATGTGTGGAGAAAACCAGGCATGCTCATCACCTGTCCAATACAGTCCCAACCGTGAAGCAATGGTGGGGGCAGCATCAGGCTGTGGGGGTGTTTTTCAGCTGCAGGTGCAGGACGACTGGTTGCAATCGAGGGAACGATGAATGCGGCCAAGTACAGGGATATTCCGGAACGAAAACCTTCTCCAGAGTGCTCAGAACCTCAGACTGGGCTGAAGGTTTACCTTCTCAAGCCTAAGCCTAATGACCCTAAGCACACAGCTAAAATAACTAAGGAGTGGCTTCACAACATCTCTGTGTCTGTTCTTGAATGGCCCAGCCAGAGCTTTGACTTAAACCCAATTGAGCATCTCTAAAAATGGCTGTCCACCAACGTTTAACATCCAACCTGACAGAACTGGAGAGGAACTGCAAGGAGGAATGGCAGAGGAACCCCAAATCCAGGTGTGAAAAACTTGATGCATCTTTCCCAAAAAGACTCATGGCTGTATTTGCTCAAAAGCATTCCCTTTCTTGTCCCCCCGATGACCCCCCTGGCTTGGGGAGATGTACTACTAAATAGGAGCAGACAGGGTCGACACACAAAACTTTACACGGCTAGGCACCATGTGATATTTCAGTTTTTTTTTTAATAAATCTGCAAAAATGTGAATAATTCTGTGTTTTTCTGTCAATATGTTGTGCTGTGTGTACATTAATGAGGAAACAAATGAACTTAAATGATTTTAGCAAATGGCTGCAATATAAAAAAGAGGGAAAAATTTAAGGGGGTCTGAATACTTTCCGTACCACCTGTATATGATCGAGGTGCTCAAGAGAAACAAACAACAGTATTTAATTTTCATTTGAAACCACTAGGGCACCCCGACAAATGATTATGGTTCCTAACTGTCTAAAAACTATATTGATCTTATTGTGAAACAATTTGTCCTTGAACTGGGTTTAAGTTGTTACATTATTGTTTCCTCATAATTTTTTACTCTAGCACACACTAACGAAAACTTCTATTTGTCCACTTAAATCACTATGCACACTATTGCACACTATTATTGTAAGAATTACTTTCCTATTGCTTCGCTTTTTCTAACGACATACTTGTTTATTTAATATATTATATAAATATTTAGTAAAAAAGAAAAACGTATTCTGTTTACCAGAAGCATATTATAATTTTACAGTAATCTGTATGTTTACAGCACAACATATTGTAACAATGTATTTATTTATTTAATGAATCATTTATTTGTTTGTTTTTGGAGCAGTTGCCTAGTGGTGTTCTGACTCACTGAGTTATGTTGTTCATGTAGGTGACGCAAGTTTGACATTTTCTGATCTTGTACCCTCCTCTTCTGCCCATCATTTGGGGATCGCTCCAATCAACAATCATTTCTTATCAATAAAAATAGCACAAAAAAAAAGTCAAAAAGGCAGTTGAATCTGAGCAGATTTATTTCGATTTGAAGCATGATGTTGTACGATTGACCAGGGTCATCTAACCTCTGGAAACCTCCACAGATGTCCATGTATGTGCAAGCATACAGGAAGTGTCTGGCCTGCAAGCACACTGCAGCACTCACACAGACCTTATCTCTGACAGCTAGGCCCCTGGAGCTCCACCATATTGATGAATAAAATAGTACCTTTTTCCAATTAGATTTCCCAGTGTTGGCACAAAAATGTACTGGCTAGAGAGGGGGAGTTAAAAGTGGCCTGCATGTTTGACGGTCTGAAAAGACAGCATAAAAGTTCTTCTGGCTCTTAATGATGGGGCTGGGGATGATGATGATGTTGAAGACTGACACTTTGTCGGAGGCTTTTATGGGCACAGGGTGAAAGTGCACAGAGACGGTTCCGCCATCACTTCTTACCTCATTGTCCTCCGTGAGTAATGTACAGAGGAAGAAGAGGAGGAGTGGGATGAAGAGGAAGGGTGGAGAGGGGGAGCGCAGATGCTCCTGTACACAGTGGCAGTCGTCTCAGTGCGAGTGCTGAACTGCACTTAGGCCCCATTTGCTTTTAAGGATGTCAGCCATGTATGATCAA
Organism: Sinocyclocheilus anophthalmus; assembly: GCA_018155175.1. Classification (NCBI taxonomy): domain Eukaryota; kingdom Metazoa; phylum Chordata; class Actinopteri; order Cypriniformes; family Cyprinidae; genus Sinocyclocheilus; species Sinocyclocheilus anophthalmus. Next base: position 56,161 of record JADLZN010007384.1, on the reverse strand, counting down.
ACTCCCCCCTCCCACCAACGCCACCCCATTCCAGTTGTGGACAGGTGCACTCGTCAGGAGGGAAGCCTTAATGCACGTCACCAGCGCTCTCCACTCAGCATGCCTTGATTTACCTTCCCCATCTGTCCCAGTCAGACAAGCCAGGACGGCAGTAGCCAGTAACTACGCTCTGGTCGGTTGTCAGTATTTGGGGTTCTCTCTTTAGTTTAGCACACATCGATCACATTAGCATTCTGCATTCACATTGTTCAGAGTTTATACATTTCGGCCATTTTAATTAAAGGGATACTGTTATTATTTACTCAACGTCATGTTGTTCCAAAACTGTATGACTATAAGACTTTTCTGTGGAATAATAAAGTAATTTTTATTTATATGTATTATTATTTATTTTTTGTTACAATTAAAGTAGTTAAACTGTAATGATAAACACTTTAAACTTAAGGCTTTTTCTATAGATGCATGATCGTTTTAATGCAGTAATTATGCCTTATAATGAGCTGATAATGCATTTGGTTTATCTTCATGTTTAATTTTTGTCTAAGTTTTACAATACATTTTTATATACCAGTTATAATACAGATAATACGCTCTATTGATTGTTACAACATTAGAAGTATAATGCGTTATAACACATACAAACAGACCTTCAAAATATCATAAGCATTTTAACTGTGGTTATAATTACTAAGAAAGAGAGATAATCAAGAAAACATACATTATGAACTACCTTTATCCATGCATTTCACGCCACCATAAAACTTTTCAGTAGTGCTTTCACCTAGTGATTAAAAAAATGGTTATAAAAAAAAAATTAATTTTAAATAATTGCTCTTGTAAACTTTCTTTTATCAAAATAATCTTGATCAAAAAAATATCTGGTTTCCAAAAACGCTTCATAGGACGCAAAATGTTTTCAACATTGAAAATTAATATTAAATGTTGCTTGGCCAACAAATAAGTAGGCGATATTAGAATGATTTCTGAAAGATCCTGTGACACTGAAGACTCGAGTAATGACTACTGAAAATTTAGCTTTTCATCACAGGAATAAATTACAATTTAAAATACATTAAAATAAAGGGGTATATGAGTTGATGTCAAGGAGCTCAGTTTCTTTGGGGTTACAATAGATGTTGGACATATTCCCCCTGATACTAGACATTCCCGGTGTTGTAACGTTGCAAAGACTAAAGTCTAAAATCCTAAGAGATATTCTTTATAAAAAGTTAAGACTCGTCCACGCCCTCATAAAACGCCTCGTTTAAACACGCCCCCACAGGTCTACGTCACGATGTGGGAAGATTAGCATAACACCGCCCAAATGTTCAAGCAAAGAAAAAAGGCGTAACTTTTATTGTCTTGTCGTATTTGCTTATCGCTGCCGCCAGTGTTATGGGGAGACGCTGTGTTAGCTTGCGCTTTGCTAAGACAAGCGAAACTCTTTGTGCGGGCTTTTCAAACAGAGGTACCCCACAAAATAGAACATAGTGGTTAACGTTGTATGTACATCAATGTTCAAGACTACAGTTCTAAACCAAATAACTTGCCGTGTGTGTGCAATGCATTTACGAAGGACGCAGGACGTGTTCCGTGGGAGATGATTAGCTACCAATTGCCGGTGTGTACTGAGCAATATTAATGCCTGACTCAATAGATCTGGTTGTAGATCGTTGTTCAAAAATTTAAAGGGAGGGTGCATCGTACTATTCAAAATGCGAGTTTTGAGCAGTGGTAGAGTAGCGTCTGGATTATTCCTGTCGTATTCTACCAATCATTACAAAATGCAGACCATGGTTTTACCACAAAGTCACACCTGATGATCAGATGGCCAAACTAGAACTGCAGCACAACCTCGTCTTTTTTCAGAACGATGAGCCATTTGTGAATAAACACTCCGACACTTTGGACGGCACACAGAAAAGGTGGGCTTGGTATCCTACTAGGTAGATACACAAACTATACCCTAGACAGCGACTTGTGGAAAATAATGTGTTTATTTGAACCTTAAACCGCATAAACACAATTTCATTACACCACACCACATACAACATCTACAAAATACTGTTTTTTTTTAGCAACGTCATATGACCCCTTTAAAATAAATAGCAGTTATTTTTAATTATAATATTATTCACAATATTATTATTTTTTTTTTTTTTTTTTGATTTACTGTATTTTTGATCAAATCCCAGTCAATGTCAGGGCCACTGGCTGAGGCCAAAGAGACTGAATGTAAATAAGATTTGTACCGGCACCCATAACTTTTGACAGGGTGGTGGGAAACACTGAACAGAGGTGAGCAAAACCATATATGGATTTATTAGTTATTGCAGTTTGACGCTGCTTCATTGTACGCTCATGAGAAAGGTTTGAGCTTTTAATATTGATACCTAGCATGTGGACCAAAATTAGCGTATCTGCTTCTTTGCGAATTTATGACCCTCATAACCTGCAACATATTTGGCTTATCACTGCTTAAAACGCATCCTTTCAAAGCAGCAGGCTTGTTACACAACCTAGGGATTTAATAATCATTTTATGAATCAGAAGCTACATTCACATGAGATGGACAGGAAGTGGGAGGGGGGTAGTTGAGAGGTTTGGTAGAAGTGGCATCATGGGTAATCTGGAGGCTTGAAGGCTCTCTCTCATCCATTATCTTAGGAAAGCGCTCATGTCCACTTTGCCATGTTATTCCAAGGTCTCAATTACGCTGTGTTCTCTATGATTTAAACAGCACTGTTTTCATACCAGCTACACAGCGCACAACAAGCCTCTTCAAGTACCTAATAAATGTGAAATTGCATGTGATGTGTTTTCCCCCTCTCTCTTCACTCTGTGTGCTTTGATCATGCGGTCCCATGACAGATCCATCAGCCCTCTCTTCATCTCCTGTAGGAATTGGCTAAGCTTAATTGGTGCTACCAGGAATATATCAAAGCAGGAAACCGGATGCTCTCCGAACAGTGTCCACAAAGCAGCCTCTAAATCTGTATCGCCCAATGGCCACTTAGCAACATTCGGCTTTTCGATGCACACAAACATTTTCACAATGTTATAATGACAGGTGCACAAGGAGACTATGACTTTACTACATTATGACAGAAATCCCCCTCTCTCTAGTATTGGGGGTTGCTCTGATGGCCCGTTGTTCTAATCTTATTTAACAGTCTATGCCTAACTCTCAATGCTGGGCCTCTCAGATTGGAGAGTTTCCAAACAATGCTGGGCTCACCCAAGCTTGGAATTGGTTTTCCGTGGAACGTCTCCCTCCTCCCTTTGGGCACTTTACCAATTTGACCAAATTTGTTCCATCACTGGCTCTAAGTAGCAGGAGTGTTTTTTGGCTTCGTACTGCAGACTGGCACTTGCAATTTGCACATTCTTTGCAGAACATTAACAACTTTGTTAAGGGCTGAAACCAGCCTTACTACAGAACGGCTTGCTCAGAACTAGGACTAGGTTTATTTCTCTGGCAGTTCCTCAAGCTAAACTCAAATTAAGCTTTAAAGTTCCTCAAGTTAAGCTCAAAATCCCTCTTGACTCAATCAGAGGATCTGGTTTTGAAGAAGCTGAATCATTCAAGTTTACGCATATGATTTTCTCGTCTACCTATGCATATCGTTCTATCGTCTTCTATACGACATTATCGGTGGCCTCTCAATAAACTTAGCATGTCCCTGTGGATAACATTTAATTTATTTTCAAAGTAATATTAAGACTCAAATGTGTGAAATCGTGCATTAAACAAATTCAATGGGAACAGAGCGAAGTAGTTTAAGTCTTTGGTTCTTTTAATTGTGATGATTTTGGCTCACATTTCAAGTCAAGTCAAGTCTGCTTTATTGTCAATTCTTCCACATGTACAGACATACACACGAGAATTTTACTCAATTGCGTTAACTCTCAGAAACCCTTGGGTGCATGAGAGATCAGGGACATACAATTACAGATTAAATACAAAATACAGTAAATAAGTCAAATATACAGAAAATTACAAAATACAAATACTATACGAATAACGGTATAAATGTAGAAAATATATATATTAAAGAGCACAAGGCAATATGGAGGATAGAGTGAAACCTTAAAGTAAAAACAGTGCAGATACTACCGTGATGTTCAGTGCAAAAAAATGATTTTGTAGAGCATATTTCAGACTGATTAAAGTGACAGTGTGTGTGTGTATTGGGGAGGGGGGAGTGGGAGAGTCCATCAGAGGGTCAGAGTTCAGTGGTGCGTGGGGCAAAAGAGGGGAGGGGGGGCAAGGTCGGGAGGGAGTTCAGCTTCCTGACAGCCTGATGGATGAAGCTGTCCTTCAGTCTGCTGGTCCTGGCTTGGAGACTCCGCAGTCTCCTCCCTGATGGCAGCAGATTGAAAAAGCTGTGTGTCGGGTGGGTGGGAATCACCTGCAAATGCAGAGGGCTTTTGCGGAGGAGACGGTGTTTTTATTCCTCGGCAGGACGGGAGAACAAGTACATGAGTCATACAGACAATGCTGGAGGGAGGGGAGAGAGGCACCAATGATTTTCTCAGCTGCTCTCACTATGCGTTGGAAGTGTCTTGCGGCAGGACGCGTTGTAGGCGCCATATCACACAGTGATGCAGCTGTTCAGGATGCTCTCGATGGTGCCTCTGTAGAAGGTGCACATGATGGGGGCCGGGGCTCTGGCTCTTCTCAGTTTGCGGAGGAAGTAGAGACGCTGCTGTGCTTTCTTGGCCAGTGCTGCGGTGTTGTCAGTCCAGGTGAGATCCTCTGTGATGTGCACACCCAGGAACTTGGTGCTGCTCACCCTCTCCACAGTCAGACCATTGACGGACAGAGGAACATTTTGAGTGCGCACTCTCCTGAAGTCAACAATCTCCTTCGTCTGCTCCACATTCAGAGAGAGATTGTTGTCTCTGCACCACCTGGCCAGGTGGCTCACCTCAATCCTGTAGTTTGTCTCATCTCTTTTGCTAATGAGACCCACCACAGTCGTATTGTCCGCAAACTTAATGAAGAGGTTGGATTTGTGTGACGGTGTGCAGTCGTGGGTCAGCAGAGTGAAGAGGAGGGGGCTCAGCACACATCCTTGGGGGGCCCCAGTGTTCAGTGTGATGGTGCTTGTGCTGGATGTGTTGCTGCCGACCCGTACTGCCTGAGGTCTTCCAGTCAGGAAGTCCAACAGGCAGTTGCACAGCGAAGTGTTGAGCCCAAGCTGGACCAGTTTGAGAATGAGCTGTTGAGGGATAGCTGGAACGCTTTGGGGGGGGAGGCGGTACAGTAGGGAGATTAGTGTGCGGTTGCACCGCTATGGTGGGGGGAATGTAATGAGAGCGTTCTTGTTTTGAATGCTGAACTGAAGTCTATGAACAGTATTCTGACGTATGAGTCTTTTTTGTCCAGTTGTGTGAGTGCTGAGTGGAGGGTAGTGGCAATGGTGTCATCGGTTGAGTTTTTGGACCGATATGCAAACTGGAAGGGGGCCAAGGAGGGGGGGAGGGCAGACTTGATGTGGTGCATGACTAGCCGTTCAAAGCACTTCATGAGGATGGGGGTAAGTGCAATTGGACGGTAGTCATTGAAGCAGGATGGAGAGACTTCTTCGGGCTGGAATTATTTTTTTTTTTTTTTTTTTTTTTTTTTTTTTTTTTTGGTGGTAGCTTTGAAGTGTGGGGACGACAACATTTAACAAAAACCCACCAATTAACTATCTCAACAAATTAGAATACTCCATAAGACCAATAAAAAAACATTTTTAGGGAATTGTTGGCCTTCTGGAAAGTATGTTAAGTTACTGTACATGTACTCAATACTTGGAAAGGGCTCCTTTTGCTTTAATTACTGCCGTATTAGTTTTGTAGTACTGTGGGATGGATTGGTGATCAGTTGTGGGCACCCCACACATTGCTGAGGTGGTATGAAAGCCCAGTTTTCTTTGACAGTGGCCTTCAGCTCACCTACATTTTTGGTCTCTTGTTTATCATTTTCCTCTTGAAAATACCCCATAGAATCTCTATGGGGTTCAGGTCAGGCGAGCTTGCTGGCCAATCAAGCACAGTAACAACATGGTAATTGAACCAGCTTTTGGTACCTTTGGAAGTGTGGGCAGGTGCCAAGTCCTGCTGGAAAATGAATACAAATTCAGCATATTCAAAAAGCTGAATAGCAGAAGGAAGGTAAGTGTCTTGGTAACAGGGGACATTTTTTTGTTTACGTGACGTTGTTTTCAGCAAAAACAACACAAGGACCAAGGGAAGAAACTTGGGCAATGAGCTTCTCCACCCTTCCTCCAGAATCTAGGACCTTGGTTTCCAAACGAAATACAAAACTTGCTCTCACCTGAAAATAGGACCTTGGACCACTGGGCAACAGTCCAGTTATAATTCTCCTTAGCCCAGGTAAGACACCTCAGACATTGTCTGTGGTTCAGGAGTGGCTTAAAAAGAGGAATATGACAACTGTAGCCAAATTCATTGACACGTCTGTGTGTGGTGGCTCTTGATGCCTTGACACCCAGCCTCAGTAATTCCTTGTGAAGTTCACTAAATTCTTGAATCGATTTTGCTTGACAATCCTCATAAGGCTGCGGTTCTCTCGGTTGGTTGTGCATCTTTTTCTTCCACACTTTTTCCTTCCACTCAACTTTCTGTTAACATGCTTGGATACAGCATTCTGTGAACAGCCAGTTTTTTTTGGTAATGAATGTTTGTGGCTTACACTCCTTGTGAAGGGTGTCAACGATTGCCTTCTGGACAACTGTCAGATCAGCAGAATTCCGCATGATTGTGTAGCCTAGTGAACCAAAAATGAGAGACCATTTTGAAGGCTCAGAAAAACTTTGCAGGTGTTTTGAGTTGATTATCTGATTGGCATGCCACCATATTCTAAATTGTTGAGATAGTGAATTGGTGGGTTTTTGTTAAATGTGAGCCAAAATCATCACAATTAAAAGAACCAAAGACTTAAACTTAAAACTTCAGTCTGTGTGCATTGGATTTATTTAATACACGAGTTTCACAATTTGAGTTGAATTACTGAAATAAATGAACTTTTCCACGACATTCTAATTTATTGAGATGTCGATGCACTGTCTAACATCTGACCTAATCATTCGTTATAATTGTGAAGGAAAAACCTTTCAAGCGTTATTTAAAAATAATGGAATGTCTTTGTCCTTCTTTACTGTGACTTACTGTATTAAAACAGACATGCTCTATTGCTCCTTATTGTCACTCTATTAAAATCGCAATGTGCCTTCCTCATTATCACCCATGGGTAGGACATTACATCTCTGTGAACTTTTTTTTTTCGTCTAACGCAAGACAAATACTCCATAGCCGAGGCACCTGTCTACATGATGTATTACAGGCATACAATAGGCTACTAAAAGTTGATATACTGTAATTGTGTATGATAATTAGAGTTATAAACCCACCTGTAAATGCCCCATTGGGATCTGGGATATTAGCATGTTCACTGAAACGCACGCCCACTGCTTTTTTTATTTTATTTTAGGGATGAGTGTTAGTAGAAATATAATTTAAGGGCCATGATTGCATTGGAGGTGTACATATAGATAAAGACCAGAATGCTTCATAAACCATTACTTTACAATTGGAAGATAAGTGCATGAATTAGGCTAACGCTAATGGAAGAGTAAACTCAGCAGTAAGTTTAACAGCAGCGAGACTTGAGCTGCAGCCGAGAACAGCTTCAGGCAGCAAAAGCAATTAAGAAAACTTAAAATAATTTGAACTAATTCTTTTCTCGTTATCTGTGGAAAATAATGCATTATGTGTTGATTATGAGCGGGGAGGAAGTCCTTTATCTGGAGTGGGAATACCTTATGCTGAGACTGCTTCTTTCAGGAGGCTGCTTAAGGGGATTGCAGCGCTGTCTGACTCTCACTCTCTTGCTTACATTTGCAGGCGTTGCTCTTTTTCGTCTCTATAGTTTGTCCTCTCTGTTCTCCCTCTATCGCCTCACATTCAGATTTCAAATTCATTAAACACGGTGTCATCACGCGTTAGTCTACACCTATCCACAGCAGCCATTTCCTCCCTCATGTTGCTTTTAGAAACAATTTGCTTGTGAATAGCAAGGGCATAACAAAGTGGAATGAATCAGAGTGAAAGTGTAGTGTTTTCTGGAGATGCGTGTTGGCACATGAAGTTCCGTGCCTCTGTGTGACATCTAAACTCGCTGCTAACGGATGGTGTGCTTGTGGTGTGGGGGTGTCTGGTTGCAGGGATCGGCAGTAATCTTTGGTGGCCTGCTTATATACACCGTCCCGTCTGCTTGTGAAGTTGTGAATGCTGGTGTCAATCCAGAAATTCCAGTTGCCTTTGGATGCTCAAACCACATCAAGACCTTTAGATGAAGGCCAGAAATCCTTTTCAAATGTCATACTTTGGTGATGTTTACCTTTAATAACCCAGATCTAAATATTTCTTTTTCATTTTGAGTGAATAATTTGTTCGTGCTTTGAGACGTTTTGTTGATATTTCATTCAGGCAGGCGTACACAATAAAACGGGCCTCTTTGGTAGCAGTTTATTTATTTGATTCTCCGTCGAAGCTGCTGCCATCAGTTCAGCTTCGTCTGAACCTGGCGCGGTAATCTTGCCTCAGTCACGTCACTGCGAGGGCTCTGCTCAATTTCAGAAACACTAGTGAGCAGTCATGAGAGGATCCAAACCCCATTTAATGTCCTCTGATGGCTTTTGCCTGTTTGCTATCTCTCGGTGTATCAGAGTGAACTTAATAGGATAATGGAGTAATCCGGTTAGTTTACCTTCACTCCTAGACCATTTATTCAGCCTCTTTGATGCATTTGTTTCAGAGAACACCAATGGAGATGTTTAACCCGCAGATGCTAGACTGTAGAATGGTTGCGTAACACATTCAATTTCGGCAGAGCAGCAGGCATGAGCACAGTGTGTCATGAGTACCAGAGTTTGTGTAACCTAATGGAGTGCAAATAGAGTCATTATGCACTGTAATAGGAAGCACTCTCTGCAATATAAGCCGAGCATGTTTTCAGCATTTTTCTTGCCCTTACCTTCACTTCCCCCATTATGCAAAATGGAGTTGTAAAAAACAGGCCAACTAATCTTTTCATCCCCGTGTCTTTTATTCTCTTCAAGCATATTCCAGACGTTTTTGAGTTGTGTTGTTTGTCCAAGAGGATGAATCCTGAATTTACAGCAGCTGCGTGCCACCTTGCTTCACGTGTTTGGGTTTAATTACTTAGAAATAATCAATGGACTAATGATGGCATAATTTAGAGCTCACATTAATCTAGTGTCTGGAGGTGTTAATCAGAGCAGAGCCTAGTCTAGATGTGGGGAATGTAACCAGGGAGAAAGTTATTCATGGAAGACCAAGTCACAGGCCATGATGGAAGAGAAAGGCCAGTGACTGATTCTGAATGTTATGGCTTAGCCCATTGGCAGATTTTTCACAGAGGTTTTATTGCGGTAAGATAGTCATTAAATTAAAGTTCAATTTTTTTGCATATCCACAGTTGTTTCTGTGTTACACCACAGAGATATATATTACAATGATAGATGAAGTCCATTCATATTCTCTGTTTGAGATTCACTAAATGAACTTTGAGATATGAAGTGTGTGGTGTTAATCACAGTCGCAAGGACAATCTGTGAAGCTAATCGTAATTCAGTCAAGCGATTTGTTATTTATTTATTTTGAAAAAGGAGTTTTCAAAACCTAGTTTACTATAATTTCTAAAGCTAATAAATTAATAATTTAATCAATTGTATTTTTGAAGCTGGTATGAGGGGTTTTGAATGAATCAATTCACACAATTAGGACTTTCCAGTTCTACCGTTCAAAAGTTTGGGGTTGGTGTGACTTTTTAATGTTTTTCAAAGCAGTCTCTTGTCCTCACCAAGAAAGGCTGCATTTTTTTTAAATCCAAAATACAGTAAAACAGTAATATTGATATTGATGCATTCTGAATAATATGGGTTTTCATGTTGAAATAGTTTTAAAGGGGTGATGAACTGGCTTTTTTATTATTTTATACTGTTGTCTGAGGTCCACTTATGATGTTTGCGTGGGTTTTACATTCAAAAACATCAAAATCAATAAGTAATAGGCTATTTCTATAGGCTAGTTTTGAGGCCGGCTCGAGAAACGCACGGTTTTTATGGGCGGGCCGCATTAAAGTAAATGCCCACTGCTAGGATTGGATAACGGTTTTGCATAGTAAACTAACTTTCTGTGTGCCTGTTTGACAAGCTGCAACCTTCATAGTTGGAGCCTTCTGTGACTTTAGACACATACACATAATCAGGACATATCTCAAACAAAGCAATAGTGACACATAGTACAAATATTTTTTACTCACATAAGTGTGCTGCGCCATTCCTGTCGGATCCAATATAGACTGCACAGCATTGCGGTTTAATCTCAGGCTCTATTTTAATGATCTAAGCACATTGTCTAAAGCGCACGGCACAATTGCACTTAGGGCATGTCCGAATCCACTTTTGCTAGTTTAACGACGGGAAAACGGACGGCGCGCCCGGGCAAATGGTCTAAACGGGTTGTCCCTATTCTCTTAATGAGTAATGGGTGTTTTTGGGTGTAACGTGCAATAAACCAATCAGAGTCTCATCTCCCATTCCCTTTAAAAGCCAGTTGCGCTCGCGCTATTGTGGGTTCGCTATTTACATGGCAGAATTTGCCAAAGCAAAGACTGAACGCTTCTCCAGAGAGGAAAGGTTCTGCTCGTGCACAAAGTTAAAAAATATTGCGCCAGACTTTAGACCAGGTTTTTGTTGGTCAATGGTGCAGTCTATTTCAGTTGCCTCAAACTAGCAATGGACCAACAATGCACCTGAACACACTTCGTTTTCAGACCAGCATGCCCATGGGCGCACAAATGGGTGCAAATGCATTTGTTATTTAAACAATGTGGCGCAGGATGTGAAAATGACAACTGCATCGGGCTGAAACTAGCAAAAAACACTTGCGTCGTGCCTGGCGCCGCATTGTGCCAGGTTTATGATAGGGCCCTCAGTCTCTCTGCAAATCCAGCGTCGACCTGTGTCTTGTTTACAAAGGAATCCGCGTTGAAATGAAGCGAACAAATGCTCAATGTTTTACTCACATGAGTTGAAACTTCATTAAAATAACGTTCAACCACGCATTCCTAATATTTGAATCCGAAGGAAGGTTATGCACAACCTGTGTTCTTCCACAACCAGGCACTGCACAATATTTGCGATCTTCAACGGCATTGGTTAGTTGCTCGATCCGGTTTAGGGCCACTTAAAGGAGTAGTTCACTTTCAAATTAAAATTTCCTGATCATTTACTCACCCCGATGTCATCCAATATGTTCATATCTATCTTTCCCTTTCAGTCAGTCACGTTCTACGTTACGTCAGTCGTGACTGACGAATTGGGATCTCGCCAAAGAGCCCAATCACCTTCGAGTGTTAAACAAGCCAATGACAGTTGGCGTGAGTGTTTCGCCACGCGCACCCCGCCCCGCCGCCCGGGTATAAAAGGAGAGCGCGTGCAAACGCACATCAGCTTTTCGCTTCGGAGCCAAGCCTTCTCAGGACGAATCTCCGCGAGTGTTTGGAGAGAAACAGCTGGCGTTGGTGTGACGGCGTATCAGCGGGGGGTTGCCATCCAGGCTGCTGAAACATCGGCGGGCTGCAGCTTCCATTCTGCGGTCTCGCCACGACCTCCCCTAAAAGAGTGTTTATCCTTCTCAAAAAAGAGACAATTTCTAAAAGAGCATCACGAGCGACGGGAGTCTTTTTAAAAATGGCTTCCCGCTCGTGCGTTTCTGGATGTGGTCGCTTCCTGCCTCCATCTGATGGCCATGATCGCTGCCTCTCGTGCCTGGGCATTAAGCACGCTGAGGTTGCGTTCATGGATGAGTCATGTTCTCAGTGCGGGGAAAAATGGACCATCGGAGGGGGGGAGGGGCCAAAGTTGCGGTCTAGATACATCCTCATTAAACGGGGGGGTATCCCCTTGCCATGCCCGCTCTAGCTCCTCTGGTTCTCGGAAGGCTACTTCGGTTCATGGTCAGGGAGGCCTGAGGATCACGGTGAGAGCTTCCCCGTCGAGTATGTCTCCACGGGCCTCTCATTCCTCTGGCATGTCGCACCACCTGGTGTTCCCGGACGAGTGTGCTGGGTCCTCGGACAGGGCGGGGTCCAGCATCTTGTGCGGGGCACAGGCAGAGGAAAGGATGTCGATCGCTGCATCGGAGGGAGAGCTAGGCTCTGGAGATGAGAATTCGGCTGCGCTGCCTCCGTCAGGAACGGTGGCGTTGCCTGAGTCAGATCCAGAACTGACCGCTATGCTTTCCCGGACCGCCAATAGTGTCGGGCTGCACTGGAGGCCTCCACCTCCTCCCGAACGCTCGAGGCTGGATAATTGGTTCCTGGGGGCGCAGGCCGGTCATTGGCAGCCGCCTCCGGTTCCATTCTTCCCGGAAGTACATGAGGAGGTTACTAAGTCTTGGAAGGCACCCTTTTCTGCCCGAAACAGACCTGATACCCCCTCCGTCCTCACCACCCTCGACAGGGGGGCGGCCCAAGGGTATGTGGACATCCCCCCAGTCGAGCGCGCTATTGCTATGCAGCTCTGCCCGCAAAATGCCACCGCCTGGAGAGGTAGTCCACGCCTTCAGTCCAGGGCCTGTAAGTTCTCGTCCGCACTGACGGCCAAGGCTTACAGTGCTGCTGGACAGGCCACGCGTCCGCCGAACGACAGGGCCCTCCTGCAAGTCCACCAGGCCAAGGCTTTGAAGCAGTTGCACAAGGGTGGTGCTGACCCATGTGTGCTGCAGGAACTGCGCACGGCGAAGAACCTCGTTCTTAGGGTGACGAAAGTCACGGCGCGGGCTCTGGGTCAGACGATGTCCACATTGGTGGTCCAGGAGCGCCACCTCTGGCTGACCTTGGCGGATATGAGGAAGGCCGACGAGCATCGCTTCCTGGACTCCCCGATCTCCCAGGCCGGCCTATTCGGCGAAGCGGTGGGGGGCTCTGCCCAACAGTTCTCCGCCACACAGAAGCAGACAGAGGCGTTTCGAACATATACTGCACCGGCGGTCTGCTGCTGTCCCACTCCACGCCGGCTGGCGCCCCTCTGTCTGTCGTGCCGAAGGCACCCTCCTGCGGCTCACCTCCGGCTCCGGCTGCCCCCCCCCTTTTTTTTTTCTTTTCTTTTTTTGGAACAACAGCAGCCTTCACAATGGTCGCAGCGTGGAGCTGGCGCAGGAAACCGCCTCCGCCCCTGCCAAGCCCGTGAAGCGCCAGGGCAGGTGGCGTCCCTGAGACGGGCGACCCGGAGCTCTTGGATCCTGCTCTTCAGGAGATGGTGACCGCACCACTCCTTCCCCCGGAGGAGGGCCGGGTGGGGAATCTTTTGTTCCCGTTTGTTTCTGTTCCACCACTGGCTACCCAGACGGTTGGTCCCAAACCAGAACCGAACCAAGAGGCAGTGTCCTTGGCCAAGGGTACCAAGTAGGGTGAGGGATGGCAGTGCACGAGACCCAGTATCCACACGGGCCGTCCCCCCTCTTTAGCCTATGGGCTTAGCAGGGTCCGGGTCAGGGGACGGATATGACTCCTACGCGCCCCTGCCCACTGGGGAGGCCAGGTAGTGGCGCGCCCACGCGCACTCGAAAACCCACCCTGGGACGCACAGCCCCCGGGTTGGGTCCCTGTGTTTCCATCCGCTGGCCCCACTGCAGGGTAGCGGTGGTTCCCTGGTCCTGCTTGTTCGGTTCTGGGGCCTGGTTGTGCTCCAGGCCGTCTCGTGGCCTTGAGAACCATCCAGATCGGCTACGCGATTCAGTTCGCCCTGGGCCTCCCAAGTTCAGGCGGCATCTGTGCACCTCTGTGCTGGACCGGGATGATCCGTCTTGCGTGCAGAGAGCCGTTGCCCTGCTGGTGAAGGACGCATACAGCAGGCTCCCTCCAGCCGAGATGAGGTTTATCTTGGTTTACAGCCCCTACTTCATTTTCCCAAGAAAGGCGGTGGGTTAGGACCGATCTTGGATCTGTGTGTCTTGAACCGGGCCCTTCACAAGCTTCCGTTCAGGATGGTGACGCAGAAACGCATCTTTCAATGCACATCGTCCTTTCGATTGGTTCGCAGTGATCAACCTCAAGGACGCATACTTTCATGTCTCAATACTCCCTCGACACAGGTCGTTTCTCCGCTTTGCGTTCGAAAGGCGAGAATATCAGTACAAGGTCCTCCCCTTCTGGCTATCCCTGTCGCCTCGTGTCTTCACCAAGGTTGTGGAGGCAGCCCTCGTTCCATTGAGGGAGAAGGGCATTCGCATTCTCAACTATCTCGACGACTGGCTCATAATAGCCCAGTCCCGAGCACAGTTGTGCGAACACAGGGATACGGTGCTCAGTCACCTCAGCCGGTTGGGGCTTCGGGTCAACTGGGAAAAAGAGCAAGCTCTCCCCCATGCAGAAGATCTCTTTTCTCGGTATGGAGTTAGACTCAGTCAATCTAACAGCGCGCCTCTCAGTAGAGCACGCTCAGTCGCTGCGAGATGCCAGGGGGCCTTCCAGCGCCAAGACGGCGGGTTCCACTGAAAACAGGTTCAGAGGCTCCTGGGCATATGGCATCCGCAGCCGCTGTCACGCAGCTCGGGTTGCTTCATATGAGACCGCTTCAGCGTTGACTTCACGACCGGGTGCTGAGATGGGCATGGCGACACGGCACATACCGGGTTTCAGTCACCCCGTTCTGCCATCAGACCTTCAGCCCGTGGTCAGATCCTGCCTTTCTTCGGACGGGGATGTCCCTAGGGCAAGTATCCGGGCATGTTGTTGTGTCAACAGATGCCTCCGCCAGGGGCTGGGGTGCCATGTGCAACGGAAATGCAGCTGCGGGGCTCTGGTCGGGGCCCCGAGTGCAGTGGCATATCAACTGCCTCGAGTTGCTATCAGTATGACTTGCTCTGCGTCGATTCAAATTGCTGCTACACGACAAGCATGCACTGGTCCGTACGGACAACACTGCCACCGTTGTGTACATCAACCACCAGGGCAGTCTACACTCCCGTCGCATGTCACAACTCGCCCACCACCTCCTCCTCTGGAGTCAGAAGCATCTGAGGTCGCTTCGCGCCGTTCACATCCCAGGCGAGCTCAATCGTGCAGCCGACGAGCTCTCACGTCAGCCCGCCCCTTCCGGGAGAATGGCGACTCCACCCCGAGACAGTCCAGCTGATTTGGAGACGCTTTGGGGACGCTCAGGTAGACCTGTTTGGCAAAATGCGTTTCCCCCAGTGAGCCTTCTCGCTCAGGACAAGGTCAGGGAGGACGAGGAGCAGGTCATCTTGGTAGCGCCATACTGGCCCAGTAGGACTTGGTTCCCCCGAACTAATGCTCCTCGCAACAGCCCCTCCTTGGCAAATTCCTCTGAGGAGGGATCTCCTTTAGAGAGGGGGCACCCTCTGGCACCCGTGTCCAGACTTGTGGAATCTACATTTGTGGTCCCTGGACGGGACGCGGAGGGTCTAGGTGGGCTACCTCCAGCGGTAGTAAACACCATCACTTCAGCCAGGGCCCAATCTCTAGACACGCTTACAGTCTGAAGTGGAACCTGTTAGTCGATTGGTGCTCTTCCCGCCGGGAAGAACCCCTGTAGATGCCCGATTGGAGTCGTGCTTTCTTTCCTGCAGCATAGGTTGGAGCAAATGCTGTCTCCCTCCACCCTCAAAGTCTAAGTTGCAGCCATTCCACACATCACGAGCAGTAGACGGCTTAAGTCTCTGGGAAGCCGACTTGCGTATTTCAGGTTTCTCAGAGGGGCAAGGAGGCTGAATCCTCCGCGCCCTCACCTGTTACCCTCGGTCGTGGCGGCCTTGAAGGAGGAGCCCTTCGAGCATCTGCAGTCAGTAGAGTTTAAGTTTCTGTCATTAAAGACAGCGCTCCTCACTGCTTTGGCCTCGGTCAAGAGGGTAGGGTACCTGCAGGCATTTTCGGTAGACGATTCGTGCCTAGAATTCGGAACGGGTAACTCACACGTTGTCCTGAGACCCCGGCCTGGATACGTGCCCAAAGTTCCCACCACTTTTATGGATCAGGTGGTGAACTTGCAAGCGCTGCCCAGGGAGGAGGCAGATCCAGCCATCGCTCTGCTCTGTCCCGTCCGAGGCGCATGAGCATTTACATGGAACATAAAGCGGGCTCAGGGACCTCAGACCAGCTCTTTGCGATTCGGAGGCAGGCAGAAGGAAAGGGCGTCTCCAACAAGACTTGCACACTGGTTAGGGGAGGCTATAGTCTTAGCTTACCAGGCCCAATGGTTTCCTTGCCCCCTCGGAGTGAGAGCTCATTCTACGAGAGGAGTGGCATCTTCTTGGGCATTGGCGCGGGGCGCCTCGAGAGCAGACATCTGTAGAGCTGCCGGCTGGGCAACGGCTATCACGTTTGCGAGATTCTATAATCTCCGTGTAGAACCTGTGTCTTCTCGTGTACTCGCCTCAGGTAGGCAGTAACACCGGACCCGCTCTGTGTCGATCACGCTTGCTGCGCCATTCCCCTCTAAGGAACGGATACGTGCGCTTTTCTACTTCTCAGTTCAGTTCCCCATGGCGAAACCCTGTTAGAGTTCCTCCTGCACCCTCGGCGGTCAGACGTGGCGGAGCGCCAGACGCCAGGCTCAGCACTCTTGTGCATGCCCAAAGTTAGCCCTTGTGCTGGGCTAGGTGCCTGTGTGTAGTGATTCCCCCTTCGGGTGATTCCACATGTGTATTCTTCCACGGTACGTCTCCCCTCACGGTAAGCCCATGTCTTTCCCTTGCAGTCGTTCGCTGCCATCTCTGCTGAGTAGTCATCTCACCCCAGGCGGGTTGAATCTACCACAGGTACTTCCATATGTAGTACTGCCCTGGGACAGTCCATATGTGTAATTCCACATGAAACCTCCTATGTGCGGGATGTGGCTTCCATAACGTCCCAACTGGGTACGCTTTCCCAGTGTTATCCAATGTAACACTGTATGGAACAGCAGTGGTGGACACCTCTGCCTAGCCGCTGTACTATCTTCCGCCCAGCTGGTGTGGGGGGACTTACCGGTCAGCAATAGTGGCGTTTTCCATACGGATCAAGTCGTCAGTCACGATGAAATACGTAGAACGTGACTGACTGAAAGGGAACGTCTCGGTTACGAGTTCCTGAAGGAGGGAACGGAGACGTCACATTCCGTTGCCACAGTTGCTGTACCACCACTGTACGGCCGGGGCACGTAGTCTCGGATCCTCAGCGGAAAAACTGATGTGCGTTTGCACGCGCTCTCCTTTTATACCCGCGCGGCGGGGCGGGGTGCACGTGGCGAAACACACACGCCAACTGTCATTGGCTTGTTTAGTTTACACTCAAAGGTGATTGGGCTCTCGGGCGAGATCCCAATTCGTCAGTCACGACTGACGTAACGGCTCCGTTCCCTCCCCCGAAAAAGAAATTAAGGTTTTTGAGGAAAAAATCCCAGGATTTTTGTCCATATAATGGACTTCAACAGTTACCAAACGGTTGAAGGTCCAAATTGCAGTTTCAAAGCAGCTTCAAAGGGCTCTAAACAATCCCAGCCGAGGAATAAGGTTGTTATCTAGCTAAACGATCGGTCATTTAAAAAAAATAAAAAAGTTTATGCTTTATAAACACAAATGCTAGTCATGCACTAGCTCGACTTCAAGCATTACGTAATCACATTGGAAAGGTCACTCGTGATGTAGGCGGAAGCACCGTCCCAGCATTTACAAAGTGAACGTGTAAAGAAAGTCAAACGCCCTTTACAAAAAAAGGTAAAACAACAATGTGGCGTTTGGAAGTTGGAGGAGGAAAATGAGATGGATTTTTCGCCCAGACGAAGTACAAGGACGAAGAACTACACATACTTGACCTTTCCAGCGGGATTACGTAATACGTGAAGGCGCGCATGTGCACGCAGAGCTAGAGCAAGATGAGCATTTGTGGTTAAAAAGTATATAAATGTTCATTGTTTTAAGAAAATGACAGATGGTTTGGCTAGATAAGACCCTTATTCCTCAGCTGGGATCGTGTAGAGCCCTTTGAAGCTGCTCTGAAACTGCAATTTGGACCTTCAAATGTTTGGTAACTGTTGAAGTCCATTATATGGACAAAAATCCTGGAATGTTTTCCTCAAAAACCTTAATTTCTTTGTGGCTGAAGAAAGAAAGACATGAACATCTTGGATGTCATGGGGGTGAGTAAATGATCAGGAAATTTTAATTTGAAAGTGAACTACTCCTTTAAGTTATTTCCCTACTATGTCATGCGCGAGTCAGTGGGCGGTGCTACAGAATTAGATGTTGATGTTCTTCTGTGGAGGTGGTGTTCAACCTATCATAGGCACATTCCAGGATCTGGTGTTCACTGGGCCTGGTGTAAATAAAAGCTTTTATTTCAGTAACAAGGACATTTTCAGTTCTGAAATTTACAGGATATTATTTTAGTACGTTGACCTCTTATATATCAAAAGCTCAAGTAAAAGTTGATTTATCAATTCATGACCCCTTAAAATAGTTTATTCCTGTAATGGCAAAGCTGAATTTTCAGCAGCCATCACTCCAGTCTTCAGTGTCACACAATCTTTTGGAAATCATTCTATGTTGATTTGGTGCTAAAGAAACATTTCTTATTTTTGTAACATTATATGTTTTTACTGTCTATTTTGATCAATTTAATGGCTCCTTGCTTAATCAATTAATTAATTTCCTTCAAAAAATCTTACTGACCTCAAATTTTTAAACGGTAGTGTACATACAGTATGATGGGGAGAATGGTTTAAGATGAACCAGTTTACTAAAATAAATCAAACTTCCCAATGCTACCACTGAGAAAAAGTGTGTTTGATTTAGCTCAGATATATAGTAATCATTGATTTACATAATTCAATGCATTTTAATTGATCGATTATGCAGAGACCAAATGTATTATTTACAAACCTTGTCACTGTTTTACTGTATGTGTAAGATGTTGAGAGAGGTAAATAAACCAAAACTCAGCCTTAGTTCCTTTAAATTATGGGCAGGATCCCTGTAGGATGAAATTTAATATCGGAAGGCCTTGTCCATACAGGATTATTGTTTAAGCCAAGCCTATGAGCTTTCCGCTTTCAGTGGGACAAATGGGAAAATTGAGGTACACAGATTTTCAATAACCTGTGCAACATCCCACAGTGGCTCATGGGAAGGCACACATTGCTCTTCTTTCCTTTTCAGCAGGAAGCCCACGGGGGACCATCCTCTATGCACGTGTTTACAGGTACAAGAACCAAGCACGGAAACAAGTGCCCTCAATCCCCCTCTAAACCCCAAACATACACACACACAAACGGCAAATAAATTCTGCCCCAGTAGACCTTTACTGGAAATATCTAGAGGAAAGATACGCTTAACACAGCCAAACATTACTTAAAAAAATGTCACATATACAGGACAGCAGAAGATAACTGCATTGCACAAGAGACCTGCACTAATGTCAGCTGAAGGGCATTGGAATAAACAGACGCTTGCCTTTTCTTGATTAGGGAACTAGGGATTGGATGGGGTAACTGGGGATAGAGATAGCCAGCCTCTTCCAGCTGTCTCAGAGCTTCAGAGGACTTTCTCAATCCTTCTATTGCTCTCTCTTTCTCACTTTTTGTGCTCCAATTTTTTTTCACTCTCTTCATTGTGTACCAGAGTCTGGCCCTACACACCCTTCTTCCCAGTTTGTATGAAGGCCAACATATTTTTACTTATTAATTTTCCATTTTAGCTCTGTTACAAGACTCAGTGGTAACTTTGCCATGGCTTTCATTAAGGCCGAGGTAGGATGAAATATGGATGTGTAGGGAGTGGATTAGAGTGATGGAATGGCTTGAATATTGCTTTCCTGGTGCCTGGGCAATATTGTCTTTGTGGGTGTTAAGACACTTAGGCTCATAGAAACCTGAGCCATTTTCAAAAGACTATCACACTCATCGTCAGGGCAGAAAAGAAGTTTGACTCATCCGCATCTGATAAATATCATCTTGAGACTGAGCAGACTTCAATGTGTGAGAGAGGCTCCATCATCATTATTGTATGCATATAGTGCTGGGTTGAGAGAGAGGCTGACCTGAAAAAAACATTTTGGAGAACTTTCAAACAACTTGTACAAATCCATTCTGACCATGACGCTTGACCGGCAGACGGTGATGTGCTTTTAATGACATTTTGCTAATGGAACAATGCAGCTAAGACAGCAGTGTCATCAAATCGTTTGACATTTCTGTTATGTATCATTACCAACACCAATAGTGGAAACTAAGCAAAGTCCTTGTGTCATATACCAAGGGCTTGATACATAACAGAATGGAAAATGCCCTGCTAGACTTTCCTTGCTGAATTTGCTACAATGGAATGTTTGATAAACTGAAAAAAAAAAAAAAAGAAGATTTTCCAAAGTTGTAAATAAAACAAAGTTTATTGGAGTATATTTTACAAGAAAATACTATTCCAGTCTATCTACTTCAAAAAGTAATGTTTATTTCACTGTGTTACTTGGTGATTCTTTGTAATTTGTCAAATTTACTAGCAATTTCTGAGAGAATTTAGTTTCAAAGTAAATCCTACACCATTTTTTTTCAGTGTATTAAAAGTAATTTTTGGAAATTGAAATAAAGCAGAAAAATAAATAAATATTAGATGAAAACGTTAAAAAATGAGAAATGTTGCCATGAAAACTTACTGAAAAAAAATACATTTATGTTGAAGTACCAAAAAATAAAAAAATAAAAACTGAAATAAAAATAAATTAACATTAAATATAAATAAAAAAACGAATTAGTGACAAAAGCATATACAATTCTGAAACTAAAATGAAAATGAAAACTGAAAACAAAGGAAAAAAATAAAAGCTAATTCAAAATAAAAAAATAGAATATAAATAATCAGTGTGTATGTAATTCATAAAAATAGTGGTTAAGAAACTGAAAACCATAGACAGCAGAATTAATTCACATTTGAATGTCTTAGAGCACCATGCAGTATGCTTTCTTTCAAAATAAATCAGTGAATCATTCATTCAACCAATTTTTTCAAAAACAATGACTACTCATAAAACAAATGTTCAGGTTTGAAAAGTGTTTTGTTCCTGAATGAATCATTGTTTTTGAACAAATCAATTGAATGAATAATTCAGTGACCGAGCTTGCTTCGATCCTAAAAATAATGTTTTTGAATGAACCTTTTACGTGTTTCTTTCCTGTGTGTTTGAACGAATCGGTTGAATGGATGATTAATGATTCACTCTAAAACAGATTTTATTTAGTTTATTGACTAAAACAGTCAATTGTAGCTGACGGAATCTACTGATGGAACGATGGAACTTGCAGAAAGAGTAATTCGAGGAAGAATTATGAGTTTCAAAACTTTCAACAGTCATTTTGTTCTGTGGCAGCATAGTGCAAACTTCCTCTGTATTATATGCTCTGTCTTTGTGATTCAGATAGAAGACATCAGAGAAAGCAGGTCAGCATTTACAAATACAACTAAAATGAAAATTTACAACTGGCATAGATATTCAAAAATTCCAGAGCATTTATGAAATCCTCCAAAATGAGGGTGAAAAGGCCATTTTGGTGATGCGCAGGAAGTGCTTCTGGAGGGAGGCTTTTTTGTGAGACTGTGGAAAGTGTAATTGAGCAGGGTAATAAGTTCTAGTGTTTATCTGTGAGCCAGTGTTTATCTATGCTACATTCATTTTTTAAATAAACTAATTAATGTCTCAGTCTGAAGGAGAGGGGTGGCTGGATGCAGAGTGGGGGAGTAACTAACTTGCAGTAACTAATTTTTCAGTAGTATGACAGTAGCTCAGTTTTTCCTCGTCCGTTGAACTTTCATAGGTTATTCATCACCTCTCTTTCTCCACTTAAGATTCCTGCTGTACATTTACAGCTGATGGTATCCGTTTTCCTCCAGTGAGTAGCAGTATATGAAGCTACTTCACTGTTTTTGTGTCACATTGTATTTTGCATGCTACTTCATAATCAAGCGAACTGATATGATAATCGAAAGTGTTCTCCTAAAATCTACCCTCTCTGTCCTATTCAGCATTAAAAGACTCACCAATACCTTACTTGGCCATAAACTTTTTTTATGCATTTATGTGTTCTTTTTTTGTGCCAAAATATTTAGTTAAAGGGGTCATATGATGCGTTTTCATGTTTTCCTTTTTCTTTAGTGTGTTATGTAGCTGTTTGTGCATGTTTAAGATCTGCAAAGTTACAAAGCTCAAAATCTCCCACAAAAGGATTTTTTTTCTAACAGAGAAGGCTAACCTCGCCGAAATTGCCGAAAATGCCCCGATTCAAACTCTTCCTCACATATCTACGTCACCTTGTGGAAATATTTGCATAATGCTGCCCAAATGCATGGTTTCAGGGATCGCAGTAGTGTTGTTGCTGCCACATTGTGGAGACACTGTGTTTGGCCTTTTATTGGCACATTATTTGGCCTTCCAAAAGTGGATGCAATTAGGAATCAGTGGTTCAGATTTGTTTACAGCACTGTTCTAGAACAGTACAACCCAAATGTTCGAGTTTGTGCAGCGCATTTTACGGAAGACAGTTTCCTGAACCTGGGAGAGTACAAGGCCAGCTGTGCACAAAGGCTGTTTCTAAAAAAAATAAAAAATGGGGCAATTCAACTATGCTAGAACAATCTGGCACTTCTGAATTAGAGCCCGTACATACTGGTATATGTATTCGCTATTGACTGTTCAAATGCGGAGTTTGGTTAAAGTGTATAATAACACATATTGTTTGTCGTGCTTACAATCACAAGTGCATTGATGGATTTAGGTTTACAAACATAAAGTAGTATCCTTCTTTCTCCGCTTATAACTGGCGTAGAAAAGACGACAAACATAGATGCACTACTTGTTTAGTCTCAGCCTCAGATGTCACGCCCACGGACCGTTGCCTGAACGTCTGATGCATATGGCACACAAAAGTGGAAACACTTCAAGAGTTTCGAAGTCGTCACGGATGGTGGAATATACAGGATTTC
This sequence comes from Sinocyclocheilus anophthalmus, assembly GCA_018155175.1. NCBI lineage: Eukaryota > Metazoa > Chordata > Actinopteri > Cypriniformes > Cyprinidae > Sinocyclocheilus > Sinocyclocheilus anophthalmus. The sequence goes on along the minus strand of JADLZN010007384.1, from coordinate 33,091 downwards.
CGGGAGCGTGGGTGTCGCATTGTTTAATGTTCCGCCTGGAAACAAAGATGCCGTGGCGGCAAACCCACTCCCTAAAGAAGAAAGCCATCGTGTTTACAACTGTGACTATGAGCGCTTATCAGGATCAAATAAATGTTGGATTCTCAAAAGTATGTGAAATATTTCAAGTTCGCGGCATAGAATCTTTAAAATACGTCCGAGAGTTTTACACACCGGTCTGTTATTGTGGCGACATTTCCACGCCCCGAAGCGTGACACTGAACGAAACAAACTGTGATTGGTTGTTTAACATGTCGGTCAAACGGCCTCATGGGCGGGCCTTGGCCAATGAAAGCTGCCATGAATTCCAGACCTTCAGCCGTCAGTCTGAAGGTCTGGCTACGCGAGACTACAACTTGTTCTGTTTCACACTGGATGCTCAAACAGAGCTGAAGCAGCAAGCGTCCGTTGTGCAGGTTTCCCACTCTGATACATTCAGCTCAAGTCGTGCTTGCAAAGTTGGTTCCAATCGATCGGCTTGGTTTTCAGCATTTTCAGAATCTGACTCGGGCTCGAACTGGGTCGCGATTATGGTAAGGGGTGTTACATTTCATACACACGCTTGAGATGTTCGGCCAATCACAACGCACTGGGTCAGCTGGCCAATGAGAGCACACTGAGCTTCTCAGAAGGAGATAGGCTTTGTAGAAAGCAATGCTTTTTAGAAAGACAGACTGGGCATAGAGGAGCTACAGTAATGTGCAGTATGTGAAAAATAATGTTTTTTGAACATTAAAGCATACTGAAATATTCTATTACACCCAATACACAAAATAATATACAAGATTATATAATATTATAATGTGTCAAAAATGGTCATAAAAATATATATAAATATTTTTCTCTCATTTTCACTAACTTTTTACCAACATCATTCCTGATCATAACTTAATACTAAAAATGTATTTCCTGGATTTTAACCCTTTAAAAGGTTTTTATAGTCACTGAAAATATAAATTATTTTCTATATACTAAATGCTATACAGATTTTTTTTGATTATTATAGTCTTGGATATGTCAGTAATTAGCAGATCGTGCACACATAGCAGTGTACTCAGTGGCCCTCTCAGTCTTTTTCCTCCAAATTTCTCAAACTCAGCTTCGACTAACCACACCACAGCCAGCACTAGCCAAAAATTCGGGAGGCTGTGTGAAATGGACGGCAGACATAGAATGCAATAACTTTCAGGTGAAATCTGAGGTAGAGCGAGACATGTTAAGACACGTCTGTTTTTGGTTTATGTGGAGGACAAATGCATTTTTGACAGAGAGCCATAATGATAGAAATGCTGCTGCCATTTCACTCTGTAAACATCAAATAATCACACGATCATATTTGTTTCCTGACCTAGTGGTATTAGAACCGTAGTCTACTCCAATCCAATGAACAGAGAGAAGACAAACAGCCTACCTGGAGTCTCTCTTCATGCCATATGTCACCAGCTCTCTCCAGCAGCCAATCCTCAGTGATGGATGGGCAAATACCTGTCACTAACTGCCTGCTGTGGTAATAGGCTGTTCAACAACCCAGTCGTAATTCATTAAAACATGTAAAGTAGACATTTGGACGAGAGAACCAGCTTGCCCATCACAGCTCGTAGTGCGAGAAGATATATCGCGCGGACTGTCACGATAAGGGGCTATCTGGCAGTGGGACAGTGCGGGAGAGTCAGAGGTTGGCTCTATCTCGGTCCTGTAGAGGCAGAGGTCTCGTTGGCTACGTCTGCCCTCCGCCCGATGGTCCTGCGATCTTTAAATAAAGTCATCACTTAAGTTTGTCGTCCATAACTGTGATGAGCCAGTGAAAGTCGACGCAAGTCTGAGCAGCCTGTCCCTGACATTAATTACACAGAAAATTAAACAAAATCTGTTGCAGTGATTGAGGTGTTTACCAAGAGCAAGCAGCCACAAGGATGACTCTCTATCTATCATTCCACAGATAAGAGGACATAAAAAGCAAGGTGCTGTGTTGACATATTGAATTACCTCTGAAAATGTGTAGTTTCGGTGCAACACGTGAACTAGCATTGTTCACTTGTACGGTGTGTATGTAATGCAGTAAGGAAGCAGAATCCACATGTGGCATAAAGCCAGCAGTTACTTGAAAGGATTTTCAATGCGCAGTGTTTTGCATCTATGAATACGGAGGAATCTAATAATTGTGCTCGTAATAATGACATCTGTCTCTTTAAAACGTCTCGAGAAAAATGAAGAGAGATGTATAGCGAGCGCTTCCTCTCGTATGAAGCAGTGTAATCCTCTTTAACAGAAGACTTTGCTTTGCAAACCCTTTCTTCTTTAATTGTAACAGTGATAATTACAGTTTTGTGTTGGACGACTTTCAAGGACTTATCTCCTCTATTTTGTATTATTAACTTTGCCACTTCCACTAAATCCGGAAGTTTTATGCTTTGTTACTTCAATTGTCATTATTCATTTTCAATTGCCCATATTTCCTTTTTGAAATATAAAGTCATTATGTACTTCCTTTTTTGTGTTTCCCTTGAAGCACTCTCTTTTCTATTATGGCTGAGCTGAAAAGTTTTTCCACAGATTTTCCTTTTTCATTCCAACACTGAAATCACCATGAAACACCATGGCTCTATTTACAGACAACCCATTTGGGTCTGAAAGTTTGAAACGGGCCTTTTTTCCCAACATACGCCTCATTCTATTAAAACGCCTGCCTGGCAAAACGTCAGCGGTGAGCTCCCATGTCTCAAACCCGAAAGGTCATATGTGAATTTTGCCCCTTGGCCTTGTTATCAAAGTCAAACGGCTAGTTTAACAGATTCCTATGGGCCTGTTTTGAGAGAGTGTCCGTTCACATCCCCACTTCCTTGTTCATCTACACAGACAATGAGTGATTAGCACACAGCGGTAAGTGCTTTTTCCTGGCTTCAAAGGCCTAGCCGTGTGGCCGGCTTCAGAGGCAGGGTGGCTTTTAATCTGGGCGCACCACCTGTGAGAAGCGTCAGAAGTTGCGGTTGGCGTGGCAGCAGTATGGCTTCATTATGTCTTAGCCAGGCTTGGCCTGAGTTATCCTGTCTGGCTGTACCTCTCAGGCAACACACACACACTCTCCGCTCGGGCCTTTCCCTTTCACACGGCACCCGCAATTTGTCACTTTTCACATGAGATGAAGCCTTTTATGAAGCGAAATGAGTTTGCCGAGAAAGAAGTGCCACAAAAGCCCCATGATTAATTTGCTTGTTAGGCTATTGCAGCTGTCACCTGTGTAAGACATCTGGACAGCAGATTGACTAATGCCATAAGTGGGACCGAAACATGGCTCTCGCTCACACTCTCTCGCAGTTAGCTTTCCCTGCAGTCAGTCTTTTAGTGGGCTTTTAAAAGGGACTACTTGCTGTCTAAAATGGGCCTTTTTCTAAGTGGTAATTAATAAGCATTACTTGTGATTGACATGGTAATTAGTTGTATTAATGTGCCGCTAAGAGGGTCTGTACAGGAGGCCTATGGGTGTGAGGTGGGATGGTCTAACTCAAAGTGACCTCACTTATGTTTAATTGCCTTTTCTAATAATAATCTGGCTTTTACAGCCAAGACAAGCATGGACTAAACAAAAAAGGAGAGCGTACAGTCAGACTGTAGTTAAGATGATGTGAAATCACTTTGAGGGGCTGTTGTCGGGTCTGTGATACTGCACTCATCTTTAATCTACTGCATTGGAGCACTGCTAGCGGGTGTGTTTAAAATGCTAAAAATTCTCTCTGATACACCTCTACCCTGTAGTAACTCTTTTGTCCACTTCAAGGAGCAAGGAAATGAATAGCAGGACTGTACTGGACACAAGACAGCGGGGTTGAGTGCCATTCAATGCATTTTTAATTCCAGTTCATTTCCTGATTTTGATTTCATGTAGCAAACATAGTTGGAATGCAAGGAACTGGAATTAACATGAAATCTAAAAAAAAGCATGTAACTGTCGTTTTTAAATACAGAAGTCAAGACAAACATTAAATGATGACGGGGCCGAGAGCCGTGGGAACAGAGAGAGGCCGGTGGAGTAAATGCTAATGCGCGACACCTGCGCCACTCACCGGTCTCGAGTCCCACAGAGGAGCTCCGGAAGGATAAAAGGAGGCGGGAACCGGCGACACAAACACAAAACTGTGCAACAGCCCCTCGCGGACGACTGTCGCACACAAAATCAAAAACAACACAAATAAAGTTCAGGCATGGACCTTCCTCTCCAACACTGTGGTCACTCCCCTTTTAGCCTTCCGGAGTTCCTCCGTGGGACTCGCGCATTAGCAGTACTCCACCAGGAATCGCTCCATTCCCACGGCTCTCGGGCCCCGCCCCTTTGTCACATGACTTACAAGCATTAGAAAACCATTTTTCAACAAAAAGTTTAAAGAGCATTAAAAGTAAGGGAAAGATAGATAGAGTTAATAAATTAATTATATTATAGAGTAATATTATTCAGTTTTTATATAATAAATTAATAAGTTCTCTGGACCAGGTTGGAAGAACTTGGAATGCATTCCCAAAATGCATTACCATTGTTGAATTTCTTTTTCAATTAAGTAAAGAATTCCTATAATTCCAATTCAAATTCTGATTAAACTTCCTGTAAGGTTGTGGCCAATTCACCTTGAAAATTCCAACTCATGAATTAAAAGAAAACCAGTTCTTAAATTATGAATTTTGTACACCCCTGCAAGAATGAAGTATTCACCTTGTCACAGTCACTGGGGAAACACTTTAAATACACAGGACTTGACGAGTGGAAGACGAGAAACGCCTGGGATCAATAAACATGATTCAACATGAGGGAAACCTGGTCATGGAACACGTGGGGAGCAAAACATGGAACAGAGTCTGACATTACTCCCCCATCCCGGAAGGTGCGTCCATACGTGCCCCACAACTTCCAACGGGGAGGGTGGGGGTGGGCGCTCTGGAGGCCCCTCAGGACAGACACTCTACGGCCGGTGCCCTATAACCCCCCCTCAAAATACTTGGGGAAAATCTCAACCGCTAAGGCCCTCGGGAACTGGGGCCCTCCTTGGGCTGGACTCGGGGACTGGAATCCTCTCTGGGCTAAAATCAGGGACTGGAGCCCTCTCTGGGCTAAACGTGGGAAACTGGAGCCCTCCTTGGGCTTGACGTGGGGACTGGAGCCCTCCTTGGGCTTGACGTGGGGACTGGAGCCCTCTCTGGGCAAAACTCGGGCACTGGAGCACTCTCTGGGCTAAACTCGGGGACTGGAGCCCTCTCTGGGCTAGACTCGGGGACTGGAGCCCTCTCTGGGCTAGACTCGGGGACTGGAACCCTCTCTGGGCTAGACTCGGGGACAGGAGCCCTCCGTGGGCTAAACTCAGGAACAGGAGCCCTCCGTGGGCTAAACTCAGGAACAGGAGCCCTCCGTTGGGAAAACTGAGAAACTGGAGCCCTCTTTGGGCTGGATTCGGGGGCTGGAGCCCACACTGAGCGAGCTCTGGGGCTAGGAGAGGGTGGAGAACAGTATTTCTCCTCATCCTCCTCCTTTGGTTAGAGGTGAACGGCACGGCCGGTGGGCTTGACAACCGTGCAGCCGGCGGGCTTGACATCGGTGCGGCCGGCGGGCTTGAGAATGCCGCGGGCAGAGGTCTTGCCTGAGGAACGGCCGGCGGACTTGACGGCGGGCTGGTTCTGGCTCGGGGCCGGACGCTCTCCAGACACCGGAGGATCCCTTCCCCCCAGCTTAGTCCTGTGGTGTCTGGGAGGTCTACGGGGCGATGGTAATTGGCCCTGTGCCAGAACAGAGAGTTGATGGCATCATCTAATGCTGTCGCCACGGCGAGCCTGCAGAACTCCCAGGCATACTCGACGAAGGGGAGAAAAAAATTTTTTTTTGTTTTTTTCCCCCACCTATAGACGAAGGGGAGATCACTATGGGCTAGGGCAATGAAACGAGCGACAATTTCCATGATCGTGGGGGGGGGAAAGAAAAACCAAAATTTTCAACATGAAAACAAAAACACGGGGAGAAGGGGCGCCGCTTACTGTTTGCTTCGGTCCGGTATTCTATCACGGCCGCTGCTACTGTGTTGGAGCGAGGAGACGAAGGAGAATTCACAGGAACAGTCTTTATTAATTGTAACCACATGGAACATGGAACACACACGTAGCGGGAGATCGACGAACATTCAATTCCGGACAAAGAAACATAGAACGGGAAACACTTTAAATACACAGGACATGACGAGAAACACCTGGGATCAATAAACATAACTAAACATGAGGGAAAACTGGGTCATGGAACACGTGGAGAACAAAACACAAGACACAGGACTGACGCACCCGCAGTGGTAATATTTTATAAATATCAGTAGCAGTTGTATTGTTAGTGCATGGAACCTTTCGTGTGATTTGTTCAGTAACAAATATAGTGTATACAGTGCATAGGCGGAGCGTGTGTAAGACTGGCCACGGGGTCTTGGGCCAAAAATGAGACTAAATTGTACAAAAATGCCCATGCACAAACAAATTAAATCTATTACGTATGTTGCTAACAAAGTGAATATGAATACAGTGTCGATTGCGGCATTAAATTAAAATCTGCTCATGTTGCATCGTATTTCATTTTAGGCGTTTTTACAGTGCTGCGCATTTTAACCAATCACACACGATTCTGTTGAGCTTAGGAATGCAATGGCCAATCAGAAGTGTTCAGATGAGTCATCGCTGAAACTCATCAGCTTTGTTGAATGTACGCACGTTCGATGACTGAATTCCGCGAATTCTCTCATCATAAACAAAGCGCAGATGTAGGCCTACGTACAATGACAGCCATGTCTGGTTCTTGCCTAAAAAGACAGGTTTATGATGTTTGTAGTTAATAGATTTGGCTGCTTTTAGCCTTACCCTGGAGTTGGTCCACCCCTGCCTAGATGAAAGGCATATAAAGTACAGCCGTGGTTTTCCAGCAGTACTGACACATAAGTTTGCAGCACGAGCCTTTTTCACACATCCCAACAAGAGAGTTACAGCAACGAGATGCAATTTTGAATGAATCCCCTCCCTTAATATTTAATTATGTCGGAATTAGCTGGTAGCATCCGTTTATTTATGTTTTCTATGTAATCAGGAAATTCATCTGAGAAAACAGAGGCCCAGGGGCCGGTGACATCAAAAAATGCAACACAATACTCTCCCATTCACATACCTCCCATTTGATTAAAACCGGTTTGAAATATAGATAAACAATTCTGGCAGGTCCCATCATGTGCCTAGGGCCTACCATGACCAATTCCTGTTTCTACTAAATATAAACAAAAACAGCAAATTCCAGCCAGAGAGCAAAAAAGAGGGGATTTTTTACAAAATGGAGGTCCTCAATCCAACCTGCAAACAATTCGTTTGGCAAAAGCTACAATAACAACATCAGTGGATGGGGCTTTAGTAAATGTTTAAAAACATACACCGTAGCGCCTGTATTTCTTTCCCGGAATCAATTTACTATTAAAAGACACATTTCGCACTGATGGAGCAATTTGAGAAATGGAATTAACACTGGAGAACTTGTAAATCACCCTGTGCATTGATCAGAAGAACCTGTGCTTTTTGTGGATGTGCTGATGGGCGTAAGCAGGTCACTAAATCAGCTTCATGAACCACTGCTAGATGGAGAGTGTTGACATCAGAGGGGGTGTTGATAACCTAATATGAGGCTCGTGGAAAATAACCCAGCAAAAAAGCTCATGTACAACCGACTTCCTCTGCGTGCACCCAATATCATTACTATGAAAGATCTATGAATCACACATATGGCAATGAAACAATATAGCTACTTTATTAATCCCCGGGGGGTGAATTATCTTTTCTTTTGATCTGCATGGTGCACTAGTTTTTTTGTCATTTCCTCTTGTAGATCCATTGCTCTGTTTCAAGTTGGATTACTTTTATTACATGTGCAGTGTGTTTGTGCTTCATGTGATCGATTCCCCCTAGCAGCATCAGTCAAATCAGAGATCCGCTATGAAACTAATCAGATATGTCTTAGTCTGTTGTGGTATGGGATGTCGATTCCTCCGCAGCTGATTTGTTTTGTTTAGTATCTGCTGACCCACCAGTATCAACCTCTACATACCACCTTTGCCACTCTGCTCTCTCTGTGGTACCTTTTTTAGGCCTATTTCAATAATCCTCAACATGTATGTTTAATGGCTAGGGCCCGACAGGAGATGATCAGCAAATGAAACGAAGCGGTGGGTTATTACACGGCACTGCGGTGTCAGCCCGGGCTTCGCCACCATTAATTTTATTGTAACTCATTTCAGCGGCCGAAGTACGCCGGGATTTAATGTTTCCATTCCCCCAGTCCTGTTCTGCATGACAAATTGTTTTAATAAACATATACTGGGTCATAATACAGTAATAATAAGCCTACCAGTCACCTTATATCACTGCAGTTAAATTCTCCCTCCCCATAAGCCAACATTGGTTACAATGACAATTACATGGGGAGCCAATCCTTAGCAGCGGCAAGCACAATGGACAGATTTAATATAGTTTGTAAATATGATTAGTGTGCTGTCGCGTTATTGGAGTCGGGTATTTACATTTCTCTCAGGGTTATTCACTATATGGGATCAACGTTGAACAGAGGGGCCCTTTTTTCTTCTTTCTTTTCCCTTGTAGCTTTTTTTTCTTCCTCCGCTCCCCTTCACAACTTAATGAAAAACACAGTTGACCATTAATATTCCACGGATCAATCACCATTTTTAATTTTGAGGATAAATGTGAAATTGTGCAATCCTCCAAGCCTTTCTCCCACCTACCCTGCACATATGTGTGTGTGTGTGTGTGTGAGCGCGTGCAGTCATGTGCATACTTGTTTGCAGGCGGATGCAGGCTGGTGTTAATGGAAAAGAGAAGGAATGTGTTCTTGTAATGGCTGCTGGTTATTTACAGGGGTAATTTCATGCTACATTTCAATTATTGCCTAGGTTTGTTTTTAGCTCCTCAAGCTGTTGCTCCTACCTGCAATTGAGCACAGAGAGGAAATGTATAATCAGTGCACAGTTCGTTCTGTGAGTAGTGAGGACTGCAGATTGTTTGTTACTAGCTACATCCGTCTCCAACATTTGGATAATGAAATACTCAAGTGGGGATTGCTGAGGTCAATTAATGCTGAAGCAATGCATTTAACCCATTCTCTTATTACGGAGTCAGCAAAGGGACCAATTTGGCTGCACACAGGAAAGCACATTTGTAGACCTGCACAGCTATGTGCAGCGCATACGCTCCGAGTTCAATATTTTGTAGAGGAGCTGACTCTTTGTCTAATTATTCGCAACTTTTCAAACAGAGAATTTCAATGTTTCCCAGAGTCATTCGAGATATGAATCTGTTTGCAGAAAATATTAACCCATCTCCACTCTTTCAGGTATGTGAAGTAATAAACTAGGCCATATTATGAAGTCTAGTCCACAATGCAGCTAAAGAACTAACACAAATATTGATATGATAATCCGTAGATGTCAATAGAGGACCAAACACACTCATCCAGTGCAGAGGACGAGCCTGTCTGTTGATCTATTAGTTCTTTGTCTGGAAGATGAGAAAATTAGATCCCATTCTGTTTTCATGTTGACCTGTTTGTTCAATGCAAGATGCAGAGACTGTTGTGGGAATGTACACAGGTAATTAGAACATGGGCCCCAGAATCTCATCAGATTTCTATTGTTCTCACAGTATGATTTTAACAACCCATGGGAACTCAATAGTGTGTCAGTGTTGTAGCAGATTAATGGGATTATAATTGAAAGTGATGTTTTCTTTGTAAAACTCAACCGTCTTTTATTGGCTAATTTTGACCTGCCAGTTAGAAATATGTTGGGAAGTGTTAAAGTCCATTTTCTTACAAATAAACACTTACTATGATAACCATTGTTTCTGTCAATGTCAACTACAATAGCTACTACAGTTCTGTATTGTTTGTCTCAAAAAATTACTCAACCTCATGTCTTTCCAAACCTGTATTACGTTCTTCCTTTGTGGACACAAAATAAGAACTTTTAAAATATTTTTTTATTTACTTCACAATGAAATTTAAGTTATCATTCACTGGTCATTTTCCACTCCTGAGGGCTGTTATCTTTTGAACTAAAGAATTGAATCAGTCAGATTCAGGCTTTCTTCACTAGACAAATTGATTCATTAAAAAGAACAAACTAATATATATCATGTATATCATCTCTTCTCATGAACTCTTTCAGGAAAGCTAGGACATATTAAGATATTTTATGATAAATGACTTAATTTAAGTCTGTTCATTACACAAATCTAGTATGAAGCATCTGAAGGCTTGGAATATAGTGAGTCATCACTTTTAAGATACTTTATGATGTTTTCTTGTCAGTCCTCATTGACTTTCATAATTTGAAAACTGTGGCTAGTGCATTCTTCAAAAATGCAAAAATGTACCTTTTGAGGTCCACAAAAGAAAAAAAAGTCAGACTATTTGAAACTGCATGAGGGTGAGTAATTGATGACAGAATTTTATATTAAAATATGATACAGTATTTTGGCAGAATCAGCTGTTAACGTAATGGATTTTTTTGCAATTACTTGGTCTCTACTCATGTATTAATCATTCTCTCATGGTGCCTCGCAATGCACACTCTTTTCCAGCCACTAATTTCAAGCTCAAATTCTAAAGCATCATATCTGAGGTCATGTAGTCATTAGTGGCGTGATAAGTTCAGAATGTGTGCAGACACCACATTCGCTCTGACAGGGGTTTGTCCGAAGACTCCATTGTGAACTGCCTATCACGAATGAAAATTACTATGCTAATTGTTGTCAAGCAAAGGCTGATTCCGCGTGGCCCACTGCGCCCGGCCTCTCTGATGAAAGGAGCCCTCTTGCTTTGGAAAGAGAAGGATGCCTTCAGCTCACTAGCAATGGCTCTCCACATGTCGACAGGCCCCTTTCTAAACTGCCATCACATGAAAGACGCAGGCGCTCGCCCCACAGAACTGACAGTTAAATTAAATATTTATTTTAAATATCTAGAAACATACATTCTGTCCTCAGCAGTAGTTGTGGAGAACATCGACTTCTGAAACACCTCTCTGCCACTAGAGTCGTGGCCCTCAAGTGAGTCAATTAGGGAGGCTTAGAAATGTTGGCAGGTCTCCTCTAGGTCTAATTTTTCATCTTCCAATTCTTCTCATCTAGTGTGCACTTATGATTCATTTCTTGTGGCTAATCAGTCGTAGGTGAAATACATGTAGAACAGGCCGGTTCAAAGCTCGCCATGGCAGATAGATAACTGGGGCAGAAAGGTCGAGACTGACATTTGGTGATTTTCAGCCTTCATATCTCTCCAGCACTCGTTTGTTTTTTTATATTACGTGTGTGTCATGCATGCCAAAGTTACCGAAAAACTTACGAGGCCTCAAAAGAACAACACGTTACATAAATAACCTTCACTCTCATAAACCTGCTTCCTCACTCTGTTCTGCAAACTTGGTCCAATTCTTCACTGACTGAAATAGTATTTGAGTTGGCATTACCATTAATACACTTCCAGCGAGTGTTGGCTCACATCAGAAGGGCTATCTAAAGGATGCGTGACCTTTTAAATGAATTCATATTTCTGTAATTGTGTTTCATGCTTGTTGCCCAGCATTGAGTTGAGTTTTTATTTTATTGCGTTTTTACACTGAATTCTGAGCAATTGAGATACCATTTATGAAACAAATGCTCAAAGTGATCTCTTTATTAAATTTACATAAAATTCACTGCAGTTTCCAGCTAAAATTACCACTTGAGGTAGTAAAATGGCAACAATTTTTATTTCTTTTCATACAAATTATGGTTACGAGGCTGGTTTTTTTATTAATAAAGACTTAGTTTTGCAATTTTTTTTGCATAATAATATGTTATGACCTCAAAACACTTTTACCATAATGTATGATTTGTAAACTAATAATCTTGACATTTGCATCACATAACCAGCTCTATATAGCTACTCCAGTCCTGAGTACCAGAAAAGATTTGTGAATTTAATAATTTAATTAATTTTAGAGCATAAGAAAAAATGGAAAAATAAAATGTTTGGAAAATTATATTTTATTCATATGTTGCTGTGTCCTCTGTAGAGGATACCAGGACTTTAAAAAGTCCTGATTTTTATTTTATTTATATAATATATATATATATAATATAATATATATATTATAATATATATATATATATATAAGACAATGAATAGACAAAAACAGTGGGATTTTTTTTAAAATGGCTTTTCTGACATAAACTTGCTCAGTGGCATGTACTGTGAAATGATTAATTTTGTGAGTCATGATAATTAAAAAAAAAAGCTTAAAAAAAGAAATAGAGCATTAGATAGAGCACTTTTTAACCTGAATGTTACTCACTGGAAATTTCATTTCCAAATTGTCATATGTACGTACAAAAACCAATGTAATAAAATGTTGCCAAATTAATTTTCATCTGTTTCATATAAAACTGTGCCACTCACTGGACACTTTTAAAGTGTCATGAAATGTCCAAGAAGCAATATAATATAATTTTGCAGAAACGTTGCCAAAGGCACGTTTTTCAGTGAGCCTGGGCTGTAAAACTCTGGCCGATACTGATAAGCCAATAATTATTTTCATGTTATGGCTAATAACTAAAATTAGTCATTTTAAATGCTACAATTGGATTTAGCCATCAACATTATGAAAAATGGATATTATTAATATTTTTAATTAATGTTATCGGCAAAGGTATCAATGTAAAAATATGGGTCATAAATAATGACAACAGATTCAATAAATTAAAAAACAAAAACCTTTAATCTTGTCCAATAACTTGGCACTGACATATTGTATATCCCTATTTATATTCAGATCTGTTGGATTTGATTTGGAAATTTTAGGCTTCTGGTATTTGGCCTTACATGTTTATGCCCTGTTCATAAACAGAGAAAAAACTGTCAGGCTACTGTGGTGCCAGATATGCTACTTACCATACTTGATTTTTAAAATACACAGCTTACTATTTGTGAAGTTGGTGTAGTTAAACAGATAAGCACAAATGTCATCCTTCTTCCTCAGAAAGTAACCTGCCATTTTATGTTCCCAAAATTATGTAGTGTTCCTTTAATATTCCAGCTAAATCTAATTACATATGTTATAAGCAAATGACAGGTGTGGTTGCAATATAATTATTCCACTGATGAATTATGTAGTTTTAATGTAGAATCAGTGGGCTACACTAAGTGGTAATTGGCTGGATTAAGTTGGCTCTGCTCTCGTCTCATTTAATCTTTAAAGAATTCCACTCAGCATCTTGACATTCGTGTAAAGAGCAGGCGGATGAAAGTATGGAGGCTCAGAGGCATTGGCTGTGCAGACAGAAAAGGAATATTATGGGTCAAGTGGGAAAAGTCTTACAAACCACCTTTTGTGTTACTCATTCTCTTCAGACCCCCACCCTCCATTTCTCTATATTTCTCTTTTCTCACTCTGAACCTCCCACGATCTGTCCTGCTCCTCCATATCTTCCTAGCCCCTGTCCTCAATTCTCCACGTTTCCTTCTAACTCTTGTCTCCTCTCCCAACTTACTTTATCTTTTCACCACTCTTTCCCCTCCCATTTTCTTAGTATCGCTAATAGAAACTCACTCCATCCCTCCTTGCTCTTCACTGACATCTTAGATTTTGAAGAGTCGTGCCCCCACCCTCGTGCTCTTCAGCCTTGGCAGAGTGTTTTCCTGTTAGTTTAATTCTCATTTCAACTAATTAATATTTTTGCATATAGCATCTGCAGCTCCCCTGAGACATTCCTTAATTAATCATTTATAAATCTACACTGCCTGCTAGTTTATTGGGTTCTGCCTTTGGCACAGACCAACTGCATTGGGAAACCACAAATGATTAGTTAAAAGAATAAAAGGTTTTCAGCCCCCCACCACAACCCAAGTGATCAGGGTCTCACATAAAGGCACATATAAATCCCTACGTTGTACTTTAGGTGTTTGAGTGACATGATAGTCACAAATTTTTGCCTGACCTGTCTTTTCGCCAGACATGCTATCAGTATATGCACTATATTCGATTTCACTCTAAAACAATAAAACAATAATTTTTCTAACAGTAATATAGAAAATTGCATGTGCTTAAACAGACATAAATGTGGTAAATAGTTTGTCAGATATACTCTCATCATATCTTTAAGTGCCAGTGTTCACAGTTGCAAACACACTGTGATGTCTGATTTGTGACTATATGAATCTGTCAAAAAAGATTCACAACACAAATTGTGTCCGACTATGTACTTACAGCCTGTATGAATTTTTTAAATGTTATTTTGTCATCCAGCATCTAAGTCTGATAGACCCTTCTCTTCCGCTACGTAAAGAAATCTGCAACACTTTTTTCGGTTAATTAAGTGGATCATCTGGGTATTTGAAGTGTGTTTTTTTCTTTCTGATTTTTCAGTGGGGACACTACTCACTACTCACACTATTAATATCACCATGGCATAGAATCGTGTCTAAGTATGTGTGTCCCCCCTACAGTCTTGCACTCACTCATGAGTTTGAATCAGATTCATTCATTCAGTGAATCATTCAGAGTCATTCAAAATCACAATTAACTAATTTTTCTCAAGATTAATTTTTTGGTTATGTTTGATTCAAAATGAACCTGGAACTGTACTATTATGTGTACTTCAGTGATAGAGCATTGACCTTCTAACCTTTACGTCACTCATATATACACTCAGTTATTAGAGAGTGAAAATAATTGTAGCTGTGTGAATTACCTGAATCTTTGCGTCTCTCAACAGTGTTTAGCCGCAGCATCTCTACTAATAGCAATAAGTTTTAGAGCTTCAAGAACAGCTAGATTACGACCTTGCTACTGAGAAATGTCATGTAGCTTTTCATCTGGGAAAATATTTTATTGATAGAGTTGCAGGGCAGCGCTGACTAGAAGTGTCTGTGCATGCATACATTTCCATGTGTGCGACTGTGTGCCTGTACTGCATATGTGGGCATTTATACGAGAGAGTGTGGAAGAAGAAAACCTGCTTTCCATTGATAATAAAACAGAATTTAATTGGAAAAATGTGTAAACAGTTTGACATTTTTATCCTATTGTTTGTTATAGTCATTGGCTTGGTCGGTGTCTTTTGCAGTTTGCTGTTGTAGGCTGTTAGGACCTTTGAAATAACAGATAATTTGGTGAAGTGATATGGAACTGTAATGCGGTCAAGACCTGCCTGTAACCATTTTAGACATGCTTTGCGGTTCCTGAAAACTGACTGCACACCTTAGAACTTTTGGCAGCCAATCAGAATCAAGCATTCAACAGCTTATAAATATTATTATATATATTAATTACACAGTATATTAGTGTAATTAAACAATGTGTAATATAAGAGTTTTAGTAATAAATGAGGGTTATATGGTATTATAGGTGTTTGAATAAGTATATGGTTATTGTTTAGAAATGAAAAACGTCCCAGGTTACGTAGGTAACCATGGTTCCCCGAGGGAATGAGACGCTGCGTCAGAAAACGCTAGGGGAACGCCTTCAGCGATACCAAGCTCTGGATCATATGTGTAATCAGTCGAACGATTGGCGAGACGTCCGCGGCGGGTGACGTCCTGACCAGGAAGCTTTAAAAGCACGTGAGGAGCAGCCGGCGCTAGCTTCTTAGGAGTGAAGAAAGCTCTAGTAGGGATGCCGGAAGTATGGCATTGCGACGCAGCGTCTCGTTCCCTCGAGGAAACATGGTTACATACGTAACCTGAGACGTTCCCATCCGGGAACTCGAGCTGCGTCGGAAATGCTAGGGGAACGAGATGTCCATGCCGCCAGACTTGCAAATCCTTGCCTAGTGTGGAAGGGCACAGCTATGGCAAGAGAACAGAGGGGCCTGGAGTGGCTCGCAAATCTAGGTCATAGAACCCAGACTCCCTGTCGAGAGGAGGGACCACATCAATGGCCTCCTTCCTCAAGAGAGTATTGACTTCTTGCTCTAATACCAGAGCCTGCTCTGGGCCCACTACTGTGAGAAAAACCACTTTGAAAGGTGGCGGCGGAGCGCCGAACTAAATGCGATAGCCTCTTTCTACAGTTTGCAGGACCCAATGAGATACATTTGGCAGTAGTTTCCACGATGCTAAATAATCTACTAAGGAAACCAGTCTCTCGAGACTGGCCTCCGGTGTACTTGTAGCTGCTAATTCGGTGCCCTGAAGCGGAGGACCGGCAGGAGATCGCCTCGAAACTAGCTGCTTGAGAGACCCCCGAAGGGGTGGCGAGGCTCTCGGCTCCGCTACGTTTCTGGGTGGAAAATACAGAGAAAAACCTTTGCTGGAGACCGCTGCGCCCTGGCACACTGGCAGGGTTGGCAGACCGGGTTGCCTGAGGGCTGAGGAGCGACGGACACCCGTGTATGCGGTGTACCCGCTCTTCCACAGCAGGGGGGCGGGGGGGGGCCGCCCTCAGACAGTCTGCGAACTCATGTCTGTCGGACCCGCTTCGTCGACGGGCTTCCTCGAGGGCTTCCTCGACTGAAGCACGACCTCAGAATCGGGCCTCGCCTAGAAGCCCCCGATTAAGAGCCGCCGCCGGCCTCGGCCACCGCTGCGGTGGGAAGCGCTGAGGCAACGCTATCTTTTTGAACCTCCCGATATTGGAGCTGTACCAGTGGGGGCTGGGGTGTCCGCCCAGCACGACCCAGAGGGGAAAAGGAGCTAGAGAGCGGTGAGGGAGGAACCGCTGGAATGCCGCCGCCTGTTTATGGGCCTCCTGGTATCTGTCGACGACTGAATCGACGGCGTCGCCAAACAGACCAGAAGGCGCAAGCGGGGCATCCATAAGGCAGACCCTGTCCTTCTCCTTCATATCGGACAGGGTCAACCATAAATGCCTCTCCGCCGCCACCAGAGCTGCCATGGACCGCCCAATAGCACGGGCGGTCTCCTTGGTGGCGCGAAGGGCTAAATCAGCGGTTCTCCTCAGTTCTAAGATGTCATCTGCTTTAACTTGCTCGCCTTCATCTAGCTCTTTTAGCAGGTCGGCCTGGTACGCCTGTAACACGGACATAGTGTGCAGACACGCACCAGCCAGACCCGCTGCCGAGTACCCCTTGCCCACCAGCGCTGAAGTGGTTCGCAGAGGCTTGGAGGGCAAGACCGGAGCCTTCAGAGACGACGCCGCACCGGGTGACAGATAGCTTGCAAGCATCTTCTTTACCCGGGGCATCGCTCTGTAACCGCATTCACTCAACCCCGCCACATTTCCATAGTAATCAGAGGCGGGGACAAATACGCAGGCCGAGAATGGTTTCTTCCACGATCTCGACACCTCGGTGTGGAGATCGGGAAAAAACGGCAGGCTCCCGCGCGGAGGTAGCGACCTGGCCCGCAGAAAACATTCATCGAGTTTGCTTTTCTGCGGTTCAGCCTGTTTCTCAGCAGGCCAGTCGATGTTTAGCTTGGCCACGGCGCAAGTAACCACCTCCAATAGCTCCTCATACTGAGGCGACTGAGGGGGCGAGTCCTCATCAACGCCGTCCACATCAACCTCCTCAGAGGAAGAGATAGGAGAAATGCTGCCGAGGCCCGCCTCTCCAGGGGGAAAGTAGCCGCAGAACGGGCTTCCGATCCCAGCGGGCAGTGGATCTGGCAGGTGAGGAAGAAGATAGGGACTCGCCCGTCTCCATTCCCTCCACCAGATCCAGCTGCGAACCCCACGAGCGCAGCTGCCGCTCCGCTCGGCGGAAGCGGGGCCAGAACCGTGACTCTCGAGAGCCGACGCCGCGTGCTCCGATCCCAAGCAGACCACGCACAAACTGTGTGCATCCCCACTCGTGATGTAGCGTGGGCAGGGAGGAACACACAGTCTGTAACGCGATCTGCTTTCGCCCTTTTTTGTCTTTTGTTTAGACGTTTTCTTTTCTCTGCTTGTGCACTTTTTTTTGGACAGACAACAATAAATAAGACTCACAGAACAAAAATCGTGACCGACACACACAGAGAGCTTTGCTGAATGACAGAAAGCTAGTGCCGGCTGCACCTCACGTGCTTTTAAAGCTTCCTGGTCATGACGTCACCCGCCGCGGACGTCTCGCCCATCGTTCGACTGATTACACATATGATTCAGAGCTTGGTATCGCTGAAGGCGTTCCCCTAGCGATTTCCGACGCAGCTCGAGTTCCCGAAGGGGAACATACTTTACTACAGTGGCTACCAACCACAGTCAAGAACCCAGAGAAGTCATAACTGCTAAACACAAATACTTGACCCCTGATCACACCTCTGGAGAGCCGCACCCCCAGAGAGCCGTGATTTCTTGCTGCTCGAAGCGGTGTGCACACAGGGCCGGAGATGGGGGGTGAAAATCATCCGCTATTAATTCTGCTAAACTCTGAGAGGGCAAGTGGTGACAGGGTGCTTTATTGGAAAAGAGGCAGTATTTCCATCACTTAAAAAGCAAAATAAATTAATTGAAACAACTGGAGGCGTTGTGGGAGCATTTTATAATGTCTCTCCACTCTGACAGGAAAGTGTGCCTTCTTCAACAGGGTTCCACCAAGCAATTAAACCTCCACTGGCTCCAGCAGGCTGGACTCACACAGGCCGCTGTTGCCTGTTATCAGTGCTTTCTCTCCCCCTCTTATCATCAAAGAGGCTGCACTTTAGTACAGAGAGGAGGTATATCTAGTAATAAGGTAACAGCATAAAAGCCATCCACACTATATAATGCACTTACCAGGCTCTTGACCACACTAAACCGACCTGAATCCGACTCCATAAAACTGTGCACTATAAATCATGCCCACTGGTCTCTTTTCCACAAACAGCCTGATACTACATTAACCAGAATTCCTCTCATTTTAAGCTATGCTGTGGCCCAGATTTCTATGCACTCACTGTAGGCATATGGGCCTCTGTTTGCCTCATTAGCACCTCAGTTGTCAGCCAGACCTTGTGCTGCAGCACACACTAGCCTCCCAGATAACACTGACAGAAAAGAATAATCATACCAGAGGAGGGGGGAGAAACAGAGTGGATCTCGCAGCCACGGTAATTACATTGCATTCATCTGAGGGGCTAAAAAAGAGTGTTTGTGTTTGTGTGAGCTAGACACCATATACAGGCCCACAAAAATACACAACAAAAGCCAATCACTTTTATTGAAATGCTTCTCAATTTCCCTTTTTAATACTGAGGGGTCCATTAAGGATTCATAGGAAGACTCAATAAATGAGAGATGGTGGAACACAGCTGTCTCCGCTCTGTCTTCATTACCCAGCATCCCTCTGTGCTTCTCACCATTGCCAGCCAACCAAATATCACCATAATGTCTCTGTTATAATGGAGTCTGCATAGATTCTGTGCATTTCACCCTTTGTTTTGCACTCAAACAACAAATGCAGTCATCATCACTGAGGAAAACTATGACCGCTTAGATCCGATTCCTCTGCGTAAGCCTTATGTTTTTACGCGTAAGTGTTACCAGCACACTATGCCATTTTTGAGCGTGCAGAAAGCTCCGAGACCATATAATTCTTCTGCTTTGCTTATGTGCATTGGATTCAAGACCGACTTCTTGCTGGATGGTGTGATGAACAGGCAGTAACCTGATCCTTGCTGGAAACTTTTCAAACACCAGGATTTTTCTCGCTGTTTTCTCTGGCAACCCACTCACAATATAATACCCACATCTACATTGTGAGAAAGCCCTAGCCACACCCCCTAGTCGTACATAGCGCAGTTAGGAGTGGACATTTTGTCTCGACGGCAGTAGGTTACAAACAGGCTGGCTGGAATGTTTATTCAACTTTGTATATGTTTTACCAGTGTGTAAATGATTACGGACCAAATGTGTGAAGTAACATCTACAAACCTCATTTGATTAAACAAGTTAAATTGGGATTCCCCCTCCTGTTTCTCTTACCGGAAACACACAACACCATCTCGGCTGCACTACACCTGAACCCACTGAGCGTCACATACGCTCGTATATGGTCCTTCGAGCCGGATGTGCATCAAGATGGATCCTGAAACTCCCAGTGCAACTGAGCCTGTCGTCCGACCTCGCCTTCCAAGAGAGAGACAACTTCCTGCTCATCTAGCTGATTACGACGTCCAGCTCCTGCCTAACCTACATCCGGAGTTACCCCTTGCTGATTCGTCTTCTCAGAGACCATCTAGACCATCAAGACATGCGTCTAGATCCATATCTTCTGGCACGGTGTCCAGTACTTCATTGAGATCTCATCGCAGTGCACAACGCAGATCTCCCAGACAGGGACTCTCCGACCTTCAAGCTGCCATATTGGAGGAAAGGCTAAAGACTCTGGACTTGGAAGAACTTCAAGAGCAGATCGAAGAGGACACCATTGTAGATAAAGAGTGTGAGAGACTTGATGCTCAGGCTAGAGAAGCGCAGTATAGACAGGAACAAGCCACTAAGGCTAGAGAGTTACTAGCTAAGCAGGTAGAGAGCCGGCGGCGTCTCAAAAAGGTTCAAAATGAGCTTGAGGTTGCTAAATATGTTTGTGTAAAACCCCCCCCCCCCCCTTTTTTTTTTTTTTTTTTTTTTTTTTCCCAATTGACAAACAGGAATCTCAAGCTGTTAATGTTGCTGCTACACAGCACAGCGTAGCTGTTGATCCTCTGTCTGAGGTAAGCAATCAAGAACACAGAGTTGCTGCTACCACTGATCTTAAATCATCTGCCCAAGTAATGCCTAGTAATTCTACCCCTTGCCATGTTAACTTTGTACCTGTGTCATCAGTAATGCCTTCCCCCATATTACCTGCTGTACACATTACTGCTTCAGTATCTGAATCCCCGCTCAGTTCTGTCACCTCAGCTGCCAAGGTAACTCAGCTCAACATAGTTACAAGGTCATCGGCATCGCTAGTTACAGCACCACCCACCTTAATGTCTAGGCCAGATTATATGGCTCCTTTACCCTTTAACCCAGCTGTGGTGGCCAGACCGCACCATTACTCAGATACCTTTGTCACCTATAGTCAGACACCCTCTGTCAGTGTCCTGCCTACAGTCCCATCTACAGTTCCTGTAACATTAGGGGCTCCTTTACAGGCTCAGTCCTACCAAGCCACAAATCCTAGCCCTCACTGGACAGCAGTAACGTATCCTGTTCCCCTATCTGATGCCTCTCATAATCGGGCAGTGATGTACCCCTCTCCAGCCCAACCACCTGGTCTGGAAATGTTAGCTGCGTCAGCTTATGGGATCCCAAAGCCGGCTATCCCATACTTCGACACTGGCCGAGAAAGTGACTTTGCCCTACTGAAGATGGCCTTAGACAACGTAATGAATAATCAGCCTCATTTGAGTGAACATTACAAATATCAGGTCCTCTTAAGTCACTTAAAACTCCCTAGCGCTCTCCAGTTAGCCAAAGCATATATGTATGACACCAGGCCATACACAACCTCACTGCAAGCGCTGCAGGATAAATACGGCCAACCACGTCAATTGGTTCAGTCAGAACTAGGTATCATACTGAATGCACCAGCCGTCAAGTTCGGTGATGCAGAAGCTTTTGACTCTTTTTCCCTATCCATCCAAACACTAGTAGGGATGCTCAGAACTTTGGAAGGCCCAAATGGATACGAGCTGCGCTGTGGCTCTCATGTCGATCGATTGTTAAGCAAGATGCCACCATTATACCGCGATGGGTTCGTTGAGTACTGTTTCAGCCGAGGTATTTTGCAAACTGGCACAGATCGCACATATACACTACCTGATCTGTCTGCATGGCTACAGATGAAGTCACAAGTGAAGTGCATTTCCAATAAAGCAGCAGCCATGTATCAGACTGATATGACTAGATCCGCCAAGAAAGATCAGCAAAGGTCAGTACCTTTCCGTCCAAAGGAGAGATCCACCTCCATCATGTACTCCGCTGATGACAGTTCAGCCTTGCAGGGACAGACGAAATCTAAGCCCCCCTCTAAGATTCAACCCTTCTGCCCATACTGTAACACCAAGGACCACTTCCTAAACGCTTGTCCCAAGTTCAAGATACTGACTACAGAGCAAATAGTACAGTGGATATCCAAAGAGAAGCGCTGTTGGAAATGTGGGCGAACTCATAATCCAGACAGTTGTACTCTGAAAAGAACCTGTACAAACTGTAAAGAGTTACATCTGACCATCTTGCATGGTGCAGCCTTACAGATCCAAAAAAGTGTGCTGTTGGTCAACGTTCCTACCCCTCAGGTCTATTTAGACCGGCCCAACAGATCTCAAAAAGTAATGCTCAAGATAGTCAAGGTCTTACTGCACAACCGAGAGAAAGTCATGGAAGCATACGCAGTGTTGGACGATGGTTCAGAGCGTAGCATTCTTTTGTCACAGGCTGTAGATCAGTTGAATCTCCCTACTGAACCTGAAACACTCACACTACGCACAGTCCATCATGATGTAGTTAATCTGCACGGAGCCACTGTTTCCCTTCATGTGTCACCCTTGCACAGACCATGCAGGAAATACCTGATTCCTCATGCTTTCACCGCAGACACTCTGAGACTTTCCGAACATTCCTACCCTGTGTCCACTCTTCGGCACAAGTATGAGCATCTTAGGTCCTTGCCATTACCCTTGATTGACCAAGCCCAACCTCTATTGCTCATCGGGTCTGACATGCCTCACCTGCTTACTCCTGTCCAGCCAGTGTGTATGGGACCTGCAAATGGACCAATTGCCATCTGTACCAGACTTGGTTGGACCCTCCAAGGACCCATTGGGCTCAGTCAAACTACCCTTTCCACCCCACAGTGTTTCCACATAACCACAACCACATCGAATACTGAGCTCTTCAAGAATGTGGAACGCCTCTGGCAAATTGATACCCTGCCCTATATAAATGAGAAGACAGCCACTCGCTCCAAACAAGACCAGTATGCCTTCTCTCTTCTCCAGAAACATACCACTAGGGTAGAAGTCAGTGGAGTTATGCGATACGCCACTCCTTTGCTCAGACGGCCCAATGCTGAACTTCTTAAAGCCCTTAAAGAAGCAGTGATAGCTAACCTTCGAAGCACTGAGCGTAAACTTGCTAAAGACATTAGGCGAGCCGAGTCTTACTGTTCCGAAATAAAGAAACTGCAAGAAGCTGGCTATGTGGCAGAAATATCAACACAAGAAGCTGAGCAATCCCCGGAGTCGTGGTATATCCCTCACCATATGGTGACGCATAACAACAAGGACAGAATTGTATTCAACTGTTCTTATTCATACCAAGGCCATGCTTTAAATGACATACTCCTGCCTGGGCCCGTTCTTGGTCCATCGTTACTTGGTGTCTTGCTGAGGTTCCGTGAACATCCTGTAGCCATCAGTGGAGATGTGAAGGGTATGTTCCACCAGGTTCGCCTCTCGCCAAGTGATAAGCCCATTGTACGCTTTCTGTGGAGAGACATGCAGAGGACAGAACAGCCTAAGATCTACGAATGGCAAGTCTTACCATTTGGCACAACATGCAGCCCGTGCTGTGCCATATATGCACTCCAGGAAATTGCTCAGCACCCGCAAGTGAACCCAGCTCTGACGAAAACGGTCAAAAGTTCCTTTTATGTAGACAACTGTCTTCATAGCCTTCAAACTGTTGCTGAAGCTAGAGCATTAGTAGACAACCTACGGCAACTTTTGCTCACCGGTGGGTTTGAGCTTCGTCAATGGGCCAGCAACCGACCTGAGGTTATTCAACATCTCCCCTCTGAAGCAAGATCACAGAATAGTGAACTCTGGCTATCACAGAAGAGTACTGATCTCCTGGAAGGTACACTTGGGCTACTGTGGAACTGCCTCATGGACTCGTTCAGCTACAAACCCAGCCAATCCAGATGCCTTGAACCCACTCTGCGTAATGTCTACAGAGTTTTGGCATCCCAATATGATCCCCTGGGTTATCTCATTCCATTTACAACCCGAGCCAAAGTGCTAGTCCAGGAGCTTTGGAAGAACAATCTAGGGTGGGATGACCCAATCACATCTGACAGCTTGTTAACCAGATGGCAAGCCTGGCAACAAGAGCTCTATAATTTGAATCAGATTGCAGTCCCAAGGTGTTACACTCCATTTGAAGGGTATGCGGAAATCCTCAATAGGGATTTACACATATTCTGTGACGCATCTGAGAGGGCCTATGGCTCAGTGGCCTACATGCGCACAGAAAACAAAGAAGGACATGTACATGTCTCATTTGTGTTAGCTCGTTCACGAGTGGCACCTCGGAAGCAGATGACAATCCCTCGTCTGGAACTGAGTGCAGCACTTACCGGAGCACAGGTGGCTAATATCCTTCAAGCAGAACTAACTGTGGACATCAATCATGTCATTCTCTGGTCAGACTCATCTACCGTCCTCCAATGGCTTAAATCTGACTCGTGCAGATACAAAGTCTTCGTAGGAACCCGGGTGGCTGAAATTCAATCACTCACAGATATTGATTACTGGAGGTATGTTGATTCAGCGAACAACCCTGCTGATGTGATAACACGAGGCCAGTCATTAAATGATTTAACCCCACCTTGCCGTTGGATTAATGGACCAAATTTCCTACATCAGCCAGAGTCATGTTGGCCTACCTTGCCAGCAGATGAACCTGAACCAGAGGCAGAGTTGAAAAAGTCAGCAATTTGCCTGCATGTGTGCACTAGTCCAGACATTCCCCTTCCCGATGTCAACCAATTTAGTACCTGGTCTGAGCTACTAAAGTCTACAGTGACATCCCTTCACGGGGCGGCTACATCTACCACGCAGTCACCAGATGATTCAAAGAGTTACATCTCCGCAGAGAAGCTCCTCCTACAACAGGCTCAGAAAGATTCCTTTTCAGAGGAGTTTAAGGCTCTCACTTCTGAGCGACCATTACCATCTAACAGCAGATTAGCATCATTATCACCTGAGTATGATAAAGCCAGTGGACTTATCAGAGTCGGAGGGAGACTGAGACATGCTAAGCATATGGAATTGGACGCAATACATCCCATTGTGCTTGATCCGCAGCACCACCTAACCAAGCTTATGATCAAGGACTATGATGCCTCCCTTTTACATCCTGGGCCAGAGAGAGCCTTTGCCAAGCTGAGAAGACGATATTGGATTCTGCGAGGAAGGGAAGCTATCAAGAAGTATCAATACAGGTGTATGGACTGCCAGAAATTAGCCTGGTGTACCCAAAATGGCCGACCTCCCATCAGCACGCCTACGTCTGTACAAACCCCCATTCTATTCCAACTGGAATTGATTGTTTTGGTCCATTCACAGTGAAGATCTGTTGACGTACAGAGAAAAGATGGGTAATAGTTTTCGAATGACTGACCACCCATTGTCTTCATCTTGATCTCTTAGAGAGCCTTGATACAGATGCATTTCTAATGTCTCTCATCAGATTCATAGCGCAAACCCTTTGAGCCCCTTTGTGATAATGGAACCAACTTTGTTGGAGGAGACAAAGAGATGAGAGCAGCCTATGAAGCCATGATGCCTCAAGCCAAGGAACAACTTGCAGAACAACAGATTTCATTCAGATTTATTCCACCTGGTGCCCCTCATTTCGGGGGAGCTTGGGAACGGGAGGTTAAGTCAGTAAAGCAGGCCCTAAAGGTAGTACTGAAGGATCAAACAGTGACTGAAACTGTACTGCGTACCATGCTCATTGAAGTAAAGGGCATCCTAAATGCTAAGCCTTTGGGATACGTGTCCTCAGACGTGTCAGATTTGGACCCAGTTACGCCTAGCATCCTCATAATGGGCCGCCATGATTCTTCTCTCCCACAAGTGCTCTATGATTCAAGTAATCTTTTGGGTACCAGAAGATGGAAACATAGCCAAGTACTTGCTGACCATTTCTGGTCTAGATTCATCCATTACTATCTCCCGAATCTGCAAGAAAGACAGAAATGGCGTAAAGATGGAGGAGAAATTGGTCTAGACCAGGTGGTACTGATAGTGGACTCACAACTTCCACGAGCATGTTGGCCACTAGGAAAAGTGACCAACATTTTCCCTGGACTTGATGGGCGTACCAGAACAGTTGAAGTGCAGGTACACAATCGCACATATGTGAGACCTGTATCTCGTCTAGTCCCACTCCCTAAATTCTCAGACGATGACCCTATTGAGCCTATTAGCTAGGGTTTCGCACTATTTCAAATGTCCCTACACACATTTGGGGGCGGCTGTGTGAGAAAGCCCTAGCCACACCCCCTAGTCGTACATAGCGCAGTTAGGAGTGGACATTTTGTCTCGACGGCAGTAGGTTACAAACAGGCTGGCTGGAATGTTTATTCAACTTTGTATATGTTTTACCAGTGTGTAAATGATTACGGAACACATGTGTGAAGTAACATCTACAAACCTCATTTGATTAAACAAGTTAAATTGGGATTCCCCCTCCTGTTTCTCTTACCGGAAACACAACACCATCTCGGCTGCACTACACCTGAACCCACTGAGCGTCACATACGCTCGTATAACATCATAAATCTCCCCCAGCCTCTCAGGCTTTAAACACTGCTGAGTGGTAGGATTAGATATGAATTTGGCAATTGCCAGGCTTGGAGATTTCTTGACAAAGTGACTTATAACAATTCTTTAAAATGAAATACCATGCTGACGGCATGGTAGAGTTGTAAGTTATTGATTTAATTACATTTTCATTTCTCATAATTGCATCACATTCTGCGTCCACACTGGGCCGTGGTGTTGATGGAGGTGTTGATCCTCAGCTGGAGAGCTTTGAGAGATCTGGTGGTATAAGAATGAATTACATCTGTTTCTTTTTTTTTTCTTTTGTTTGTTTTAAATAGGGACTCACTTTCAGCATGTAATCACAGGGATAAATGACAGATTCAGAATATCTTACTATCTTACTAAAATTATTTTGGATATTTAGTTAATTTAGATAGTGAAATGGTAATGCTTTACAATAAGGCTTAATTTGTTAACATTAGTTAATGCATTAGGTTTAATAAACTGACAATGAACAATATTTTTACAGCATGATTAGTGTTAATTTCAAATAAAATAATAGATTTTTATCATTTAAAGTTATAAATTAACATTAGTTAATACATTTGACTATGAAAAAAAAAAAATTTTGAATACGGGATTGACCAATAAAAAATTATAACATAAACATCTAACCTAGATACCAAATAGAAAATTAAATTTAAATAAAAAAATTAATTGCAAACATTTTTATATACATGGCACTTTTCAACTCATTTTCTGTTGTTTTAACATCTTAAGACCCGAGAAAAGATTTTTAGGAAAAAAATTTTTTTTTCATGTCTTTACATTGTTTAGAGCATAAAAAAAATTTAAAAATGATATTTCATTCTATGTCCTCGGTAGAGTACATCGGGACTCAATTAAAAAAAAACCTTACACCCCCCCTAAAAGACATGAGTGAACATGCATAGGCAAAAACAATAGATTTTTTAAATCACCAATACGTTTTTAGTTTTCAGGATTTTTTTTTTTTTTTACCAAACTTTGTATAAAGATAATTCTCTACTATGTTATAACAGAATGATTTGATGTACCATTTTTCTTTCTGCAAAATGTGTTTAAAATGGCCATAAACTAGTTTTTCCATTAAATACAATGTATCTATAAAATGTATCTAATTTGCATATTAATGTGTTGCTGTTGGGACAGCATGTTGAAAAAATAAGTGTAATAATGGGAGTAATATTTGACAAGATTTTTATAATAATATATAATATTTCATAGAATAGTGAAACATAATTTCTTTCCCTATTCATCTGTTATGTCTCCCAAAATGGTAATAAACATGATTTTAGTCCCAGAGTCCTCATATGAGGACATGTATGAAATCAACAAGTTTCGTAACAGAAAGTCATATTTTTGATTTGAAAACCCAATAACATTTTCCTGAGATGTTGTTTTATGACACACAGTTTAAAAATTAGTCAAATTTAAATGATAATTTACAAAATATGATCATATTTCCATAAGATTGTCACTAAATTAATATCAGACATTTTGAAGACCAAGGAGAGGGAGTGGTAATGGTGAAACATTTAGTATCTCTGAAAAGCCCTGGAATGTGACTCTTGTACAGGCATCCAGATGTAAAACTGTGGCATGATACAGGTATAGTCTAGAGAAATACACCAAAAATAATGTCCATCATATGAGGCTCACAGGGTCTCAGGAGGTTAATCATAGTTTTATTATTGTACCAAGCAATTAACTGTTATTCGTGAAGATTACCAACAAAAATAATACAGATAAATATAATGCATATGTACAAGATAGATGATAGATAGATAGATAGATAGATATATAGAAGATCCTATCATCTTAAAATTTCAACCTTTACTATTTGCTCATTATTGCAGTTCAAAACATTCAGTCTCATATTCCCTATGCCTGCTTACAGATTCTGTTATCTCTCTCAATAAATGTGTAGGAAACAAAATATTGTGTTTATGAATGTGGAACTGATGGATTCATCATCTTGGAGTGAATTGATTTCAGTCATGGTGCCTTTTCAGAATCCATTACAGTCATGTGTGATGACTGAGGCTTGTGGGAAGGAGAGTTTGAAAGACAGATGATTATTCAATGACTAGTGTAAACAAGCAGCAGCAGACTCAGAACATGCTTGATGGCTGTCAGATACCATACTCTTACCTGTACAAAGGTATACATCAATGTCTTGTGAGTTTATAAGTTGTTGTGATTTGCCTCTGGGGGCGTAATGATATTGTGTGGTTTGTATTGCATTTATGTTGTCTTATTGACAATTTACTTTGTTTTGGCATTCAGTTGTATTCTGCTATTCTACCAGCTGATGTAGCTGATCTGCCATTGTCTTTATACAGGCGAGTTAAAGGTGCTCTGAGCAGGCTCTGCGTTGGCTCCAAATTCTGTATAAGGCCCAATGCTGCATTAAAGCCATAATGAAATATGCCAGCTCAGCCCCTAGCTTCAAAAGCAGCTCTGATGCTGTTTTGCTTGCATAAATGAAATGCAGCATCAGTTAGACTAAATGAGATTACACACCACACACACAACACACACACATATGTATTGTATATATATATAATTTTTTCTTCTTTTTTTTTCTCAGATCCTTGCTGAATAAAAAGTACAAATTTCTTTAAAAAATTTAGTGAACCCAAATATTTTTAATGGCAGTGTATTTTTTTTTACCTGATATAACCCTTAAAACTATTTTTGTTGGCTTAACATAATGTAGTAATGTATATTCAGTGATATTAAGTAATAGTTTTGATGTGAATGAAACCAGCTCATTTAAATGTAACCAGATGAAGCACATTTTAGATTACCTGACAAAACATTTTACAGTGTGTGCTAAAAGAGATAGATTATTTTGGGTAGATACAAGATGATTTGTTTTCAGAATTCCACATTACCATTGACTATTGCGTCTATTGCATAGATTGACACTGAGATGAAAATAAGAGCAGGCTGTTTTTGAGGGCTAGTATTGCATTGAGAACAGAAACATTAATTGACTGACCTATCTATGGAAACGATCTTACTTCATGTCTCCACTAATTTAATGGAAGATTCTGTCTATTCAAATATATTCACTTTAAAGCTGTCAAGATGTAGTCAAGATCAAGCCAGACATTCCAGCCTCTTCCAGACTTGAATTACACCAGAAGGTGGCACTTTAGAGATATACTGTATGTATTTGGTCAATGAATAGCACAGTCGTCTTTGATGTTGACATGTTGAGTGATTTGCAATTAATATGAGGAAAGAAACAGCTTCAGTGTTGACACACAGTCTGAATATTTGTAACTGACTTATAGTACATATCTCATTTTTAATCCATATATGCTGGCCTTTGCCTTCATTTTTGTATTTTGTATTTTTTATTTTTTTAATGTAACCCCATCAAAACCAAAGCTAAAGTGAAAAACTAGTGGAGCCATTAAAGGAAACAGGTCAGTTCCAAATGGATGTTATCAACCACCATTAGCAACATTCACAGTAGATAGAATAATCCACTCTCTACAACACAAACACAGATCAGCTGAAGCTTTAAAAAGTCACTGCGAGGCCACACGCTGTGAGGACATCCCCTACAGCAGAGCGCAAGCAACTAATAACCTTCCGACTCCGTCAAGAGAGCATGTTTATTCCGTGCAAGACAATCATCCTTCACATCCTGGCAGATCGCACACCTCATAAAGAGCACACAGGCCCAACTTTAAGATTGTTTACCCACCTGATTCCGTGCGAGGCTGTGATTTGGCCTCTTTGTCCAGATTGCATTGGAAAATGACTTGCTAATCTGTTTACTTATTTGGAGTAATTGGGTTGGGTGCCAGTGGAGGGGATTTCCTTGACTGTTAAAAGTCTCGGTGAGTAGTCCGTTCCCAGCTCCTTGGGATAATTACTCTGACTGAGCCATGGCCACAGGGCCCACGTACAGGGCTGCTTTTTAAACTGTAAATTATGAAGGATTAGCATTTATGAATTTTAAATCAGGACTGTGGTAGGAGACACTAAAGCTGCTTAGTGATTGCAAACGGCAGCATTTGAGCAGGCAGGCAGACGGGTAACCCATTCCGTGCCAGTCTGCACACACACACACACACATACATTGAGCACAGTCACACTTCTGACTGCAGTTATCAGCTTTAAGTGAATGAGGGGCTGACATCTTAACATCCCGTACATCACAGAGTAGTCTGCTAAGGGAAATGTTTGAGCCAGCCGGTGGGTACGTCTCTCTCTCTCTCTCTCGAATGCTCTCGCTCTTCACCCCTACCAGAGTCATGGCTTTGCCACTTGCTGAAGTGACACAGTGAGCAGCATATCCAGTGGGTGATTATGATAATGTGGGACTTGATCCAAAATAAATTATGCATAATGGATTGATGTGACACCAAGTCATCAATTAGACAGATATCAACATTAAGAAATGTGATGTTGCACTGTATTATTTTCCAGTGCACAGATTAATTCGCAAATTATTCGCGATTCTCTCCATTTCACCGGGTCTGATGTTGTCTTTTCCTGATGCGCTCAAGGACGAGCGTCGCTCGCCTTGTCACCCCGCGACTTTCGACGGAAGGTGCGAGTCCAAAAAGTGCCACGGCACATTATTAGCTAGTGTGTGGGTTGCATCTTATCACCTGCATCCCCTGCTCATATCACACATCTGGGGCTACGTGTCCCTCACTGGAGGGCCATGACCTGAATGTGTGGTGTTAACTGGCTGGGCCACGCAGCTGGGGGATTCACTAAGGTCTTGCTGGTCTCTCTGCGCCACACGTTGTCTCCATGCTACATGACACATGAGCTGATTAACCTCCATCTCAACACCTCAGCCACCTTCAGTACAGGGCTCAATGACACATTATACCAGCCAATGTGCTGACACTCGACACACAGGCGGCGATAGCATGTCAAGCAGGTAACTTTACCCCAGAAAATCATTGTCAATGCAGAAAAAGTTCATGTTACCACATATGGGTGATGTACAATATTGTTTGAAAGTTTGTTTGCAGCAACATGCTCTCCTGCGAGCACATGGTGATAATACAGAACACTATGGATATAGTAATACAAAAGGTTTTTATCCAAATAAACTTTTTTGTGTGGCTTTTTCTTGATGCTAACTGACTACTCAAAAAAACTAAAAAAAAAAAAAAAAGACCAA
This sequence comes from Sinocyclocheilus anophthalmus, assembly GCA_018155175.1. Classification (NCBI taxonomy): domain Eukaryota; kingdom Metazoa; phylum Chordata; class Actinopteri; order Cypriniformes; family Cyprinidae; genus Sinocyclocheilus; species Sinocyclocheilus anophthalmus. The sequence goes on along the minus strand of JADLZN010007384.1, from coordinate 1,346 downwards.
GAAATTTGAATAACTATTAGGGTTGCAAAAGCGAAAATTCTGATGTTGTTGAAATTGTGAAACCTTTCAGGATTTTTGTTTGGGAAACTTCAAGGAATTTACACACCCCTTGGAACATTTCTAGAAGTTCTCACCCCTTTGTCAACTCTAAATGCTAATCCAATAAGCATTCAGTGTTTTACATTGGTTGATGCCTTAGGTTTATGATCTACATCTTTTAAAATCTTAGATTAAGCTGTATTTGTACATATACTAATCAATTGTACGTTTTGAATGTTATAATTGGCTATTCTACGTTTGTACATTGTGATAGTACATATGTACATATTTCCGCATATTCCTACTATGCATTACATGACTATCAAAATCATTATAAACACGTATTTATTATTAAATTACCTAGATCAAATAAATGCTGTAAAATTGACATTAAACAAGAACTGGTTATTGTTGTTCATGAGACTTAAATTTCGTTAACTAAAGTAACAATTGATCTTATTTGTAAAGTGGTCCACTTTACATTTTATTTTATTTTAAAGATTTTATATATTTAACTTATAAATTTATACAGTATATTTAACAGATCTTGGTTTAAATCCTAGTTTATACTCCTACCGGAATTAAAAAAAAAAACATTGAAAAACAGTGACATTTCATTTTGATTGCTTATAACTTTCCACTGCAAATACCACAATAAACACATTTATCAATTATTCTGTATGTTAACAAAAGAAACATGGTGTGAAACAAGCCGAAATAATAAACAATCTAGTATTAGGGAAAAGAGGAATTGTTTGGATGGAAAACTACAGCAAATCTTTCAATTTGTTTAAATCTTGTGTTTGTTCAGCATGCTAGGCCTCTTCTGGCCTTGCTCCTTCACTTGAAAGCATAAATGGACATATCTTATTGATTTTCTTTCAAACCGGATTGCAGTGATTCTTGTGAATATGGTAGACTAATTCAGCTGGTGATGTCTGCCGGGAGAGCATGTGTTGGGGGGACCATTGAAAAGCCAGGTGGTATAGGGTCCACGAGCTCTCCTGCTGCACGACTGTGGGCCTCATTACACCAAACAGGGGCCTAGTTGCTTTTCCCTTCTGTCCCATCTCGCTCTCTTTTCATTCACGGTCAAATTAAATGGAAAGTGTTTTAATTATTTATCAATACCACGTCTGCCGGTGGATCAATCAGTGTGAATGGTTATCAAATATAATGGTATCAAGCTGGCTGATGGAACGCTGTGAAACATTGACGGCAGTCTTAAGCATTTCTATGTGTTCCTTAAGAAACCCAATTATTTTTCTTTGGCAGGGAAGAGTGACAGTGGCTTTGTTAATTTGGCC